>CP136060.1:567670434-568047934 GCA_032464435.1 Aegilops umbellulata | reverse complement strand
TAGAATCGGGTTGCAATGGAAGGTTGCATTGGGGGAATTTGTATAAGCAACGCCGTACGCCACCTTCAAGGATATGTTCTTAATTTTGAAGTGTAGCTCGTAGTTAGTGTTCTCCGTGATGTCATCCACGGGGTATCTATCCAACATTGCGTCAAATGGGGCGGAACCCACGCTGCTTCTCGGCATGGATGGGGCGGTGGTATCCAATGCTGGATCATCCGCTTGCTGCTGCAGCTGCTGAGACCCCCTTTGCTGGCTAAGTGAGTCGATCTGCTCCTGCTGCCGCTGGAATTTGACTGCCAAGTCCGCGTGCGATGATTCTAGGCCTTGAAGGCGTTCATAGTCCAGCTTCCTCTTCTCCTCCTCCATCTTCCTCTTCTTCTCCTCCGCAATCTTCCTTCTCGCACGGGTTCTGTAGTCGGCGTTCCAGTCCGAAAACCCCTCATACCACGGAATAGCGCCCTTGCCTCGTGTTCTTCCCGGGTGTTCAGGATTTCCCAGGGCACGCGTAAGCTCGTCGTTCTCTCTATTGGGCTGGAACACCCCCGTTCGAGCCTCTTCTATTGCAACAAGTATCTTATCGTCGGCTCCGTTCAGACATGCCTTCATCGAAACTTTGCCTGTCTTCGGGTCCAACTCCCCCCCATGCGCATAGAACCAGTCCTGCACCTGGGGGGCCAGCTCCTAGTAACCGGAGTGACACATGCATCCTCCATCTCTTTCTCAGACTTATCCCACTTAGGCATTGCCACCGCGTAGCCACCTGGCCCCAGCTTATGGAACTTATCCTTTTTTCCGGCATTCTTCTTGTTTATTCTCGACCGTTCCTTAGATAATTTTCAATCCTTGAATTTCACGAAATTGTCCCAATGAGCACTTTGATTCTCTAGTGTTCCCTCGAATACTGGAGTCTTCCTTCCTCCCTTGACGTACTTGTCCCATACACGATTCTTGTGGTTGTTGAATGCAACCGCCATCTTCCTAAGAGCAGCGTCCTTGACTTTCTCCACATCTGCATCTATGAAATGGTCTGGTAGGGTGAAATGTTCCATGAGAGTATCCCAAAGCAGAATTTTTTGTCTGTCGTCGACAAAAGTAACATCTGGACGTGGCTTTGCTGGCTCTCTCCATTCTTGAAGGGAGATCGGGAGTTGGTCCTTCACAAGAACTCCGCACTGACGAACGAACTTGTCCGCAACCTTCTTAGGCGCTAATGGTTTGCCATTAGGTCTGATTGCCTCGATATTGTACTTTACGCCTTCCTTCAACTTTTTGTTTGGGCCTCGTTTCGTCCTGTTGCCTGAAGATTTGCTCGATCCGGATGGCTGAAAGATGAAAGATCGATTCGTTAATATATCTTCAACTCATTTAAAACATGTGATGATCAGTAGATACCTGCTTATATAAATATATATACCTCGCCGGTCTTTGTTGTTTCAGGATCAACATGTTCTTCGTCATCGTCATAATCGTAGTTCATGACTTCATCAATTCGGTCGTCGCGATCGAATATCATATCACCCTCTCCGGTGTTGTTTAGAAATTCGGAGCCGTCATAATCTTCTTCATTCTGATCATCATCTGGCCCGCGTATCATATCGAACATGGTCTGTTCTCCCTCTCTGTCGGTATTGTCTGCCATAGCTTTTATTTAACTAATCCAAAAGAAATATAAAACAATTTAGTATTCAAATTACATCGTCTCGAATAATAGATATAATCTCGAATACACCGTCTCGAATAATAGATATAATCTCGAATACATCGTATCGAATAATAGATATAATCTCAAATACCTCGTCTCGAATAATAGATGTGATCTCGAATACATTGTCTCGAATAATAGATAATATTGAATAGTACATCACTGGCTAGGTAGCTAATTAAAGATCGAATACTACAGAAGAATCTAGGACACTCGCGGTTCCTGCGGCGCGGGCGGTGGACACCCAAAGAGAAGGAACCCTCACAGGATCATAGCTGAAGTGAGATCCCTGAAGAAACTGCCCGGTATTGGAGAACCTGCCGCCCTCTAATGCAACCATGTAGCGATGGACGTGCTCGTCCTCCTCCCTGACACGGCGACGTACCACCTCCGGCGGGGCCGGCTACCTCCGCACCGAAACTGGCCCACGCGAAGGCCACCAAACGAGATCAGGGTCAACGACGGGACCCGGGGCCGGGTTCCTCATCAAGCGGCGCGCCCCTCCAGGCAGCACCTCCCAGTGCCAGCCCGGTGGAGCCCAGTCCCAGACATGTGTCAGTCGGATGTCGTCGTGGACGTGTCGACGGCGAGGATGCGGGCCGGGCATCGTCGACAACAAATACTATATGCCGCAAAAGTAAAGTAACATTTTTTAAATGATGGATTGTGATTTCATATATGCAAATTCTTCCCCCATGTGCTCATCCCACGCACGTACACCTGTTCCATTCCACAGTTGTAAGAGTTCTTCAACTAATGGCCTTAGGTACACATCAATGTCGTTGCCAGGTTGCTTAGGGCCTTGGATGAGCACTGGCATCATAATGAACTTCCGCTTCATGCACAACCAAGGAGGAAGGTTATACAAACATAGAGTCACAGGACAGGTGCTATGGTTGCTGCTCTGCTTCCCAAAAGGATTAATGCCATCTGCGCTTAGACCAAACCATACACTCCTTGCGTCATCTGCAAACTCCTTCCCGTACATTCTTTCGATTTTTCTCCACTGCGACCCGTCAGCGGGTACTCTCAACTTTCCGTCTTTCTTACGGTCTTCTCTGTGCCATCGCATCGCCTTGGCATGCTCTTTGTTTTGGAACAAACGTTTCAACCGTGGTATTATAGGAGCATACCACATCACCTTGGTAGGAATCTTCTTCCTGGGGCGCTCGCCCTCAACATCACCAGGGTCATCGCGGCTGATCTTATAGCGCAATGCACCGCATACCGGGCAAGCGTACAAATCCTCGTACTCACCGCGGTAGAGGATGTAATCATTAGGGCATGCATGTATCTTCTGCACCTCTAACCCTAGAGGGCAGACAGCCTTCTTTGCTTCGTACGTACTCTTGGGCAATTCGTTGTCCTTTGGAAGCATATCCTTTATCATTACCAGCAACTTTCCAAATACCTTGTATTGCAACCGTTCTCTGCCTTCCATTGCAGCAATTCCAGTGTGGTGCCCAGCTTTTTCTTATCACCCACACAATTCGGGTACAACAATTTTTTGTGATCCTCTAACATGCGCTGGCAAATCATTTGCGCAATTTCTCTTTGCATCGGCAATGGCCCGACCAAGATCATCAACGGGCTCATCTGATGCCTCTTCTTCAGCTTCTTCCCGCATTGCTGGCTCAGCTTCTTCCCCCATTGTTGTATCATCGTATTCAGGGAACCCATGGCCAGGATAGCTGTCGTCGTCCTCTTCTTCTTCATTGTCTTCCATCATAACCCCTCTTTCTCCGTGCTTGGTCCAAACATTATAGTGGGGCACGAAACCGGACTTAAACAGGTGGACGTGAATGGTTCTTGACTTAGAGTAATTTTGACCATTCTTACAGACAGCACATGGACAAGGCATAAAACCATCCGCCCGCTTGTTTGCCTCAGCCGCAAGCAGAAAAGTTTGCACGCCATTAGTGAACTCGGGAGAGCATCGGTCATCGTACATCCATTGTCGGCTCATCTTCAATACACAGCACCAAAAGCACCAACTTAATACAAGTTCATACAACACTTAAATGCAACAAACAAATAACTCTCTAGCTAAAGCATTTAAATGCAACAACAAATGCGATCAAGATCGCAGCTAAGGTAACAATTGATCCAACAGCATAATGATACCAAGCCTCACTATCGATGGCATATTTTCTAATCTTTCTAATCTTCAAGCGCATTTTCTCCATCTTGATCTTGTGATCATAGACGACATCGTCAACATGCAACTCCAATTCCATCTTCTCCCCCTCAATTCTTTTCAATTTTTCTTTCAAGTACTCGTTTTCTCTTTCAACTAAATTTAACCTCTCGACAATATGGTCGGTTGGAATTTCCGGTTCACATACCTCCTAGAAAAAATATCTATGTCAACTTGATGGGCATAATTTGTCATAAACACGAAATGCAACTAGTTTTAAAAGAGAATATACATACCACATCCGAATCATAACAAGGACGAGGGCCGACGGGGACGGATATCAAAACCATGGCACTATATGTATAACAAACAACATACGGGTAAGATAATTATACGAGTAACTATATATCCAAATCACACAAACATCAATGTTTATATAAAATTTCATGAACAAGAGGCTCACCACAAGGTGGTGCCGGCGACGGGACGGTGCGGGCGATCGACGGTGGTTACGACGGAGATTTAGAAGGCACTAAGTAAACCACACCTATATATGCAAACTAAGTGTTATTTTTGACCTCAAATTGCATATAAATCAAATACTAGCACATATATATATTTCCTCTCAAATTACTAAACTCACAAATTAATCACTATATAAAGCATTGCAAGAGCTAATCTAGCAATGAGAGATGAAAGGACAAAGTTGCTAACCTTTGTGATCATTTGAATGGATGGGGGCCTTCAAATCTTGACAAATTTTGGGCAAAATGTGTGATGAGCTCGAGAGGAAGAGGGGAAGAACAGAGAGCAGAGGGGAAAGGGGAAGAACAGAGCGAGCTCGGATGGAAGAAGGGTTTATGTAGGACTACCTTTAGTACCGGTTCGTGCCAAGAACCGGTACTAAATGTGCTGGAGGGGGCCCAGACTGACAACATCCTGCCACCACTCTTATTAGTACCGGTTCATGGAACGAACCGGTGCTAAAGGTTAGCCACGAACCGGTACTAATGAAAGCGGCCCGGCTAGCCGTTGGAACCGGCAATGTATACATTAGTGCCGGCTCAAATTCAAACCGGCACTAATGTGCTTCACGTTTGACCCTTTTTCTACTAGTGTAGAGACGGAGAACGTCGGCAACCATGCATCGGGCAACCTAGTGGAGGAGCGAGGGGAGAGCCTAATTCAGACTTGGATTAGGGTGGGGAGGGAAATGTGAAGGGGTTGAGAGAGACGGGATAGGATCGGGACAAATTTTGGTGTGAAAAAAAGTCACGATTTTTTTTCGGTCAAGCACCGTCAGCGAGTTGGAACCGTTCGTGGCGTCTTGAACCTTTCGTGGGCCGGGAACCGTTCATGCACGGCCCCAGTACTGGCGCTGTGCAGGGATGACAGTCTATGGGCTGGGCCTAATGCCTATGTGCATGCAACAGTGGTCCACAATCAACCCAATGAGGAAATAAACTTTACACTTCTAAAATGATAGAAAAGATTGGAGCGAAAGAAAGTGGACCAGATCCCAAGATAAGCATGTGGCTGAGATTGCCACCTCTAGAAAGAAACACAATAGCTCTGCTTTTCCCTATACATACATACACACACACACACACACACACACACACACACACACACACACACACACATATATATATATATATATATAAATAATAAAGCAAGGTGTGTTTCTCCAATTTTTTCATCCGTTCACCACCGAAAATATTTTTCTTATTTCCAAGGTGGTACTAAATTTTCTTGGTCCATCTGCTAAAAAATAAAAAGTTTTGTCCAGAATTTCGTATGTGGGCCGCACGCACTAAGGCCCAGAAAAGCCACCCACTTATATCCTGCGCACACAACTGGGAAACCTTATTTGTCGCACAGCGCGGCATATATTCCCATCGATCGCCCAATGTTGGGCCGGCCCATTTCTGATTTTTCTGTGTTCTTTATTATTTTTATTTTTTCCCTTTCAATTTTTTTCCTTTTCCCATAAATTATTTTTATATTTTTTTTCCAAAATTTCGTTTTTTGTACTAATGTTTGTTAAACCTAAGAATTTCAAATTTTTTTCCCACTTCAAAAAACAATTGGAAATTGAAATTTTTGTTTACGTTCAAAATTTGTTTCAAAATTAAAAAAATGTTCACATTTTTTGAAGAAAAATGGAATTTTTTCTAGATATCTAAAATAAATTTCATTTATAAAATAACAGAAATTCGAAAAAAATCATTTTAACAAAATGTTCACAAAGTCAAAATAATATTTGTGATCAAAAAGACATTTTAAAAAATTGATTTTAAAACAAGTTTTCATTTTTAAAAATTGTTCATAAATTCGAAAATGGCGAGCCAACGTAAAAACTCAGCCACTCTTATGGAGATGAAACCCAAAAGATTTTCGTTGGGGCGTAACCCTCTCAGCGACGCGCCACATCGAAACCCGGGTGTGGTGGAAAATGAGCAAGGGCTGGGCCGTCACCCCCTAGGTGGCGCGCCGTATCTTGATCCGGATACGGTGGCAAGTGAGCGAGGATCGGGTCGTCACATCCTTAGTGGCGCGCTACATCGGCGCCCGGATATAGTGGAAAATGAGCAAGGGTCTTCGCATTTGACTCGACGAGTGCGAAGGGTAAGGAAGCTAGCCGAGCCTAGGAGGATTCGCTTAGGTAGCTGGAACGTAGGGTCTCTCACAGGGAAGCTTCGGGATCTAGTTGATGCAGCGGTGAGGAGAGGTGTTGATATCCTTTGCGTCCAAGAAACCAAATGGAGAGGACAGAAGGCGAAGGAGGTGGAGGATACCGGTTTCAAGCTGTGGTACATGGGGACGGCTGTAAATAGAAATGGCGTAGGTATCTTGATCAACAAGAGCCTCAAGCATGGAGTGGTAGATGTCAAGAGACGTGGGGACCAGATTATCTTGGTCAAGCTGGTAGTTGAGGACTTGGTTCTCAATGTTATCAGCGCGTATGCCCCGCAAGTAGGCCACAATGAGAACACCAAGAGGGAGTTCTGGGAAGGCCTGGAAGACATGGTTAGGAGTGTACCGATTGGTGAGAAGCTCTTCATAGGAGGAGACCTCAATGGCCACGTGGGTACATCTAACACAAGTTTTGAAGGGGTGCATGGGGGCTTTGGTTATGGCATCAGGAATCAAGAAGGAGAAGATGTCTTAAGCTTTGCTCTAGCCTACAACATGATTGTAGCTAACACCCTTTTTAGAAAGAGAGAATCACATCTGGTGACTTTTAGTAGTGGCCAACACTCTAGCCAGATTGATTTCATCCTCTCGAGAAGAGAAGATATGCGTGCGTGCCTAGACTATAAGGTAATACCTGGAGAGAGTGTTGTACCCCAGCATAAGCTGGTGGTTGCTGACTTCCGCTTTCGGATTCGTGTCCAGCGGGATAAGCGTGCGAAAGTCGCTAGAACGAAGTGGTGGAAGCTCAAGGGGAAGGTAGCTCAGGCGTTCAAGGAAAGGGTCATTAAGGAGGGCCCTTGGGAGGAAGGAGGGGATGCGGACAATGTGTGGATGAAGATGGCGACTTGCATTCGTAAGGTAGCCTCGGAGGAGTTTGGAGTGTCCAGAGGAAGGAGAAGCGAAGATAAGGATACCTGGTGGTGGAATGATGATGTCCAGAGGGCGATTAAAGAGAAGAAAGATTGCTTCAGACGCCTATACCTGGATAGGAGTGCAGACAACATAGAGAAGTACAAGATGGCGAAGAAGGATACAAAGCGAGCTGTTGGTGAAGCAAGGGGTCGGGCATATGAGGACCTCTACCAACGGTTAGGCATGAAGGAAGGCGAAAGGGACATCTATAAGATGGCCAAGATCCGAGAGAGGAAGATGAGGGACATTGGCCAAGTCAATTGCATCAAGGATGGAGCAGGCCAACTTATTGGTGAAGGACGAGGAGATTACGCATAGATGGCGGGAGTACTTCGATAAGTTGTTCAATGGGGAGAATGAGAGTTCTACCATTGAATTGGACGACTCCTTTGATGAGACCAGCATGCGTTTTGTGCGGCGAATCCAGGAGTCCGAGGTCAAGGAGGCTTTAAAAAGGATGAAAGGAGGCAAGGCAATGGGCCCTGATTGTATCCCCATTCAGGTGTGGAAAGGTCTCGGGGACATAGCGATAGTATGGCTAACCAAACTTTTCAACCTCATTTTTCGGGCAAATAAGATGCCAGAAGAATGGAGACAGAGTATATTAGTACCAATCTTCAAGAACAAGGGAGATGTTCAGAGTTGTACTAATTACCATAGAATTAAGCTGATGAGCCATACAATGAAGCTATGGGAAAGAGTCACTGAGCACCTCTTAAGAAGAATGACAAGCGTGACAAAAATCAGTTTGGTTTCATGCCTGGGAGGTCGACCATGGAAGCCATTTTCTTGGTACGACAACTTATGAAGAGATATAGGGATCAAAATAAGACTTGCGTATGGTGTTCATTGACTTGTAGAAGGCCTATGATAAGATACCACGGTATGTCATGTGGTGGGTCTTGGAGAAACACAAAGTCCCAACAAAGTACATTACCCTCATCAAGGACATGTACGATAATGTTGTGACAAGTGTTCAAACAAGTGGTGTCGACACTGACGACTTCCCAATTAAGATAGGACTGCATAAGGGGTCAGCTTTGAGCCCTTATCTTCTTGCAAAGGTGATGGATGAGGTCACAAGGGATATACAAGGAGATATCCCATGGTGTGTGCTCCTTGCGGATGATGTGGTGCTAGTTGACGATAGTCGGACAGGGGTAAATAGGAAGTTAGAGTTATGGAGACAAACCTTGGAATCGAAAGGGTTTAGGCTTAGTAGAACTAAAACCGAGTACATGATGGGCGGTTTCAGTACTACTAGGTGTGAGGAGGAGGAGGTTAGCCTCGATGGCCAGGTGGTTCCCCAGAAGGATACCTTTCGGTATTTGGGGTCAATGCTGCAGGGGATGGGGGTATTGATGAAGATGTGAATCATCGAATCAAAGACGGATGGATGAAGTGGCGTCAAGCTTCTGGCATTCTCTGTGACAAGAGAGTGCCACAAAAGCTAAAAGGCAAGTTCTACAGGATGGCGGTTCGACCCGCAATGTTGTATGGCGCTGAGTGTTGGCCGACTAAAAGGCGACATGTTCAACAGTTAGGTGTGACGGAGATGCGTATGTTGAGATGGATGTGTGGCCATACGAGGAAGGATCGAGTCCGGAATGGTGATATACGAAATAGAGTTGGGGTAGCACCAATTGAAGAGAAGCTTGTCCAACATCGTCTGAGATGGTTTGGGCATATTCAGCGCAGGCCTCTAGAAGCCCCAGTGCATAGCGGACGACTAAAGTGTGCGGAGAATGTCAAGAGAGGGCGGGCTAGACCGAATTTGACATGGGAGGAGCCCGTTAAGAGAGACCTGAAGGGTTGGAGTATCACCAAAGAGCTAGCTATAGACAGGGGTGCGTGGAAGCTTGCTATCGATGTGCCAGAGCCATGAGTTGGTTGTGAGATCTTATGGGTTTCACCTCTAGCCTATCCCCAACTTATTTGGGACTAAAGGCTTTGTTGTTGTTGTTCACAAATTCGAAAAATGTTCGTTTCTCCGCCTTAAAAATGGTCCTGTTTTCAAAAAGTGTTTGTAAATTTAAGAAAATCTTCCTATTTCAAGTTTTTTTTTCCTTTTTCTATAAATTAACGTTTTTTCAAAAGAGAAAAATGCTCACATGTTTTAAAAAAAATCAGGAGGTCACCACAAAACCTCAACAAAGAGGCGGACATGAAGGAAAAAAATGCGCGAATTAGGTAATGGCCGCCACTTCCACCAACCCCACTACTATAAAGATCTCGCGAGCCAAACATGACCCACGAGAACACCACAACTCTCCGTTGTATCGCCCCACTATTATGTGGAGACCATTTGAATGGACATATCAATTATCTATCCCGATGCTTCTCGCAAAAAATCTCTCCCGTTGCAACACACGGGCATATGTGCTAGTCTATATCTATACCTACTAATAAAGTAAGATACGTTTCTCCAATTTTTTCATCCGTTCACCACCTATTTTTTTATATCCGAGGTGGTACTAAATTTTTATGGTCGATCTGCTAGAAAAGAAAAAAAAATAGTTTTGTCCAGAATTTCGTACGTGGGCCGCATGCGCTAAGGCCCAGAGAAGCCACCCATTTATATCCAGCCCACGCAGCTGGAAATATACCTATACCTACTAATAAAGTAAGCTGTGTTTCTCTAATTTTTTCATCCACTCACCACCGATTTTTTTTATATTCGAGGTGGTACTAAATTTTTATGGTCGATTTGCTAGAAAAGAAAAAAATAGTTTTGTCTAGAATTTCGTACGTGGGTCGCACGCACTAAGGCCCAGAGAAGCCACCCATTTATATCCAACCCACGCAGCTGGCAAACCTTATTTCTCGCAGAGCGGCATATAGTTGGTGTTTCGCGTCTGTCGTCTACCATGGGCAGTCCCATGTCCGTTTCTTCCGTTTTCTTTTTCAAATTTTTTGTTCCCTTCCAAGTTATATTATCATTTTTTTTCCATAACTTTTTTTAATTTTTTCAGAATTTTTATTTTTACAAAAGCTCATTAAATCTTCCTAATTTCAAAATTTGTTCCCATTTTCAACAATATTTGGAACTTTAAATTTTTATTCTTGTACCAAAATTTCTCTAAATTCAAAAAATGTAGCAATTCTTTAAAAAACTTTAAAAATTGTCCTAGAACTTTAAAATAAATTTGATTTTTTAAATATTTGAAATTCAAAAATATTCCTTATTGATGAAATGTTCACAAATTCAAAATAATGTTAGTACAATATTTTCAAATAGGTTTTATATACCAACTAAATAATAATAAAGCAAGGTGCATTTCTCGAATTGATTCATCAATTTATCATCAAAAATATTTTTTATATCCGAGGTGGTACTAAATCTTTGTGGTGCATCTGGTAGAAAATAAAAAAAAAATCCAGAATTTCATACGTGGGCCGCACCTCTAAGGCCCTGAGAAGCCACCCATTTATATCATGCCCATGCAGTAGGGAAACCTTATTTGTCGCTATAAGCGGCATATAGTTGGAATTACGCATTTGTAGCCCAACGTTGGTCCGGTCCATGTACGTTTTTTCTGTGTTTTTTTTTTCTAATTTTCTTTTTTCCCTTCCAAGTTATTTTTTCCTCTTTCCCCTAACTTTAATTTTGTTTTCAGAATTTCGATATTCGTACATATGTACATTAAATCTACAGAATTTCAAAATTTGTTCCCATTTTCAGAAATATTTGGAAGTTTAGATTTTTATACTTGTTCCAAATTTATTTGAAATTCAAAGAATGTTTGCATTTTTTAAAAATAATCCAAAAAAATTCGTGAATTTGAAAGAAATTGTAATTGGAAATATTCCTTTTATTGAAATGTTCACAAATTCAATATAATGTTCGTGATAAAAAACACATTTTTTAAACGGTTTTGGATGTTCAAAACAAGCTTCCATTTTCAGAAATTGTTCATAAATTAAAAAGATGTTCATTTCTCCGCCTTAAAAATGGTTCCTGTTTTAAACAAATGTTTGTGCTAGTCTGTGACGCCCCCGATTCAATCATACACTAATCATGCACGCAAATGTGTACGATCAAGATCAGGGACTTACGGGAAGATATCACAACACAACTCTAAAACATAAATAAGTCATACAAGCATCATAATAAAAGCCAGGGGCCTCGAGGGCTCGAATACAAGTGCTCGATCATAGACGAGTCAGCGGAAACAACAATATCTGAGTACAGACATAAGTTAAACAAGATGCCATAAGATGGCTAGCACAAATTGGGATACAGATCGAAAGAGGCGCAGGCCTCCTGCCCGGGATCCTCCTAGCTACTCCTGGTCGTCGTCAGCGGGCTGCACGTAGTAGTAGGCACCTCCGGTGTATAGGAGTCGTCGTCAACGGTGCCGTCTGGATCCTGGGCTCCAACATATGGTTACGACAACCAGGTAGAAGGGATAGGGGGAAAAGAAGGAGAAAGCAACCGTGAGTACTCATCCAAAGTACTCGCAAGCAAGGAGCTACACTACATATGCATGGGTATATGTGTAAAGGGCCATATCAGTGGACTGAACTGCAGAATGCCAGAATAAGAGGGGGATAGGTAATCCTGTCGAAGACTACGCTTCTGGCAGCCTCCGTCTTGCAGCATGTAGAAGAGAGTAGACTGAAGTCCTCCAAGTAGCATCGCATAGCATAATCCTACCCAGCAATCCCCTCTTCGTCGCCCTGTTAGAGAGCGATCACCGGGTTGTATCTGGCACTTGGAAGGGTGTGTTTTATTAAGTATCCGGTTCTAGTTGTCATAAGGTCAAGGTACAACTCCAAGTCGTCCTGTTACCGAAGATAACGGCTATTCGAATAGATTAACTTCCCTGCAGGGGTGCACCACATAACCTAGGCGTGGGCATATAAACCGATAAACCGAAGACCGAAACGAAGCCGAAACCGAAAAAACCGAATTTTCGGTTTTTACTGCTATCACAAAAAAAAATCGGTTTTTAGGTCTGCTAACCGAACTTAATTCGGTCGGTACTACAGTTTAGTACGGTTAACCGAGGAAACCGAAACAACCAGCCCCTATTTCCCGCGCTCACGTGTGGGTGGGCCAAGCTTACTACCTACGTGGAAGGCCAGAGTTACTATGGGCTTTCTTTTCCAGCGTGAGGCAACGTACGTGCATGTACGTACCAGAAGCAGTAGAGGGCAGAGGCGCTGCTGGGGTCCTGGTTAGTTTAGTCCCACCTCGTCCGGCCAAGGAGAATGGTGTGAATTGCTCAGCTATATAATAGAGAGCGTAGGTGGAGTTAACAATGCATCTGGAATTTTGTAGTCACGTACAGCTAGTAAGGTAGATACGGTATAAACCGTACACCGAACCGAACATCTCGATTAACCGAATTTTTGGTTAGTCATATTTTGAAGTCTTCTTCGGTTTCTAACTTTGTTAACCGAATGGTAGAAACCGAAAATTCGGTTTATACCGAATGCCGAGGCCTAACATAACCCAACACGCTCGATCCCATTTGGCCGGACACCTTTTTCGAGGTCATGCCCGGCCGCGGAAGATCAACACGTCGCAGCCCCACCTAGGCCAACAGAGAGGTCAGCACACCGGTCTAAACCTAAGCGCACAAGGGTCTGGGCCCATCGCCCTTAGCACACCTGCACGTTGCGAACGCGGCCTGAAGCAGACCTAGCCTAGCAGGCGTTCCAGTCCAATCCGGCGCGCGCCGCTCAGTTCCTGACGTCACGAAGCTTTCGGCTGATACCACGACGTCGAGTGCCCATAACTGTCCCCACGTAGTTGGTTAGTTTGTATAGGCTAGTAGCCAGACTCAGATCAAATACCAAGAACTCGTTATGCATGTTATTTTGAAATAACCATGAACGACGACCAGGGCCAGGCCCACCTCTCTCCTAGGAGGTCTCAACCTGCCCTATCGCTCCGCCACAAAGATCCACTCGCGGGTACTCCTACGAGCCGACCCGTCTTTAGTCACCACATGTATCATGTATAAAGTATATAACACTACTGGAATCAGCTAATTTGCCATCTGCCAACTCTTTGCCATCTGCCAGCTCTTTACCACTTATAAGTATATACCCATGATCACCTCCCGAGTGATCACGGCCCGATAGTATAGCACAGCAGACGGACAAGGATGTAGGGCCACTGATGGAAAACTAGCATCCTATACTAAGCAGGTAGGATGCAGGTAAAGGTAACAACAGTGGTAGCAATGACATGCTATGCAACAGAGTAGGATTATCGGAAAGCAGTAACATGATACACTACTCTAATGCAAGCAGTATAGAGAAGAATAGGCGATATCTGGTGATCAAAGGGGGGGCTTGCCTGGTTGCTCTGGCAAGAGAGAGGAGTCGTCAACTCCGTAGTCGTACTGGTTAGGAGCGGCGTCGGTCTCGGTGTCTAGCGAGAGAAGAAGGGGGAAGAAACAATAAATATTTAAGCAAACAGATGCATAGTGATGCATAACATGACAAGTATCGGTGCTAAGGGTGCCCTAACGCGGTATGAGGTGATACCGGTGAAGGGGGGAAACATCCGGGAAAGTATCCCCCGGTGTTTCGCGTTTTCGGTCAAATGAAACAGAGGGGAAAAGTTGCGTGTTTGTTATGTTAGGGATGCGTGGAAGACGAACGGGCTGCGTATCCGGATTCGTCTCGTCGTTCTAAGCAACTTTCATGTTGAAAATAATTTAATCCAAGTTACGGATTAAAAGATATGATTTTTAAAAGAATTTATTAAATTATGTAATTTAATTAATTATTTAATTTAATTCAAAATTGGATTTATGACATCAGCATGATGTCATGCTGACGTCAGCAGTCAACAGGGGTTAACTGGTCAACCTGACCAATGGGGCCATTGACTGGGTCAACAACGAAGTCGGCAGGTCCAGTCAGCAGTCAACAATCCTGTTGACTTAGTCAAACTTACGCGTGGGTCCCACTTTCATGCTCTATTTAGATTAGTTAGGATTTAGTTAATCTAATTAGTTTAGTTAATTGATTAGGTTAATTAAACTCAATTAATTAAGTTAATTAATTTAGTTAATTAATTAATATTTTTATTTATTTTTTAATATTCTTTTTTTTGTAAACGTTCTGGGGGCAGGGCCCCACATGTCATAGGGCCATGTCCTTAACGGGCGTTACCCTAGCGGGTGCGGGCGCCAGCCCGTGCGAGCGCTCGCCCAGACCATAGCGGGGCGACGACCGCCGCAGGATGCCGGAGCGGCGCGGTGACGGAATGACACGGTGAGGGGGAGATGCAGTGGGGCGAGGCCACCGGGGCTGCGGCTGGGCGCCAGCCAGGGCAGTGGCACGGTGGCCGACAGGGGTGGCCGTGGGGCGGAAGCGGGTCATCCCCGGCGAGGTCAGGCGGAGACGGCTGACGAAGGCGGTTGGCGGGGCGGCCATGGCTGCCGCCTGGAGCAGCGAGCGCGCGTCGAGCGTGGCAAGGACGACGACTACGGGGGCGCGACGCGGCGGAGCTCGTCGGGGCGGTCGGGAGCGGCGAGAAGCGTCGCGACAGTGCGAGGCGGGGCTCGGGCGCGCGCGCGGGTGGCACGCTGGGCGGGGCGGCGCGCGGCCAGGGCGCGGCTCGACCGCGGAAGCACGATGCTGCAGGCACTCGGGCTCGTGCGCTTGGGCGCGTGCAAGGGTGCGCGGGGCGCCGGCCATTGCGGCCAGGGGGAGGTGAGCGTGGTGAGCGGAGGGAGGCGGGGCCTCACCGCGATTCGTAGGGTCGGGGGTAGCGGGGGTCGAAGTGGAGAGATGGGGACAGTGCGGTGAAGAGGATGCAGGCCGGCGATGGCGGAGGAGGCAGACCGGCGAGGATGTGCTCCGTCGAGGGCGAGGTGGCCGCGGTGGCGCTGGAGACGACGGGCGGCGTCGGGCGACTCAGGGGTCGAGACCTCGATCTCGATCCAGATCGAGGGGGGGAGTGGGCGACGTGGGGAGGGGAGAGTGTGCGATCTGGGTGGGGTTAGGGTTTGGGTCGTGGGGGATATGGGGAAGGAGTGGGCCGGCCGGTAGGTTGGGCCGGGTGGGCCGATCGGGCGGCCTGGTGGCGTGTTGGGCCGTGGCCCGGGGGGCTTTTCTCTTTTTTTCTTTATGCTAGTTTGTTTTCTCTTTTGTATTTTCTTTCTTTTATTTATTTTTCTTTTCTGTTTTATTTAGTTTAAATCACTTAGGCACTTTGTAAAATTATGCTTTCTTCACTATAATTACCATAGCAATATTTGTCACACACCGAACATTTTTGTTTTAATGTTTTGAAAACTTTGACTGTTTGCTAAATTTAAATTTGAATCTTGAAACGGTTTCGAATCATTGCGAGGTTAGCCATAGTAACCGAGGTGACATGGCATGATTAGCGTGGGATTACTGTAGCATGATTATACGGGCGTTACAAATCTCCTCCACTACAAGAAATCTCATCCCGAGATTTAGGAGGTAGAAGGAAACAGTGCGGGGTATTCATCACGTAGGCGATCCTCGCGTTCCCAAGTGGCTTCATCTTCAGAATGGTGCGACCACTGGACTTTGAGGAACTTGATCGCCTTCTGACGTGTGCGGCGTTCATCTTGGTCGAGAATGCGGACCGGATGTTCTTTATAGGAGAGGTACTGTTACAATTCGAGCACATCATGATCCACTGCTCGGATTGGGTCTTTGAAGCAACAGCGGAGCTGTGACACGTGGAACACATCGTGAACCTGAGAAAGGTTCGGCGGAAGCTCCAATTGATATGCCACTTTTCCATGCCTTTCCAGTATAGTGAATGGGCCAATATAGCGAGGAGCTAGCTTGCCCTTGGTCCCGAAGCGGTGTGCACCCTTTATTGGTGTAACTCGAAGATAAGCCTTTTCTCCAGGTTGATAGACCATGTCTTTATGTTTACGGTCATACTGACTCTTCTGACGCGATTGAGCAGTCTTGAGATTCTCGCGAATAATGCGGACTTGTTATTCGGCATGTTGGATAATATCCGGACCAAAGATTGGTCGTTCCCCAGTTTCTGACCAGTTCAGAGGGGTTCGGCACTTTCGTACATATAACACTTCGAAGGGGGCCATCTTCAGACTAGCTTGATAGCTATTATTATAAGAGAACTCAGCATACGGGAGAGATTCCTCCCATTTCTTGCCGAAGGAAATAACACAAGCTTGAAGCATCTCTTCGAGAACTTGTTTGACACGTTCAACTTGCCCTTGCGGCTAAGGGTGAAACGCAGTACTGAAACATAAGTGAGTCCCCATAGCTTCTTGGAAACTTGCCCAGAATCTTGAAGTGAATAAGCTGCCACGGTCCAAACTGATAACTAGTGGAATACCGTGAAGTGAAACAATTCTGGACATGTAGAGAGTTGCAAGCTGACTAGCAGTGATCGTTTCTTTGACCGCCAGAAAATGTGCAACTTTAGAAAGCCGGTCAATGACGACAAGAATAGCATCATTACCTTTCTGAGATTTGGGAAATCCAGTGACAAAGTCCATTTCAACATGGTCCCATTTCCATTCACGAATAGAGATAGGTTCTGCTTTGATACGACGGCAAACGTCACACTCAGCAACATAACGAGCAATGTCTTGCTTCATATTAGACCACCAGAATCTCTGATGGATGTCTTGGTACATCTTTGTACTACAAGGATGGATACATAGGTGTATCATGAGCTTCTTTCATAACTTTCTGAGTCATATCCAGGTTTTTCTCCTTACACGGCACCACTAGGCGGCCTTTGAAGTACAAGGCGCCATCATCAACAATAGTGAAGAATGAGGGCTTTCCTTCAGCGAGGTAGCGCTTAATCTTGTGGGCTTCAGAGTCATATCCCTGTATTGTATTGATGGAGCCCACGAGATCTAGTTCGACAGCCAGGGTATTGAGGGAACCCTGGGAAACAACACGGAGGTTCATCTTGCGAAACTCCTTAGGGGGGAGCGACTGCACCCGGAGGAACAATATGGAGGTTCAGCTTTCTGAATTCTTCAACAAGCGAGGGCTGAACTTTGTGAACCTGGAGGTGGTTGCAGTAAGACTTGCGGCTCAAGGCATCAGCCATTACATTAGCCTTGCCTAGTGTATAGGAAATACCAAAGTTAAAGTCCGCAAAAATCTACCTCCATCTTTGCTGACGGAGGTTCAGGTCTGGCTGAGTAAACAGATACTTTAGACTTTGGTGGTCAGTGAAGATCTCGCAATGATTAACGAGGAGGTAATGTCGCCACTGTTTTAGCGCATGAATGACAGCAGCAAGCTCGAGGTCGTGAACTGGGTAGTTCTCTTTGTGAGGGCGCAATTGTCGCGAAGCATAAGCAATCACTTTGCGGTCTTGCATTAGGACACAGCCTAGTCCTTGATGGGAAGTGTCGCAGTAAATGATGAAATCCTTCTTAGTATCAGGTGGAGCTAGCACTGGGGCAGAAGTCAACTTGTCTTTGAGTGCCTGGAAGCTTTCCTGGCATTTGTCTGTCCATTGGAACTTGACGCCCTTATGCAACAGGTTAGTCAGAGGCCTGGCAATCTTGGAGAAGTTCTCGACGAATCGATGGCAATAGCTGTCGAGACCGAGAAAACTTCTGACTTGCTTAACGTTCTTGGGAGGAGTCCAATCAAGAATAGCCTGGACTCGTTCAGGATTGACGACAATACCATCCTTAGAGATGACATGCCCAAGATAGGTTACTTCAGGTAGCCAAAATTCACATTTGGAGAACTTGGCGTACATTTGGTGTTCCCGTAGCTTTTCTAGCACAAGACGAAGATGTTCAGCATGTTCCTCTTCGTTCTTGGAAAATACCAGGATATCATCCAGATAAACCACGACGAACTTGTCGAGGTAATCCATGAATATATAGTTCATCAGGCGAGAGAAGGTGGCTGGAGCATTGGTTAAGCCGAATGACATGACCGTGTACTCATATGAACCATATCGAGTCACAAAGGCGGTCTTTGGGATATCCTCTTCACGAACGCGGATCTTGTGGTAACCCAACCTCAAGTCGAGTTTAGAGAACACTGATGAACCAGCCAGTTGATCATACAGATCATTGATCCGAGGAAGAGGATATTTGTTCTGAATGGTAGCTTGGTTAATAGGTCGGTAGTCTTGGACCAATCGGTTTGTCCCATCCTTCTTCTTGACAAAGAGAGAAGGTGCTCCCCAAGGAGAGCAACTTGGGCGAATAAATCCTTTGCAAAGAGATTTGTCGATTTCCTCCTTACGCTCAAGGAATTCATGCGGCGGCATCTTGTAGGGTCGCTTGGCTATAGGAGTGGTGCCTGGTTTCAAGTCGATGACGAATTCGACAGCTCTAGCAGGGGGAATCCCTGGAAGTTCTTTAGGAAAGACGTCTTGGAATTCACAAACAACGGGAATGTTTCCAATGCCCTCGAGTGGTGCAGCGTGCAATGCATTCAATGCATAGAGCCTTGCCTCGGCATTCTGAACCAGACGGGCATTGTAGCTTATTATTTCATCAGAAGGGTGTAGCAGATGGACGGTCTTGGTGGCGCAAACGATAGAAGCAGTATGCGCTTTTAATCAATTCATTCCCAGAATGAGATCAATGCTACAGGACTTCAGTACGATGGGAGAGACAAGGAATTCCAATCCTTCAATTTCAACAGGAACGTCGTGACTAACCATAGAGGTTTGACATTGGCCCGCAGGGGTGTGTACCACTAGCGGAGTGTTCATATCTTCGTATTTAATGCCATGCATGAATGCAAATTCTGCTGATATGAATGAATGCAATGCTCCTATATCAAATAAAACGGATGCCGGTACTAAATTTACGAGGAGTGTACAAATCACAGTAGCAGGCTGGTCTTGAGCTTCGTTCAGATCAACGTGGTTGGCATGAACACGGCCATAAGACTTGGCATTGTTGCTGCGGGGCTGGTTGCTTCCACGGCCAGTTGCTGGAAGGGCCAGTTGATTTTGGTTCTGGTTGCATTCCCTAGCACGGTGCCCTGGTTGTCCATACCTGAAGCACAAAACATTATTGGGAGTGGGAATAGGAGCTTGGGGTGGTGGTGCTGGAAGTCTTGGCTGCCTAGAAGGTGGGGGGGTAGACGCAGTGCAGCATAGGACTGCCTTGGGGCAGGTGCAGTTTGTTGGTACATGCTGTTGGGAATCCATATCTTACGCTTCTGCGAGGGCGGGCCCGAAGATGAGCCCGTGTCACGGTTGCGCCTGTGAGAGCTCTGGTATTCCTGCAGACCAGTTTCGACATTGATGGCCTTGTTCACCAAGGTGGCGAAATCAGTAAAGTTGTGCACTAGAAGTGCGAGCTTGATGTCGGCTTGAAGGTCGTCACGGAACTTCTCCCGTCTGCGTGCATCAGTTGCAATGTCCTCTTCAGCATAGTGAGACAAGTCCAGAAACTCTCGCTGATAAGCTTCAACAGTTTTGTTGCCTTGGGTGAGGTTGCGGAATTCACGCTTCTTCCGGTCCATGACTCCCTGAGGAATGAAGCGGGCATGGAAAGCAGCTTGGAAGTCTGGTCAGGTGATGATTGTTCCAGCTGGCAGAGTACGCCTGTGGCTGTCCCACCATTGAGCTGCGGGTCCCTTCAGGAAGAAGGAAGCAAAGGTGACATAGCTGGCAGGGGCTACATCAGCAGACTCCATCTCATAGGTGATGTCACGGAGCCAGTCATCAGCATCCAGAGGCTAGGTTGAGCTGCGGTACACAATTGGGTTGAGGCGCATGAAATCCTGCAAAAGTTACTGGGGCTGGCTGCTAGTTCATATTGGGGCGAGGAAACCGAGCCATCATATTCTCCATGAACTGGCGATTCATCTCAAGCTGTTAGATCATACCAGCCATGTACTCAGGCGGTGGTGGGGCGTTGCCACCACGACCACGACCACCTGGTCTAACCATCCTACTAATATATAACAGGGGTAATTCAACATTGAGAAATTTGCAAAGACAAGAATCATTCATGATGAAACATGCATAATGAAAGCAGCACGATAGATACTACATAGTAGTCGGCATATCTTACAAAAGAGATCATGCATAGAGTTCGGTACACAGAGTTCAGTACATAGACTAAGACATCATAGGCGGCATGCAGGCTCACGGCGAATGCATCTAATACTACTAAGCAAGACTACATCAGTCCCAAGAGGTACTGTGGAGGTAGCTGTAGCCTGAACGCTGGTGGTGTTGCATCGGGAACTCCACGTTAGCAACCTGGGGTCCGCGGATACTCTGGTTTAGAACCCGACGCTCAAGTGGCAGCATAGGACCAAGTGGGGGAGAGTAGCCTCCCACATCTGGTCAGCCGACACCCAGGGGCATCACGGTCATGGCTGGGTAGATCGCAGAACACGACAGCTCTCTAGATATGACAAAGGGGTGCAACAACGTCAGAGCACGGTAGAGGTGCTGACGGGTGGTGTACAACTCGTGGATAAGAGCTCGGTTAGTTCGATCCAGCCCATCAGCATGAAGAACCAGGTTCTGATGGTAGAAGGGCTCTCGGGTGACAGTGGAGTAGGCAGCCGTGTAGTAACCCTCCGCACCAACATCAGATGCGATGGCAATGTGCCTGAAAGGGGAGGTGTCCAACTCCTGATACTCTCCACGAAGACGTGTCAGAGCAGCATAAGCAGCATCGTGAACTGCCATCTCGATGGTCACTCCAACACCATGAGCGGTGTGCAGCACAGTAGTGGAGTCATACTCCCGAGAGTAGAGGTGGACGATGGCACGGTACTGCTCCTGGTTAAAGTCCTGGTACTCCTCAAAGACGGTGTACTCAGGGTGCCAGCGATAACCCAGATAGGTCATCATCTCAGCTAGCACGACAGGTGATTCCGAGGCACCAATGGCCGTCGTGTGGCGCACGACCTGCCTCGTGGGTTCCATCTGAAAGCAAAGATGTTTTAAAGGAGTCAAATGACAGTGTGGAAATTGTTCAAAATACTATTCTAAGGAATAACTATGGCTTTTATCCAACTTTGGGATGAATGTCGTCACGGGATCCTAGTGTCAGATTTAGTAAATTCGTTTAACCCGAGTAGAAGAGAGTTCAGAGTCCCAGAGTAAAGGTCGAGGAGTAAAAGATCCTAGTACCACCCAATGGTGACGTGGTCCCGTAAGACACACAACCATGTTAGTAAAAGTTTTTGCAATGTCTAGACTCGACTTCGGCCAAGGAGTGTGGAAGGGGGATTCCTACAGGCAGTCGGCTCTGATACCAACTTGTGACGCCCCCGATTCAATCGTACATTAATCATGCACGCAAATGTGCACGATCAAGATCAGGGACTCACGGGAAGATATCACAACACAACTCTAAAACATAAATAAGTTATACAAGCATCATAATAAAAGCCAGGGGCCTCAAGGGCTCGAATACAAGTGCTCGATCATAGACGAGTCAGCGGAAGCAACAATATCTGAGTATAGACATAAGTTAAACAAGATGCCATAAGATGGCTAGCACAAACTGGGATATAGATCGAAAGAGGCGCAGGCCTCCTGCCTGGGATCCTCCTAGCTACTCCTGGTCGTCGTCAGCGGGCTGCACGTAGTAGTAGGCACCTCCGGTGTAGTAGGAGTCGTCGTCAACGGTGGCGTCTGGATCCTAGGCTCCAACATCTGGTTGCGACAACCAGGTAGAAGGGATAGGGGGAAAAGAAGGAGAAACCAACCGTGAGTACTCATCCAAAGTACTTGCAAGCAAGGAGCTACACTACATATGCATGGGTATATGTGTAAAGGGCCATATCAGTGGACTGAACTGCAGAATGCTAGCATAAGAGGGGGATAGCTAATCCTGTTGAAGACTAAGCTTCTGGCAGCCTCCGTCTTGCAGCATGTAGAAGAGAGTATACTGAAGTCCTCCAAGTAGCATCACATAGCATAATCCTACACGGTAATCCCCTCCTCGTCGCCCTGTTAGAGAGCGATCACCGGGTTGTATCTGGCACTTGGAAGGGTGTGTTTTATTAAGTATCCGGTTCTAGTTGTCATAAGGTCAAGGTACAACTCCAAGTCGTCCTGTTACCGAAGATCACAGCTATTCGAATAGATTAACTTCCCTGCAGGGGTGCACCACATAACCCACCACGCTCGATCCCATTTGGCAGGACACACTTTTCGGGGTCATGTCCGGCCGCGGAAGATCAACACGTCGCAACCCCACCTAGGCCAACAGAGAGGTCAGCACGCCGGTCTAAACCTAAGCGCACAGGGGTCTGGGCCCATCGCCCTTAGCACACCTGCACGTTGCGAACGCGGCCGGAAGCAGACCTAGCCTAGCAGGCGTTCCAGTCCAATCCGGCGCGCGCCGCTCAGTTGCTGACGTCACGAAGGCTTCGGCTGATACCACGACGTCGAGTGCCCATAACTGTCCCCGCGTAGTTGGTTAGTGCGTATAGGCCAGTAGCCAGACTCAGATCAAATACCAAGAACTCGTTATGCGTGTTATTTTGAAATAACCACGAACGCCGACCAGGGCCAGGCCCACCTCTCTCCTAGGTGGTCTCAACCTGCCCTGTCGCTCCGCCACAAAGATCCACTCGCGGGTACTCCTACGAGCCGACCCGTCTTTAGTCACCACATGTATCATGTATAAAGTATATAAGTATATACCCGTGATCACCTCCTGAATGATCACGGCCCGATAGTATAGCACAGCAGACGGACAAGGATGTAGGGCCTCTGATGGAAAACTAGCATCCTATACTAAGCAGGTAGGATTGCAGGTAAAGGTAACAACAGTGGTAGCCATGACAGGTTATGCAACAGAGTAGGATTATCGAAAAGCAGTAACATGATACACTACTCTAATGCAAGCAGTATAGAGAAGAATAGGCGATATCTAGTGATCAAAAGGGGGGCTTGCCTGGTTGCTCTGGCAAGAGAGAGGGGTCGTCAACTCCGTAGTCGTACTAGTTAGCAGCGGTGTCGGTCTCGGTGTCTAGCGAGAGAAGAAGGGGGAGAAACAATAAATATTTAAGCAAACAGATGCATAGTGATGCATGACATGAAAAGTATCGGTGCTAGGGGTGCCCTAACGCGGTATGAGGTGATACCGGTGAAGGGGGGGGGAAACATCCGGGAAAGTATTCCCGGTGTTTCGCGTTTTCGGTCAAATGAAACAGAGGGGGAAAGTTGCGTGTTCGTTATGCTAGGGATGCATGGCGGACGAACGGGTTGCGTAGCCGGATTCGTCTCGTTGTTCTAAGCAACTTCATGTTGAAAATAATTTAATCCAAGTTACGGATTAATAGATATGATTTTTTAAAAGAATTTATTAAATTCTGGAATTTAATTAATTATTTAATTTAATTCGAAATTGGATTTATGACATCAGCATGATGTCATGCTGACGTCAGCAGTCAACAGGCGTTGACTGGTCAACCTGACCAGTGGGGCCATAGACTGGGTCAACATCACAGTTAGCAGGTCCAGTCAACAGTCCTGTTGACTTAGTCAAACTTACGTGTGGGTCCCACTTTCATCCTCTGTTTAGGTTAGTTAGGATTTAGTTAATCTAATTAGTTTAGTTAATTGATTAGGTTAATTAAACTCAATTAATTAAGCTAATTAATTTAATTAATTAATTATTATTATTATCTTTTATTTTTAATATTCTTTTTTTGTAAACGTTCTGGGGTAGGGCCCCACATGTCATTGGGCCATGGCCTTAAAAGGCGTTACCCTAGTAGGTGCGGGCGCCAGCCCGTGCGAGCGCTCACCCAGACCATAGCGAGGCCGGCGACGACCGCCGCAGGATGCTGGAGCGGCGCGGTGACGGAACGGCGCGGTGAGGGGGGCTGCAGTGGGGCGAGGCCACCGGGGCTGCGGCACGGTGGCCGGCAGGGGTGGCCATGGGGCGGAAGCGGGTCATCGCTGATGAGGTCAGGCGGAGACGGCTGACGAAGGCGGTTGGCGGGGCGGCCATGGCTGCGGCCTGGAGCAGCGAGCGCGTCTCGAGCGCGGCAAGGACGACGACTACAGGGGCGCGACGCAGCGGAGCTTGTCGGGGCGGTCGGGAGCGGCGAGCAGCGTCGCGGCAGTGCGAGGCGGGGCTCGGGCGCGCGCGGGGGTGGCACGCCGGGCGGGGCGGCGCGCGGCCAGGGCGCGGCCCGACCGCGGAAGAACGGCGTTGCAGGGACTCGGGCTCGCGCGCTCGGGCGCGTGCAAGGGTGCGCGAGGCGCCGGCCATCGCGGCCAGGGGGATGTGAGCGCGGTGAGAGGGGGAAAGCGGAGGGAGGCGGGGCCTCACCGCGATTCGTTGGGACGGGGGCAGAGGCTGTCGAGGTGGAGACACGGGGACGGTGCGGCGAAGAGGATGCATGCCGGCGATGGCGGAGGAGGCAGGCCAGCGAGGACGTGCTCCATCGAGGGCGAGGTGGCCACGGTGGCGCTGGAGAGGACGAGCGGCGTCGGGCGACTCAGGGGTCGAGCCCTCGATCTCGATCCAGATCGAGGGGGGGAGTGGGCGACGTGGGGAGGGGAGAGTGTGCGGTCTGGGTGGGGTTAGGGTTTGGGTCGTGGGGGATATGGGGAAGGAGTGGGCCGGCCGGTAGGTTGGGCCGGTCGGGCGGCCTGGTGGCCTGTTGGGCCGTGGCCCGGGGGGACTTTTCTATTTTTTTTCTTTCTGTTAGTTTATTTTCTCTTTTGTATTTTATTTCTTTTATTTATTTTTCTTTTCTGTTTTATTTAGTTTAAAGCACTTAGGCACTTTGTAAAATTATGCTTTCTTCACTATAATTACCATAGCAATATTTGTCACACACCAAACATTTTTGTTTTAATGTTTTGAAAACTTTGAGTGTTTGCTAAATTTAAACTTGAATCTTGAAACGGTTTCGAATTATTGCGAGGTTAGCAACAGTGACCGAGGTGATGTGGCATGATTAGCGTGGGAGTACTGTAGCATGATTATCCGGGCGTTACATAGTCTATATCTATACCGATGCCTATATATAACATATATAAAAAATAAAAAATAAATAAGCAATGTTGAATATTTAAGTAAGTTAAATTAAAAATAAATGAAGCAATGCGGAATATTTAAGCAGCCTTGGCATGTATGTACGCATACACTGGCACATAGATTCTTAAAGGCAGAAGAAGCTCTGAAGGCTAATCGCATGAAGATCTGTATGGCCGAAGAGCAAAGACTGGTACACAAAGGTCATCCAATTATTCACCGAGAGACAATGCCACGTGAAGAAAGCAAAGTTTCTTGAAGATTGAAGTTTGCCGGCACTCTCTCTCGCACTTTTTTATATTATTAGAAGGACACGCATGTACCCTAGTAGGACTTTTCTATATTATTAGAAGGACACGCATATACCCTAGGAGGACACGCGTGCATGCTATCGTGTGTAAAATAAGTGAAGGAAGGCTCCCGAAGGCCTCCCTCGCGGCTATAAAAGGAGACGCTGGGCTCAAGAACACAACACAAGATGGGAGAGCACGAAGCACTCAGAGCATCAAGACTCTCCACCAGAGCACCGTTTCCTTCGTAGTTTAGCCACCACTAATGCTAGTAGAATAGCCAAGAAGGCGCTTCGATCGCCAAGAGTTTGAAGGTAATTTTCTAATTGTGTGTAATCCCTTCGGGGCCTCCCGAAAGGGAAAACCATATGTAAATTATGTTATGGAAATGATGTAGTTTCTTGGTTCACTTGGTATTCTTATTTATGAATTTATGGGATGAGTTCTTATGCTAGGGATCCTATAGGAGAAACCTCTGCGTGTGTAGTTCTCTGCGTAGCCCAGAGTGGCGTTTGAATGAGAACCTTGTGGCCGTAGAGAAGTGTTCCCTTCGGGTGGAACTGCCTGGGAAGACGATAGGAATTTACCCCATAAATTTGCAATTAAAACTGCTAAGTGAACGTAACTAGCTAGATCTGATACAATATAATGATAAATATGGTGAGTACTGAGTAGGACTTTACACCTCTGCGCACATCGTCAGACGAATTGTTGGCCTCGCCAGCCAGAATAGATCCTGTAACAAATATATAATCAAGTCAGAACGTGAAGGTAGTCATATTGAATTAAATATTACTGTGAATAGTGTAATATTATTCTAAATAGTGTACTGAATAGTAAATACTATTGTGAATAGTGCCCTCCTAGTGAATAGTAAGTACTATTCAAGATAAAAGCATACCTGTCTACCACTTCCACCTAATCACATATTAATCTAATCAAAATATGATCTAATATTAATTAAGATAATTTAATTGCCCTATATTGTTGGTATCAGGTCCAGCGTTTAATCATTGAAAAGTTAAAATATTTAAACTTACAAGTTAGTGCAGGTAAAGTAATAAATACTAAGGAAAATCTAAATATAAGGTGTAGAGTAAATCCCTCTGAAGAGCATATCTGGCATACATCTCATAGCCAGTTAAATACAGTCGTCGATTTGATATATAACTTTTACATATCTTGGGGAAAAAGACAGGATAATTTAGACCAAAAATTTGAAAGTTTATTCAAAGAATACCAAAAGCTTGCTGATAAGTATTCAGTGTTGAATAATAAAATTGATCTAGCTTTACATAAGCTAGACGAAGCAAAAGCAAGACAGAATACAGTTTCCAAGAATAACGATTGTATTAAAGAAGTGTTATCAATAGGCCGTTACTTAAGTAAAGGCAAAGAGTCACTCACACGCACTGATACAATACAAGATATACTTGAAATAAAAAGTTGGTGCAAGAGGTTAAAACTTTGATTATCTCATAATTGTATGACTGAATATACTCAAGCATTAAACGAAGTAGCAAAATACCTGTCACCTCCTGTCGGATTCTCCGATCACGACTCCCCAAAAAGGAAGATTCCAAAGTAATAATAAGAAAAAATAACACAATGATCCAACTATTAATTCAAGTATTAGATAAGCTAAAAAGTGTTCAAAGCAACAAAGAATTGTGCTATCATCATCTCGAATAGTTTCCTCTACTAGAAATATTAATTCAGAAAAATGGACGTATCTAAAGGCTTCCTTAGAAGAGACAAAACTCTCCAATTAGTAAGGCAAGATTCAAGACCTGTAGCCATGAAGCATAGATTATCATGCAAAGCTGATGATATTGATAGTATTGAAGAAGTTATAGATATACAAAGAGATCTAGAAAGATATCAGAAAGATACCCTAAGAAAAATAAAACCACAACAAGTATATCACATGGGTATGTTTGAAACTAAGAGTGGTCTATACAGAATATCCCGAGAAGTAGAATTAAGTGTGTTAACACATCCAGTAGATTTAAGAGTTGTAAGCAAAAATATTGAAAATGAACTAAAATATTGTGGTTATAAATATATTCATCAAGGTATGTATATCATAGGAGTCAAAGGTATGACAAGGAAGAAATTAGGTGCAGAGGTTCTAATAACGTTATTAGACAAAAGATGGGAATCTGTAGACAAAGCAGCATTAGGATTTTTGGAAGGAGACATGAATGAAAATAGATTAATAACCTATATAGCTCTAGACCTAATGATGCCCGTAAAGGAATTTATTGAAAAAAATGAGTTTTGGTTTCCAAACTAAAGGTTATGAAGATTTTAAAGGAACAAATTTGCTAGTAAGCATAGAATTTATAGGAAGGCTCACTAATAGAAGTAGCTCCAGATATAGAGTAAATGTGAATGACGTAATTGATAGTATGCAATCAAAAGGTATAAAGTTTAGGGATCCTCTTAAAATTGGTTTTGAAGAAAGAGTTGGAGAAGAATGGAAGATAGGTGAATTAATAGAGAAAAAAGAATTAAAGCAATGTGAAAACTACATAGGCTATCAAAATTGTGAAGGAAGTAGCAGTATTCGATTTATGAACTATAAAGCTGCATCAATAGAAGACTCTGAATCTTTTATGTCAGAATCAGAAATTAATGATGATAAAAATAAAGGTATATCTGTATGCATGGAAAAGGCTGATTTAGATGATGAAATAATTCATTGGGAAAAGAAACTAAAGCATATTGAATGGGAATATAGTCATTCTATGACAAAGGATTGGCCTAAAATTAGAGAAAGAGAACTATTTATCATTAGAGAAATTGCAAGGTTAAAGAAACTAGAAAATGATAAAAAGTTTGCCACTAGTAGTTCAACCATGGAAGATAAAATTATAGCATCCGCAGAAAGAAAAGCAAATGCTATTATTAATAAAAATGCTATCATTAATAATAATAATAATAATAATAATATTAATAATAATATTAATAATAGTAATAATAAGAAGAAGAAGAAGAAGAAGAAGAAGAATAAGAATATTGTTCAAAAAGAAGAAGTTGTTAGTGAAGAAGAGCAACATGATATCAATAATAAGTTATTATTAGAAAGTTATGAGGAGGAGGAAGAATTGATAAAAGAAATGTGGTTAGAAGATGAAAGATATGATGATTCAGAACAAAATAGTGATTTCTACAACTCATTAGATGATGTGGGACTGCATAATTTAGACAATGTAACACTAGTAGAAAAGGGGTCAAACGTGAAGCACATTAGTGTCGGTTTGAATTAGAGCCGGCACTAATGTATACATTAGTGCCGGTTCCAACGGCTAGCCGGGCCGCTTTCATTAGTACCGGTTCGTGGTGAACCTTTAGCACCGGTTCGTGCCACGAACCGGTACTAATGAGAGTGGTGGCAGGATGTTGTCAGGCTGGGGCCCCTCCAGCCACTTTAGTACCGGTTCTTGGCACGAACCGGTACTAAAGGTCGTCCTACATAAACCCTTCGTCCACCCGAGCTCGCTCTGTTCTTCCCCTTTCCCCTCTCCTCTCTGTTCTTCCCCTCTTCCTCTCGACATCATCACACATTTTGCCCAAAATTTGTCAAGATTTGAAGGCCCCCATCCATTCAAATGATCACAAAGGTTAGCAACTTTGTCCTTTCATCTCTCATTGCTAGATTAGCTCTTGCAATGCTTTATATAGTGATTAATTTGTGAGTTTAGTAATTTGGGAGGAAATATATATATATATATATATATATATATATATATATATATATATATATATATATATATATATGTGCTAGTATTTGATTTATATGCAATTTGAGGTCAAAAATAACACTTAGTTTGCATATGTAGGTGTGGTTTACTTAGTGCCTTCTAAATCTCCGTCGTAACCACCGTCGATCGCCCGCACCGTCCCGTCGCCGGCACCACCTTGTGGTGAGCTTGTTCATGAAATTTTATATAAAAATTGATGTTTGTGTGATTTGGATATATAGTTACTCGTATAATTATCTTACCCGTACGTTGTTTGTTATACATATAGTGCCATTCCGTCCCCGTCGGCCCTCGTCCTTGTTATGATTCAGATGTGGTATATATATTCTCTTTTAAAACTAGTTGCATTTTGTGTTTATGACAAATTATGCCCATCAAGTTGACATAGATATTTTTTCTAGGAGGTATGTGAACCGGAAATTCCAACCGACCCTATTGTCGAGAGGTTAAATTTAGTTGAAAGAGAAAACGAGTACTTGAAAGAAAAATTGAAAAGAATTGAGGGGGAGAAGATGGAATTGGAGTTGCATGTTGCCGATGTCGTCGATGATCACAAGATCAAGATGGAGAAAATGCGCTTGAAGATTAGAAAGATTAGAAAATATGCCATCGATAGTGAGGCTTGGTATCATTATGCTGTTGGATCAATTGTTACCTTAGTTGCGATCTTGATCGCATTTGTTGTTGCATTTAAATGCTTTAGCTACAGAGTTATTTGTTTGTTGCATTTATGTGTTGTATGAACTTTATGTATGAACTTGTATTAATTTGGTCTATTCGGTGTTGTGTAATGAAGATGAGCCGGCAATGGATGTACGATGACCGATGCTCTCCCCAGTTCGTTGAGGGCGTGCATACTTTTCTGCTTGCGGCTGAGGGAAACAAGCGGGCGGATGGTTTTATGCCTTGTCCATGTGCTGGCTGTAAGAATGGTCACAATTACTCTACGTCAAGAACCATTCACGTCCACCTGTTTGAGTCCGGTTTCATGCCCCACTATAATGTTTGGACCAAGCACGAAGAAAGAGGGGTTAGGATGGAAGACAATGAAGAAGAAGAGGACGACGATAGCTATCCTGGCCATGGGTTCCCTGAATACGATGATACAACAATGGGGGATGAAGATGAGCCGGTAATGCGGAAAGAAGCTGAGCCGGCAATGCGGGAAGAAGCTGAAGAAGAGGCATCAGATGAGCCCGTTGATGATCTAGGTCGGGCCATTGCCGATGCAAAGAGAAACTGCGCAAGTGATTTGGAGAAGAAGAAGAAGTTGCAGCGCATGTTAGAGGATCAAAAAAATATTGTACCCGAATTGTGTAGGTGACAAGAAAAAGCTGGGCACCACACTGGAATTGCTGCAATGGAAGGCAGAGAATGGTGTATCTGACAAGGGATTTGGAAAGTTGCTGGTAATGATAAAGGATATGCTTCCAAAGGACAACGAATTGCCCGAGAGTACGTACGAAGCAAAGAAGGCTGTCTGCCCTCTAGGGTGAGAGGTGCAGAAGATATATGCATGCCCTAATGATTGCATCCTCTACCGCGGTGAGTACGAGGATTTGAACGCTTGCCCGGTATGTGGTGCATTGCGCTATAAGATCAGCCGCGATGACCCTGATGATGTTGAGGGCGAGCGCCCCAGGAAGAAGATTCTTGCCAAGGTGATGTGGTATGCTCCTATAATACCACGGTTGAAACGTTTGTTCCAAAACAAAGAGCATGCCAAGGCGATGCGATGGCACAGAGAAGACCGTAAGAAAGACGGAAAGTTGAGAGTACCCGCTGACGGGTCGAAGTGGAGAAAAATCGAAAGAAAGTACGGGAAGGAGTTTGCAGATGACGCAAGGAGCGTATGGTTTGGTCTAAGCGCAGATGGCATTAATCCTTTTGGGGAGCAGAGCAGCAACCATAGCACCTGGCCTGTGACTCTATGTTTGTATAACCTTCCTCCTTGGTTGTGCATGAAGCGGAAGTTCATTATGATGCCAGTGCTCATCCAAGGCCCTAAGCAACCCGGCAACGACATTGATGTGTACCTAAGGCCATTAGTTGAAGAACTCTTACAACTGTGGAATGGAACAGGTGTACGTGCGTGGGATGAGCACATGGGGGAAGAATTTGACCTAAAGGCGTTCCTGTTCGTGACCATCAATGATTGGCCTGCTCTCAGTAACCTTTCAGGACAGACAAACAAGGGATACCGCGCATGCACGCACTGTTTGGACGATACCGACAATATATATTTGGCTAATTATAAGAAGAATGTGTACCTGGGACATCGTCGATTTCTTCCGAGCAGGCATCCCATAAGAAAGAAAGGCAAGCATTTCAAAGGTGAGGTGGATCACCGGACGAAGCCTCGCCACCGTACTGGTGCTGATGTACATGATATGGTCAAGGATTTGAAGGTGGTCTTTGGAAAGGGTCCTGGTGGACAACCTGTTCCGAATGACGCTGACGGACGCGCACCCATGTGGAAGAAGAAATCTATATTTTGGGACCTGCCCTATTGGAAAGACCTAGAGGTCCGCTCTACAATCGACGTGATGCATGTGACGAAGAATCTTTGTGTGACCCTGCTTGGCTTCTTGGGCGTGTATGGGAAGACAAAAGATACACCTGAGGCACGGGAGGACCAGCAAAGTATGCACGGAAAAGACGGCATACATCAGGGTCATGCAAGCTATGCTCTTACCAAAGAAGAGAAGGAAATCTTCTTTGAATGCCTGCTCAGTATTAAGGTACCGTCTGGCTTCTCGTCGAATATAAAGGGAATAATAAACATGGCAGAGAAAAAGTTCTAGAACCTAAAGTCTCATGAATGCCACGTGATTATGACGCAACTGCTTCCGGTTGCATTGAGGGGGCTTCTACTGGAAAACGTTCGATTAGCCATTGTGAAGCTATGTGCATTTCTCAATGCAATCTCTCAGAAGGTAATCGATCCAGAAATCATACCAAGGTTAGAGAATGATTTGGTGCAATGTCTTGTCAGTTTCGAGTTGGTGTTCCCACCATCCTTCTTCAACATCATGACGCATGTCCTAGTTCACCTATGCGAAGAGATTAACGTTTTGGGTCCTATATTTCTACACAATATGTTCCCCTTTGAGAGGTTCATGGGAGTCTTAAAGAAATATGTTCATAACCGTGCTAGGCCAGAAGGAAGCATCTCCAAGGGCCGTCAAAATGGGGAGGTCATTGATTTTTGTATTGACTTTATTCCTGACCTTAAGCCGATTGGTGTTCCTAAATCGCGGCATAAGGGCAGACTGGATGGAAAAGGCACGCTAGGAGGGGGACAAATAATATGTATGGACGGACATTCTCTCACTGAAGCACACTACACAGTTCTACAGAATTCCGCCTTGGTGGCTCCGTATATGGATGAACACAAGAATTTGCTACGCTCCAAACACCCGGAGCGGTCTGATGACTTGATTACACGTGAACAAACCAGGAGTTTCGCCAGCTGGTTGCAGACACGTACCATGCATGACACCTCTATTGAAGATGACCTGTACTTGCTGTCCCAGTTACCATCTTCGAATATAATGACTTTCAAAGGGTACGAGATAAATGGTAATACATTTTACACGATCGCCCAAGATAAGAAGAGCACCAACCAAAACAGTGGTGTCCACTTTGATGCAGAAACCAAGACGGGAAAGGAAACATATTATGGTTATATACAGGACATATGGGAACTTGACTATCGACGGGGTTTGAAGGTCCCTTTGTTTCGGTGCAAATGGGTCAATATGACACGAGGCGGGGTAATGGAAGACCCGCACTACGGAATGACAACAGTGGATCTCAACAATCTTGCGTATGCAGACGAACCATTCGTCCTAGCCAATGATGTGGCACGGGTTTTCTATGTGAAGGACATGTCTACCAAGCCAAGAAAAAGAAAAGATAAGGAAGCGAATGCATCGTACGATGAGCCAAAGCGGCACATAGTTCTTTCTGGGAAGAGAAACATCGTGGGAGTGGATGACAAGACAGACAAGTCAGAAGATTATGAAAAGTTTGATGAAATTGCTCCATTCACAGTGAATATTGACCCGAGCATCCCGTTAAATGATGAAGATTTTCCATGGTTACGGCGCAAAGGGACACACACGAAGAAAAGGCTTCACACCCAAAGATCTGGGATGTGATCGGCTTCACTATCATCACTTTCTTCTGTATTTCACACCCAGAAGGGAATCTCTGTAATAGTTAGGGTAGTTAATTATGTGTTTTGGCATTTGAAATGCGAAGAAATTTTATGTGCAAACAAATTCTTTCATGCCTTTACCGATTTTTAAAGTTAAGTTATTCACAAACTAGTGATTCACACTAATTTCAAATAATTCAAAATTTAAACTATTCAAATTTGAAAACTACGGGCACTAACAGAAAGTTTGTAATTTCTTGTACCTAAAGCAAAAATATTCACAAAGAAACTCTAAATACACAAAAAACAACTCAAAAATAAATAAAGCAAAAAAAATAAAAAAGCCCGCCTACTAGGCCAGAGCGGCCTGCATACGACTAGAAACCCAACCTGTTGTTGGGCCAGGATGCAGGCCCGCAAAGGCCCAGTAGGCCCACAGGGCAGCAGAGAACATGTAGGCCCAGTAGGCCTACTTTGGAGAGGAGCTCAAGAGAGCTACCGCACGGGGGTTTATAAACAAGTGCGGTCGCCCCTCGGCTAGCGAGGTGGGACTAAACTTGCCGCACCGCACCTGCGCCAGCGCACCCCCTTTAGTACCGGTTCGTGGCACCAACCGGTACTAAATGGGGGGCCTTTAGTACCGGTTGGAGCCACCACCCGGTACTAAAGGGGGTGCGGTTCCCGCCGCTTGGCCTGGCCAAAACAGGCCTTTAGTACCGGTTGGTGGCTCCAACCGGTACTAAAGGTGCCTTATATATACAACACTTCGAAAAAATTCATTCTCTCTCTGTTTCTTCCTCTGTTTCCCCATTGAAGCATCGCCCGCGTGCCCCGATCGATCGACGCCGTCGCCGTCGCCGCCCCCGTCCCCGTCGCCGCCCCCGTCCCCGTCGCCGCTCTCGTCTCCGTCGCCGCCCCGGGCCCGTCCCCGTCGCGCCGTCCCCGCGTCACGCCCCGGCCCGTCGCCGCCCCCGGCCGTCGCCTCGCCGTCGCCCCGCTGTGAGCTCTCCCCCTCTGACCCCTCTCCCTCACCCCGGCGGCCACCATGGGCGCCGCCCCTCCCCGAGCCCATACACACACACACAAGCATGATGAACACACACACACACACATATGTATGTATGAATTAATGCATGTATATATTAGTATATATGTATTTTGTATGTTTAATTAGTTTAGATTTTTTAGATTATTATTTTTTCACTAGTATATATGTATGAATGCATGTTAGATGGATATAATTAGTGTTTAATTAGTATGGAATTTTTTTATATAATGTTGTTTTTCAGTTTTTTAATGGATGTATAGAAATTGTGTTTTCTGGCTTTAGTGTTAGATGCTTAATTAGTATGAAATAGCATATAGAATTTTGACATATGCAATGATAGCATAATTAGTGTTATATAGAAATGTTAGAAATTTTAGTTATCAAAATCCAATCATTAAAAAAATGTTACTTTTTGCGGGCATATAGCTAGTATTTGTTCTCGATGATGCCCGACCCGCATCCTCGCCGTCGACCCGTCCGCGACGACGTCCGGCTGACCCATGTCCGGGACTGGGCTCCGCCGGGCTGGCACTAGGAGGTGCTGCCTGGAGGGGCGCGCCGCTTGATGAGGAACCCGACCCCAGGTCCCGTCGTCGACCCTGATCTTGTTTGGTGGCGTTCGCGTGGGCCAGTTTCGGTGCGGAGGGAGCCGGCCCCGCCGGAGGTGGTACGTCGCCGTGTCAGGGAGGTCAAGATGAGGTCAAGAAGCTCCCAACGAGAATGTATGAATTGCATCCATGGTACATGAACATTGTCAAGATTTCCAATCGAGAGTCCCTCATGGTGTATGTCAAGAAGGATCATTACTACCATGAGAAAGCTGTGTCCGTTGAGTATTCTGAACTGTTTCAGTTATACAATCAAGACGCACTCGACAAATCTATCGTCAGTTGCTATTGTCTGTAAGTGATTTCTTTCTGTAATTTAAGTCTCTCAAGCTAGCTGTAGTGATCCTTTTGATCAATCATTACCTGTAATTATCCTCACTATATTCTTTTCTATGGTATTATACAGGATGAAGATGTATGAAATGAGAAAAGGTGGACGCTATGGCATTGGGTTCATTGACCCAAACACCGTTAATGAATACACATGGAAAATAGATGCATATCATGAAAAGCATGTAGAGGACAGCATGCTAGAGTTCTTGAAGCGCCTCAAATACAATGAAGATATACTACTTCCTTACAACTTCCAGTGAGTCACATTGTCTTGTACTACAAATCCTCTGTTTTTGCCTACTAGCTAGCTACATGTTTTTGCTTACATATGCCCACTTAATTAAGACATGCAAACGTGTGTGCATGCAGATTTCACTGGATCTTGTGTATCATTAAAGTTGACGCCGGAATGGTTGAAATACTGGACTCACTACTCAAACTAAAAACTGACTACAACATCTTGTATGGGATAGTCAACAGGTAATTTCAATCATTATTAACTATATATCTCGTCCTATTTAGTTCGTCATTTCCTGATATGAACTATTTAATAACCCCTTTATTCATTTTCTTTGTCGGCGGGCAGGGCTTGGGAAAGGTTCATCAGCGTCACGGAAGGCGAATGGAAACAAAACCTGAAATGGTTTCGACCCAAGGTAAGTAATTAAGTAGTACTAGCTATCTAGCTAGCTGCCATCTCTTTAATTATCATGCTTGATTAATTATTATCTGATCAAATTCCATTCTCGTAAAGGCCCTGAAGCAGGAGCAGGGGACTGATTTGTGTGCATTCTGCGTTTGCGAGAATATTCGCATGATGACGTCCGAAACGAGCAGATCTCGAAGACAGGAATAGGTACGTTTATGTGAACACTAGTCACAATTTTTACACCATTATCGATATCTAGTCACACAACTAATACACATGCATATTGATCTCCTTCTTAACAGTTCACCGAGGTGCGGGACAAGCTCCTAGATACGGAGCGCGTACAAGCACTTCAAGAGGAAATAGCGGGATTTTTGCTCGACCAGGTCATAAATCTGAAGGGAGAATACTATTACCCGCTATCGCCCCCATGAACCACTTCCAATTGTCATCGTGCTCCGAAGACACCAATTAGGCTAATGCCACTGGCTTCAAAGGCAACATGTAGGAGAAATTGTATATAGCTATACATGTGTGTATGTGTGAATTAATATGGTGGTTTGTGAGACATTTGATGATATATATATATATATATATATATATATATATATATATATATATATATGCATAACGTGTACAATGTGTAGTATCGTAAAATACCAGCAAACGAAAAAGAATTAAAATGGAAAACACAAAATTAAATGAAAAAGAAATCATAAAACCAAAAAAAAACCCAAACCTTGTAGTACCGGTTGGTGTTACCAACCGGTACTAAAGGGCTCCCGCCCCCTGGAGCTGGCTCGTGCCACGTGGTTACCCTTTAGCACCGGTTCGTGCTGAACCGGTACTAAAGGGGGGGGGCCTTTAGTGCCGGTTATGGAACCGGCACTAAAGGGCCTTACGAACCGGTGCTATTTGCCGGTTCTGCACTAGTGTAATGGAAGCCATGGAAGTAGAAAATAGTGGTAAAAGAAGAAGAGGATATGGAGAATCGTCTGTAAAAAGAGAAGGAGAAAGAGAGAGACCTACCAGATCAGCTGGACAATGGCCTCCAGAAAAAGATGACTATCAACCTACATATATCCCAGGATAATATAGATATATGGGTACTAAAAGAAGAGATTTTGAAAAACCAGTGCAATTTCAGAATTATAAGAATGATGGCGCTATATTAAACCTAGCAGCTCATGATCCAATAGATTGGCCGAATATAATCAGCATATGGAAAGGTTTAATAGTGCAAAAATATATACTAAATCAGTATAATATAGGCAGTAAGGTAGAAGATATGTTAACATATCTTGAAACATTTTTAGGAGAATCTGTAAAAGTTTTATGGGAACAATGGGTAGAGTCATACCCTAGTCAATATGAAGAACTAAAAAGGGCAAGAAGTAACCCTAATAACTTTGCGAATGTTATCTCAAATATGATCATAGCAGAAGATCCAGAATTAGGACATACCTCATTGCAAAATGAAAGGTTAAGAGAAATAGAAAAATTAACACTAACTAGCTGGAAAGGTATTAAAGAATTTTCCCAGCATTATTTGTATAATGCTACTACTGCTAAACAAGGTTTTAATGTAGGTGTAGTTGAAAGATATTTTAATAAATTGCGTGATCCTCCAGGTTCCATAATATTTGAGGATTATAAAAAGAAACAGGAGGAAATGTGGTAAATATATCCCAAGCCATAACATTTGTTTTCAAACAAATAAGAAAGGTGTGTACTAACATTCAAGCCCAAAGATCTATGAAGAAATCAGATTACAATTTTTGCAATAACATTGTCCAAATACCACTAACATATGGAGAAGAAAGGCATAGGAAAAACAAACATTATAAGCCACAAAGGAGAGATAATAGAAATTTTAGAACAAAGAAAAGATATTTCTTAAGAAGGTCAGACAATAGAGCCCCATTCTTGCATAAAAGAAATGTAAGAAGATATAATCCTAAGAAAACCTATGATAAAACATGCAGGTGTTTCATATGTAACTCTCCTGAACATCTAAGTAGAACTTGTCCTAATAAAGACCAGAAAAGATACTCTAGCAAATATGAAGAACAAGAGAGAGTATTAATTATAGAGAGCGTTAATGAAAATATATTAGTATGTGATGATGAAATAAAAGACGACGAGTCAATATATTCAATTATAGAGACAGATGAAGTAGAAAATGAGGCTCCAGAATATGAATCAAGTGAAGATGAAATAGACCTAATAGATGAATTAGCCGGTTTAAAAATTGAAATGATGAACCAAGTAGATTGTGAACATGATTGGATTAGAGGAAAAGGTGATTATAACATAAAATGTGCTTTCTGTATATATTACCCAAGCCAAGATAATAGGTTCACATGTAGCTTGTGTTTAAAACAAGCATGTGCCTCATGTCTAAGAGCCAATAATCAAAAGTGGAGACAAGACATAGAATTAGAACCAGAAGAACGAATATTATCCAGTAGGGTTAGAAATTTAGAAAATAGAATAAATAAGCTAGAAGCATAGTTAGAAAAACTTAAAGATGAGTTAGAAAATGGTAAGAAGGAAGACAATAATGTTGCTAAAATCACGGAAATGAAAGAGCAAATGGTAACAGTAACGGATAAAAAAGGATACAAGTTAATACAATTGAAAGATGCAATTTCTAGTTTTGGGAATAAATATATTGTTCGATTACCATTCAAAGAAGTGCTAGGAATGAGGATCCCAGTTAGGATTGTTCTTAAGCCAAATATTTCATATAAAATACTGGCACTATTAGATACTGGTTGCACTAAGAACATCATCCATGATAAATACTTTAAGAGATGTCCCGAAATAGTTGAAACTATAGATGATAATAAAGCTGAAGTATCTACCGATATGTCAGGAATAAAGAAGATACATAATCAGCTAGCATATAATATTGAAGCTTACATGAATGGCACAAAATATATAATAGATGAAATTACAATAAAAGATTTGTCAGTAATAAATGATGACATGATAATAGGGTTAAGATTTTTACAACAATCTTTACAAAGCACAATCATACATGAAGAAGGGGTAACATTTATCCCTTATCAAGATAATGTTCCATACATATCTAAAGTAAGAGAGCAAAGAAAGTCCTTACAAAATGTAGAAATATCTAATTTAGATGATGAATATAGCACAAGTCCAGATCCCCTTGAATTCTATAAAGACGAAGAACTTAGTGAGACCATAGAAGAATATCATATAGAAAATACATGTATAGAATGCATTGGGTTACAATCATTCTCTCCAAATTGGTATAGAGATATAAAATCTAAAAAAAGATATAAATAAGATTGTGCAAAGACTAGAAAGCATACCAATTATTGGAGAAATACCAATGAAACATTGGGATAAGAACTCTATAGTTTGCAAAATAAATATCATAAATCCAGAATGGTAATTAATTTTAAAAGGCTTAATGATAATACAGTCGACGATGCATACAATATACCTAATAAGCAGGAATGGATTAACAGAATACAAGGAAGTAAATATTTCTCTAAATTCGACTTAAAGGCAGGATTTTGGCAAGTAAAAATGGCTGAAGAATCTATTCCCTGGACAACATTTACTTGTCCACAAGGCCATTATGAATGGCTAGTAATTAGGTCTAAAGAATGCACCTGCACTATTTCAAAGAAAGATGCAAAATATATTTAATGAGAATCAAGCATTTATATTAGTATATGTAGATGATTTGTTAGTATTTTCAAAATCATACAAAGAACATATAGCCCATCTTGAAGTGTTCTTTCGAAAGGTAGAACAAAATGGGCTCATGCTATCCAAAAAGAAGATGGAAATTTGCAAAGAAAAAATGAATTTCCTTGGTCATGAAATAGGAGAAGGAAAGATATGGAAAGATATATCTACAAGAACATATTGCAAAGAAAATATTAGAGTTTCCTGATAATATGAGTGATAAAAAGGTTTTACAGCTATTCTTAGGAATTGTAAACTATGCGCGAAACTATATAGATAACTTAGCAAAGCTAGCAGGACCTTTATATGCTAAATTAAGGAAAAATGGTCAAAAATACTTCAATTCTGAAGATATAAAATTAGTAAAGGCCATCAAGGAAAAGATCAAGAATTTAAAAACCTTAGAATTGCCTCTAGAAGACAATTATTTTATAATTGAGACATATGCATCTAAGGTAGGATGGGGTGCGATACTAAAACAAAAACCCAATAAATACTCCCCAAAAGCAGATGAAAAAATATGCAGATATGCTTCAGGAAGTTGCAAATTAAAGACGGTAAATAATATTGATAGGGAAATCCTTGCAGTTGTAAATGCAATAAATGCATTTAGGCTATATCTAGGATTTAAAGAATTTACAGTGCGAACAGACTGTGAAGCTATATGTCGATATTACAATAAGATTAATAGTAATAAAAGCTCAACCAGAAGATGCGTCTTATTTGAAGACACCATAGCTGGGAATGGTTACAAAGTTATTTTTTAGCATATTAAGGGGAAGGATAATACCTTGCCTGACATATTTTCTCGTGCATCAAATTTGCATAAATAAGGAAAGGATTATTCGCCAACAAGGATGAATATCTCTTCTGTGGAGAAGAAAATAGGCTGAAAATGTTTCAGCCAAATACATTCAATTTCAAGCCAAAACCCCATATCAAGCTTGATAAGCTCAAAGATGCATATTGGATAATTTTTTGTTCCAATATACTCTCAAGAGAGAGGAAAAAGGATATTTTTTATCAATTCTCAATAGTTTGGCAGAATATTTTAATGAATTCAACAAAAATTTGCCAAAGCCAAAAAAGATTGAAATACCAAAAGGAGAAACACTATATCTTATATTTGATGGAAATAAACCTGGCATATATTTGGAATGAGAAAATATAATGATTGAAAAATTGGATGCAAAAAGAAAAGGACAAGATTTAACATTCAAAAGATATTATAATATAGATGATGCCTTACTTTGGGCAAGAAATGTATTGGGACCAGATTATTATATTGACCCAAAGGCTAAAGACTATATCCAAATGAAAAGAGGCATACCTGCTTCACCAACTCCCGCAAAGGGAGAGACATCAAGCTCAAAAAATATAAAGAAGGAGGAGTCTCCAAAATATAAGACATATCAAGAATGCCTTCTAAAGGGGCTTGACCCTTTAGACAATGAACACATAGATCAAGAAATGGATAAAAGATTTGAAGAAATTTCAAAATAATAAAGAAAGAATTGAAAGAAGAAATATTAAAAGAATTAAGGCATGAAATGGATGAAAAATTTGAAGAAATAAAGAAAGAATGCGATCAAAAATATGATTCCAACCTGTTAAACGATGATGATGATCATATGGACATAGCAGGGCATGGGCAGCGACCTGAATAAAGCCCAAATTGCCTATATTCATATTGCTATCAATTATTCGGGCACGGAGGACTTATACCCGACCCGAATATTAATAAAAATTCCAAGAAAGGATATTTTAAATATTGATAAAGTATTATAAATCATAAGGGCAGGGAAGACCCCTGTAAAAAAATGAATAAGCAATGTTGAATATTTAAGTAAGTTAAATTAAAAATAAATGAAGCAATGCGGAATATTTAAGCAACCTTGGCATTTATGTACGCATACACTGGCACATAGATTCTTAAAGGCAGAAGAAGCTCTGAAGGCTAATCGCATGAAGATCTGTATGGCCGAAGAGCAAATACTGGTACATAAAGGCTATCCAATTATTCATCGAGAGACAATGCCATGTGAAGAAAGCAAAGTTTCTTGAAGATTGAAGTTTGTCGGCACTCTCTCTCGCACTTTTCAATATTATTAGAAGGACACGCATGTACCCTAATAGGACTTTTCTATATTATTAGAAGGACAGGCATGTACCATAGGAGGACACGCGTGCATGCTACCGTGTGTAAAATAAGTGAAGGAAGGCTCCCGAAGGCCTCCCTCGCGGCTATAAAGGAGACGCTGGGCTCAAGAACACAACACAAGACGGGAGAGCACGAAGCACTCAGAGCATCAAGACTCTCCACCAGAACACCGTTTCCTTCATAGTTTAGCCACCACCACTGCTAGTAGAATATCCAAGAAGGCGCTTCGATCGCCAAGAGTTTGAAGGTAATTTCCTAGTTGTGTTTAATCCCTTCGGGGCCTCCCGAAAGGGAAAACCATATGTAAATTATGTTGTGGAAATGATGTAGTTTCTTGGTTCACTTGGTATTTTTATTTATGAATTTATGGGTGGAGTTCTTATGCTAGGGATCCTATAGGAGAAACCTCCACGTGTGTAGTTCTCTGCGTAGCCCAGAGTGGCGTTTGAATGAGAATCTTGTGGCCGTAGAGAAGTGTTCCCTTCGGGTGGAACTGCCTGGGAAGACGATAGGAATTTACCCCATAAATTTGCAATTAAAACTGCTAAGTGAACGTAACTAGCTATATCTAATACAACATAATGATAAATATAGTGAGTACTAAGTAGGACTTTACACCTCTGCGCACACCGTCGGATGAATTGTTGGCCTCGCCAGCCCAGAATATATCCTGTAACAAATATATAATCAAGTCAAAACGAGGAGGTAATCATACTGAATTAAATATTACTATAAATAGTGTAATACTATTCCAAATAGTGTACTGAATAGTAAATATTATTGTAAATAGTGCCCTACCTAGTGAATACTACATACTATTCAAGATAAAAAGCATACTTGTCTATCACTCCCATCTAATCACATATTAATCTAATCAAAATTTGATCTAATATTAATTAAGATTATATATAGAGAGAGTAGCACTATTCTAATCCCAGGATTAGAATAACTATTTGGATCACGATGGGCCATATATATATATATATATAAAGGGACGAGGTGTTCCTGAACTGAAAAGAAAAAAGAAAAAAAACGCATCCCCCCACACCCGCCCCCGCGCGATCTCCCGCACTCCACCCTGCATCCTCCCACGTCCCCCGATCCCCCGCAACCCCAGATCCCCGGATCCCCCGCAACCGCCCAGATCCTCGGCTCTCTCGCCGCCAAGCATCCTCCGCCGATCCCCACGCCGGTTCCGCGCCCTCCCCAGACCACCACGCCGCCCGGCAGCCTCCCTGGAGAGCTCCGCCGCCACGCACCCTCCTCGGGGACCCCCGCCACCGCCACCGCCCTGCAACCGCCGCCACACTTCCGGAATCGCGCCGCCACTGCCGCCACTCCTTGCGCCGATACCCCCACCCGCATCACCACCCGACGCAGCACACCCAGTCGATCCACACCCCGGCGATCGGCGCTCCCCCCGATTGGGCGCAGGCAGCATGTTCCTCCTGCTGGCGACGTTGCGTGGCGACGGCCGCTGCCCTGGCCACCCCTCGCCGTCTCCCTCGACGCTGCCGGTGACGCATGGCGATTCCCTCCCTCACCTCTGCAGTGACATGCCACCGACGGGCGGATGATGTGCTCCCGGTTGCCAGCAATGTAGCCGTCCCCAACACCCCTACACGGAGCGTCGTTCCCTAGGACGGTTCCGACACACGGCAGTGCAATTGCCTTCTGCAAGGGCTTCCACAACCCGTCGATCCGTCGCCTGTCGACCAACTAGCTAAATCCAACCAAGTTCTGTGTGTTCTGGAGTTGAAGTTCAGTAAGAACAAGGGATGAAAAGTTCAGGCCGTTTTTGCACAAGAAGTTCAGAAAAAATGTTGTCTTCAGATAGCGTTGGCCTTCTTCTTCTACTACATCTTGAGGTTCGAGAAAAGTTCAGCTCCGCACATGATGAAAATTCAGCTGGTAGGGTGCTGGCAACAACGATGTTTCGCTCTGCTGTGTGGCTCAAGCTCTTTATTTTTTCCATAGACTTATGTGCTGATGCTGCCCCCTCAATCTCTCTCTCTCTCTCTCTCTCTCTCTCTCTCTCTCTCTCTCTCTCTCTCTCTCTCTCTCTCTCTCTCTCTCTCTCTCTCCCCCCCTCTCTCTCAATTTGGCATGATAAAAAATGTTTTTGATACTCTTAACATTGGATGTAGAGAAGCTTAGGCAGAAGTCCAATTTTTATGTATTCTCAATGTGAATCAGGTGCGGTCGCCGGTCCCTCACCAGCCTCCGTGACCAACCATCCACCGATCAACGGGGCGCTTCTAGGCATCTGCGCCGCCTCGTGGAGCAGTGCCCTTCTCCGCAAGCTGCAGCCACCGGTCTTGCCCTGCTCAAGGAGGAGTAGGAGGGCCGCACCTAGGCACCACGGTAAGACGATCCAGTATGCCAAACCTGAACTTCACTTTTTTCTTGCTATTCCTTCTCGTTCAACTGCTTCGATTATGAAAGAAAGCATCTGATGTCGCTCTCCTCTACAGTTGTAGTCAAACGTCATGCACAAATTGAAGTTCGCTTGTAACCCGTGGTCCCAAATTCAGCTACATTTTTCTTTCGATGTTGTCAATAGTGACACTAGTGCTCAACAACTGTTTGTGCAAAATGGCCTAGGAAAATCTGGTTTTGGTGGAGGTTACGTTTTGCTCCAGAAAATAAATTTATATAATTACACCTTCAAATAATTTGTAGGTGTTTCCATTTACCTCCAGATTTCATGGTTCACATACATCAGATAATTCTGTCGCGCAACATGTTAGCTGAAAAATGCTGCTATAAGGCATTAGATTTTAAAAATAAATCGGTTGTGGAAGTTCTCTCAACACACCACAAAAGGTCGTTCTTATTTGATTATTGGTTAAATCATTTTACTGATTCAAGTTTTTTTAATCCATTTCTGTAGTGCAGCTCGTAAACAAAACAGCGATAGAGTGGCAGCAACATTTCAGATGTAACTTCAGATAAAAAAGGCACTCGGCTGCAACTCCTTGTTCTACGCTCTCTAATGGCAAAGTGAGAACAGAATCACATGTTCCGCTCTTGCTTTTAGCTTTTTTTTAGTCATAAAGAAAATGATCTTAACAAAGAATCTCTGTGTGCGTGCGTGCGTGCTGGTGTTTGTGTGTGCGCTAGGTGTGCTGCTTGCGTGCTGAGATGTGTAGAGAGGTTCAGGGCTTCAGGCAATGTGATGGTGCAGCCGCTGCAGCATCAACTACAACAGTGCGGCGCTCCTGGTGCTCCTCTCCCTATGCTGCTTTGCATGCTGCGATGCCACCGCCTCCTAACTGTACAAAAGGTTTGAGTGAGGAAAAATTCCAGTTCATGAACGAACCTGGAGAAGTTCTAATGCGATGGTGCTATTCTCTGTAGTTATTTGTTTCTCGTGAATGCATTTGGTTGTGGCTGATGGATCTCTATCTTCATATATTATTTGCTTTATTTTGGTGTGACCTGCACCCACCTCTATCTACTCTCTTTTTTAATCAACTCACTGATGGACGTATTGAGTAATTCGTGCGACTTTCCTACATCTTGTTTTGGTCTGCAGCGCAGCACTGATTCTTCAGTCTGGTTTGAATGCCAGCTGAATCCATTTATTAAGTTACAACCTTCAAAAAATGTGTTTGGCATTTCTGTCGTACGCGCCGCTGCTGCTAATGCTAAAGAGGTAAACTCTGCTATCGCTAGACTAATACTGAAGAGCTAACCACCACACAAGATGCTCCTGTTCACACCACGACTCAATCAAGATGAGTGTGTGTGTGTGCCTGTGATTTGCAACAAATGCCTGATGCGAGCGATGACTTTAATTGTGCCCACATATGGAGTAGTCACGACGGTGGATTGAGCATCCGTAATGTTGTTGGAGAGGTAATCTGGAGTTAACTGAAGTCCAACTATTACGCTGGACAAAGCTTCATCTACATCGTGATTGGCAAAATTCGCCCCTCCCCATTGTGCTTGTTATTTTTAATATCACGAAAATGAGTGCATATAGTCGACAGAAAATCATATACGAAAAACTAGAAAGATAACAACAAAAAGAAGTAAGAAAAACCTTGAAGTTCAACTAGAAGATCCAAATAAGTTCATGTCGCCCTTCGGTGAAGCATGAGTCTTGGGTGTGTGCGTCTTGAATGTGTGCTATTTGTGTGGGTGCCCCCATGCATGTTTGCGGCACGTATATGTGCTCCGAGTAGGTCTATCGTAGGGTTTTTTCATCTCTAAAAAATACAAGTTATAAAATTGTTAACGGAATGTTAACCAAAAAACAAAACTAATACAATGGCCTAAAGAATGAGCCCACCCCGTTCGGAAGTTCGGTGATAAAAAACCTAGAAGGTCAAATTAAAATAACGGAGAAGTTTGAAGTTTTTAAAAAGTTAGATTTTTTCTCGTTACTAAATAATAAAACGAAGACATTCAAATTAAAATAAAGGAACAACTAAAAAAGTTTAAAAACAGATTTTCCCTGTTTTTCAAAAACTAGAAGCTCAAACTAAAAGAACCAAGAAATTAAGTTAAAATAACAAAATGGTTTAATGTTTATAAAAATGATTTTTGCTGTTTTTAAAAATAAAACGCAGAAGGTCAAATTGAAATAATGTAGCAGTTCAATTTTTTAATATAAAACATATGTGTCCATTTCTAGCAAGACCCCTAGAAGTTCAAACAAAATAACTAGAAGTTCAAATTTAAATAACGAAGCAGTTCGATATTTATATTTATTATAATTTAGATATATTATAACTGAGCACTTTTCCTGCCTTTATATCCGTTGGATCATTGTTTTGAGCATTTTTGGTCGTCAGCTTTGCTGTGAGTAGTACCTTTTTTTTTTTTGAGCGGTTGCTGTGAGTAGTACCTAATCGCTCGCTATCAACGATCACGACCCCATCTTGGGCCGCTGCTCTGGTGGCTTTTTTGGGCGTCTCAAGTTAATTGGGCCCGAAAGAGCTCGTAGCAGCCTCCCCAACGTGGTGAAGCCATCGTTTTCTATCCAAGGACGCACGCCTCCCACCCTTCCCCCTCGCGTGGCGGCTCTTCCACGACCGACCTGGGTCGCGACTGAAGTCGGAGATACGGATCCCATGGCGACTGCACTGGGTTCAGACAGGGCCTCGCCTGGCGATGGTGCGGGGTCGCCTCCATTGCCTCGTTCGGTTCAGTTGCACGGGGCGGCGGGATCGTGTGCGGCGAAAAGCCGATAGATCGTTGCAAGCTCCGGCAATGGGATGGGAAGCGGTGATGCGGCTGCGCAGCGCGAGAGGCGCCCACCTCGACTCGTTATGGCAGCACTGGAGAATCAGTGTCTTGTGCTTCTGCTTTCCTTCCACGCCATTTGTGTCTTCCCCGACAGGTACAGGCGTACAGCTCGCCCCTCCCTTATGCAGATTCCTAGAGTTTTGAGGGAGGCCTGGCATCTTGATTTCAGTTTGACAACCCGGCCATCCATGCATTTGAGACCATGTCTGGCGTCCTGATTCCAGTTCGATGGCCAGCCATCAATGCATTTGACAGCAGCCCGCAGGAAGAAGGACAACAGCTAAGGTGTATCGTGGAACTCTGCCATGCCCGCCTAATTACAGTTCATGACCAAGGCTGCTAACGCTGATTCTAAATTTAACAACAACTAAGCTTTAGGATTGTCCCTCCGGTTGTACCATTTTTTGCAGTCGTTGTGTTAGCTATATGTCTGTTGCCCGGTGATCAGTAAGCATCCACGCTTCGCTTGCACATTCATATCAAATGTAAGATTTTTTGGGTACAAGGTATTGTGGTTGAGTTTCTAATTCACAATACTAATTAAACAACTATTTTTTTGTGCCGCGCAGATTCAGTTTCACATATGGTGATTCTAATGTGGATATTTGATTTTCATTTCATGTAATTGTGAGGGTTCCTGGTTGTATCACCATTTCTCTCTGCACGTACATCCAATTTCTAAGCAGCAGGGGCACACATTCCAAGCCAAGGATGAAGCTTAGTGTTCTTCATGTGTGCATGCTCCTTGGCCATGGACAAAGTGGACATGGCAATTTAGGGCCTGTTCTGATCTCCTCCAGCTTCTAACTTCACCAACTTCTCAAATAATTTGAGAAGCCAGAGGAGATCCGAACAGGCCCTTAGTCAATTTTCTTCCAATTTGGTATGGTGTACCATTTATAACATTAGTGTTGATGCGATCGCCACCCTGATGGACATGGGTCCAAGCAAAGGCGAGAGCTGTGGTGACTCTTCCAACACACAATCCATGTTTTCGGTCGTCGGATCTGCACTAATAGGCATTTGTAGCCTTAGGATCTATTTCTTTTAATCTCGCATGGGCTTAAATGACGAACAGAGGTGTGGTTTGATTAGCCGCACCCTGCTCTCCCTGAAGTTTGTACATGGCTCCTGGGAGGTTAGCTTTGTTTATTCCCTGTATTTATTTATCTTTGTTCCTTCAAAGAACTATGCTCAGTCTGTTGCAGTTCAGAGTGCAGAATATAGAACTAAGTCATTAGGATTTAGGGATGTCTTCACATCAAGGACATTTGGAATTTGGTATCCAATGAGGCATATTAGATTTTTTAAATCGACATGGCCACAATGTTAGATGAAGGTATAATGTGCTTTGCAATTCTGCATAATTCGATTTGAAATCACATTTCCTGTATGGTCTCTTACTTTTTTTTGCACTCCCTATTGTGCCATAAATTCCTAATTCTTCGGCATGTAATCTGCAAAATCAATGTATGCTTTTTCTTTTACGAGCTATTGGTCTTTGTTGATATGTATATTGCACGCGCTTGTTGTGGAATAAATGGGAGCTTCCATTCTTTGTGATTGGACGAGCACCAGATTTCTGAAAATAATTATGCCCAAAAAAGTGACAAAGATGCATACACCATTAAGTAGTTGACTTAGGCTATGATAGGATATGAACAGTTCATGAAAGGGGCATAGGCAAGGACATTAGAGAATTATTTTATATTATATATGATGGTCTTTTAAGTGTACCACCGACAATATATTGAAGTGCTACTGCTGGAAGATGAATTTCCATATTCATTGATGTTTTCAAAGGTAAAAAAGGAGAAATACAGAATATACCTAAATGTGGTATACATAGTATACCTGCTGCAAGTTTGTGGCATTTGTTCCATCCTGATAACCATATTGTGCAATTGTAGCCTGATTTGGCTCTCCATGCTATTCGACAGAAATTTTTGGGAAACATCATCTTGGTCGCTAAATTATGACATGTCTATTCTATTACATCAACCAGTGTTGTGATGTTGTAAATGGGTTACCTCTCTTCACTGTTTGCACATTTAGAACAGATTGTGTTTGTCCATATATTTAGTAAAATTGTTCCTCCTTGAAGTCTATACTCATATGTGATACACACCAAGTAATTGGTCATTTCACTCATTTGTGCCGGAGCTTGTGTTATCTACGCGGCAAATCATGTTAGGTAATTCAAACATTGTTGCCTTTTCTCGCACTTTACAAAATCATACTATGAAGGCCAGCGCATTGGTTACATTGTTTTCATTCAAAGTGCTAATAATAAACAGCACAGGTTTCCCGTGAAAAAACAACAACACAGGTTGGTGATAAACCATGTATGATAATACTTTAACAGCAAACATTTATGAAATATATATCCGTATATTTTTTATGAGTTCCAACCATTCTATTTGCAAAATGGACGGGCGCAGCAACGCGTGCCGTCATGATCTAGTTTTCCTCGTAACTAAAGAATAACCGAAGAAGGCCGCTTTAAAAAAATAGAGCAGCTCAAAATTTATAAAGAAAATGGATTTGCCTTGTTTCTACAAAAAACCTAGAGATTCAAATTTAAATAATGAAGAAGTTCAATGTTTATTACAAGACCAAGAAGTTCAAATTTAAAAAAACGACCAGTTCAAAATGTTTATAAAAATGAAGTAGTTCAACGTATATAAAAACTAAGGTTTTCCTGTAACCGAGAGAAGTTCAGATTGATAACTGTCAGAAGTTCACGTACCGCACGGTGTGCTTTTGTATGGAAAAAAAGTATGAAACAACAAAGGCTAAAAAGTTTTGTTGCTAGAAGTTCAAGTCCTCTGCCCGAGAAAGTTCAAAAATTCTTGTGAGAGTGCTTGAACAAAAATACATGACAGAAGTTCAAGGTGAAAACAACGAGAAATTCAACTATTGTAAGGAATGCATTTCAGGTGACAATAAAAGTATAGAAAAATAGAAGCTTAAAAGGTTTGTTGAAAGAAGTTCAAGTGCTATGTTCGGGAAGTTCAAAAAAATTTGCGAGAGAGGTTCACCTTGTATTTCCATGTTCGTTTTTTCCATATAAAAATCAATACAACTCCTTACTCAAAAATATAAAAAGGTGAAGTTCGAATTGAAATAACAGAGAAGTTCGGAGTTTATTAAAACATAGGATTTACCTGTTCAAAAAATAAAAAACACAATGCCATTTTTTGCACTTTTAAAAACAACTCATAAACGAAAAATATGGTTGCTAGAAGTTCAAGTGCTCGACGAGGAAAAGTTCAAAACATTCTTGTGAGAGAGGTTCACTGTGTATTTAGATGTCCAAAATACATAAAAGACATGTCGTTTTTTGTGTTTTAAAAAAATTCTCTCAAACCAGAGAGAAGTTCAAACTGATAACAACAGGAAGTTTAGTACTACATGGTGTGTATTTCATATAAGAAAAATACAATAAAGTGAAACAGAGTGAGGTTCAAATAGACATGCCCCAGAAGTTCAACTACTTTACGTAGTGCAAAAAACAACACGTCGAAAACAGAGTGAGGTTCAAACAAACATGCCCGAGAAGTTGAACTACTTCACGTAGTGCGTTGCCATTCGCAATGAAGGCAGAAATCATAATCTCGTCATTTCTCTAATTTACTTCAAAACGACAAGAATATCATCTGTGTAAATTCAAGTCCTCGGTCGGAGAAAGTTAAAAAAAATATTGTGACAGAGGTTTGTACAAAAAGAATATCATTTGTGTAACACTGACAAAATGGATGAGAAAATTACAAACGAAAATACATCACAGAAGTTCAACGTGAAAACAACACGAAGTTCGACTACTATAGTGAATGAATTTGAGATGAAAAACTTTTAAAATTGTCGCGAGTATGAAAAAATGATCAACACAGAAAAGTCGTGTGTTTACAGCAGCTTTCCATCGGTATATCAATTGCTCAATTCCGGTGAATGGATGGAGAGCTACAAGCAGTGGATGGAGATCTACGAGCAAAAAAGCACGTGAAAAACAGAGTGAAATTCAAGTAGACATGCCGAGAAGTTCAGGTTCTTTACGTGGTGCATTTTCGAAAAAATCTGTTTCACGATAAAGGCAGAACGAATGATCTCGCCATTTTCAAAATTACTTGAAAACGGCTAGGAATCACATAAAACCATCAACATGAAAAAGTTTCGCATTTTCCTTAGCTTTTCAAGAGTATATTATTTGCCCTAGTCCGATAAAGTTTGTAGAAATTACAGCAAAAATACGTTTTAGCCATTTTTAAAATTGACTTAAAACAGTAAGGAATTGGAAGAAACAATATATATACCAAAAAGTTTCACATTTCCTCAAGCATTCCAATGTCGTATCATTTGCTGCATTCGGACGTACGGTTAAAACAATAGGTCGAAAATACGAACTCGGTGGAATTTCTACCGTTTTCTAAATTACTCTTAAACCGTTCAAAATTAGAGAAAACTTTCTACATGAAAAGGTAGCGCATTTTCATAAGCTTTCCAACGCCATATCATTTGCCTCAATTGGATTAGCCGTTTAGAAATGACACCGAAAATACGAGCTCGGCTGTTCGATTTGCGATATTTTACAATTTTCCAAATTACTCTTTAACCGTAGGGAATTAGAGAAAACTTACAACATGAGGAAGGAGCGGTTTTGCAGCAGCTTTCCAACACCATATTATTTGCCTCATTCCGATAAATGGTTTAGAAATGCGATAAAAATACGATTCACGTTTTTTGTATAAAGAAAAACAGGTTTTCAAAACTGCTCTTAAACCGCCTACATTTCGCCAAAAAATTAACTTGGGTCATGATACTGGTGTCCATAGCTTTCCAACGGTATATCGCAAGCCCCATTTGGGCAATGTTGGCAGAAGTTCAACCTAGCACTGAGAGAAGTTCAGGTCAAACAACTCAGGCAGCAAAATTGCAAAAAACGCAATTTCATCACGACCCGAGAGCAAAATCCGCCAATAAGCGACATTCCTACTTAAAATCGGTATTTATTTGCTAAAAACGTTTATAGATTACACTAACATCATATAGAACACGACTAACAAGAATAATTCGCGGGGGAAGCCACGGTTACGAAAATAGCCCGAAGGTCGGGTTTGTATAGAGGGAAGTTCAAGCGCATTACTCAGGCAGTTCAGGTTCTGATCAGAATATTATTCTGATCCCGTTCACCACCGAAAACATTTTTCTTATATCCGAGGTGGTACTAAATTTTCATGGTCCATCTGCTAAAAAATAAAAAGTTTTGTCCAGAATTTCGTACGTGGGCCGCACGCACAAAGGCCCGGAAAAGCCACCCATTTATATCCTGCGCACACAGCTAGGAAACCTTATCTGTCACACGGCACGGTAAGGATGGCAATGGATCGGGTTCGACCCGGGTTGAACAAAACCAAATCCATATCCGAATCCACGAGGTTACTCTTTGCCCATCCATGAAAAAATCCACGGGCAAAAAATTGTGTCCATGTCCAAACCCGATGGATATCCATAACCAATGGATACCCATCGGGTCCTATCAAAACACGTATACATAATACCTTGAAAATCACATAACATGGCACAACATTCACATAAAGACTCAAATTCTCACAAAATGACATATGAGAAGGGCACCAGATGAAATAAACGTTCAAATTCTCATAGAATGACATATCAGAACATCAAATAAGCATAAGTAGAAAATTCTCAGCCTTAGTTCCTCACAGAATGACATAGGAATAGCCCAACATAATTTCTTAGTCTTAATTTCTGACAAAATAGCATAGAAATAGCCCAACGAATTTATCAGCCTTAGTTTCCTACAGCCAGGATACATAAGTACATCACAATTCTCATTATAAGTGAAGGAAGGTATTCTTCTAGGCATCATCTTCTTTCTTCACCGCATGGCCGACTAAGCTTCAGTTATGATAGACTCGGACTCATCCTTCATGTAAACATATCATAAGAACAATAATTAAAATCATGGAAATAAAGAACCAAATATTGTACCATGTAAAATCAACTATAATGAGTGGAATATGTTACCATAGTTTCTTCATCATCATCAAGAACACTTTGAAATGTCGCAAAGAGAGTGGAGTTGCTATCCCCTGATGCAAGATTTAAGTGATGAAGGAACTGTGAGATCCTTTCTTCAGTACATGACATACAAAGTTGAGCACAAGCTTTAATTGAAACAAATATCTTGTCTGAACCGTACAATTTTGATACCTAAATTGCAATTTTTTACAACCAAAAAAACTAGTAACTAAAGCGACAGACTGTGAGCTCTTCTATTCAGCAGATGACATGGACGAAGTTGAGCACATGACATGGACCAAGTTGAGGAAATGAATCTTAATCAGTTAGACTCTAACTTTATACTAATCATTCACAATCCACTTGATAGAAATTTAGAAATAAACTGATAGATTTTGTAAAAACAAATTATTGTACTAATTAACAGGCATATCCGTAGATCAGGTCATGTGTACAGAAGTGGAATCTGACTTGAATTGGCCACTAGAAATATCATATTCTCTTGTTCTCTGATTTGTAGTCAGATTTCACTTTCAGATTTGTAGTCTAACCTGACTGAAATTGACCACTACAGATCGGTAATGCAGTAAAATCTGTTTTGTCTCTTGCCACGAACTACAAAACAGAAATTGACCACTACAAATCTCTTGTTCTCTACTCTAATTACTAATACAAACTCATGAACAAGCACGTCATGCACATCCACGCACAAGCACAAGATGTACACGAGCATGAACAAAAAAACTTACCCTGACGGTTGGCTGCTTGGCGTGGTCATCGCCTCCACGACGTGGCCCTGCTCCTCGTCGTGGTCTGCGCCCGCCTCGCTGCGCCTCTGCGCCGCCATACTCCTGGTCGTGCGCGCCGCCGCACGTTGCATCATCGTGCTCCACCTCGCTGTCGCACGTACAAACTGGTGGTCTGCTGCGTGCTTGGGAAAGATGAGATGGAGGAGTCGGGGGGATCTATGGAGATGGAGCCGGCCAGCCACCTGCCCCCAGAGTTGGCTGCTGAAGTGCGGCACCACATGTGGACGGCGGCGCCGGCTATATGGTCCGCAGGAGTAGGAGTCGAGGAGATGAGAAGATCCTTAATGAAGATTGACGAGTCGTTTACCGAGGAGACGAGAGTGGGAAGGAGCGGTGGAGTAATTACTCGGTGAGGATTAGGAAATCTTGTGTTGAGTTTTTTATTATAATAAATAAAAGTGGACAGGGTATACACTTACGGGCCGGTTGGATATATCCACGGGTATAAAATTATACCCATGCCCTATCCATGATTAATCGGGTGGGGTTCGGGCGTTGTCCATGGGTATAAAATTGTATCCAAACCCTGTCCATTCGGGTCGGGTATCCACGGGTATCCATATTCGTGGATAAAATTGCCATCCTTACGGCACGGCATATAGTTGGAGCTTCCCATCGGTCGCCCAATGTTGGGCCGGCCCATTTCCAAATTTTCTGTGTTCTTTTCCTTTTTTTTATTTTTTCCCTTCCAATTTATTTTTTCCTTTTCACATACATTATTTTTATAAATTTTCTAAATTTTCGTTTTTTTACTAATTTTTGTTAAATCTTAGAATTTCAAAATTTGTTCCCACTTCAATAAACAATTGGAAATTTAAAATTTTATTCTCGTTCAAAATTTGTTTCGAAATTGAAAAAAAAATCACATTTTTTAAAAAAAATTGGAATTTTTTCTAGATACCTAAAATAAATTTCATTTAAAAAATAACAGAAATTCGAAAAAGAAATATTTTATCGGAAGGTACACAAATTCAACATAATATTCGTGATTCAAAAGACATTTTTGAAAACTGATTTTAATGTTCAAAACAAGTTTCCATTTTAAAAAATTGTTCACAAATTCAAAAAATGTTCGTTTCTCCGCCTTAAAAATGGTCCTGTTTCCAAAAAGTGTTCGTAAATTTAAGAAAATCTTCCTATTTCAAATTTTGTTTTCCTTTTTCTAGAAATTAACATTTTTTCAGAAAAAAAATGCTCACATGTTTTTAAAAAAATCAGGATGTCACCACAAAACCTCGACAAGGAGGCGGACCTGAAGGAAAAAATGCACTAATTGGGTAGTGGCCTCCACTCCCACCAACCCCACTACTATAAAGATCTCGCGGGCCAAACATGACCCGCGAGAACACCACAACTCTCTGTTGTATCGCCCCATTATTATGTGAAGACCGTTTTGATGGACACATCAATTATTTCTCCTGATGCTTCTCGCAAAAAATCTCTCCCGTTGCAACGCACTGGCATATGTGCTAGTAGTAATAAAGCAAGGTTCGTTTCTCCGAGTTTTTCATCCGTTCACCACGGGTTATTTCCGAGGCGGTACTAAATTTGTTCCAGAATTTTGTACGTGGCTCGCGTGTGTTGTGGCCCAGCGAAGCTATATCATTTATTTTCCTACACATGCAGCAGGGAAAACCCTATTTGCCGCATATAGTCAGAGCTTCGCATAGGGCGCCCAAGGCTGGGAAACTATACAGAAGAAGGAAAACAAAAACGGTCTCGTCCTCACAATTTTGTTCATGTTGCCGAGCGGCTTCGTTCAACAGAGAAGTCCCACGAATTGGGCTGCCTCACACTATGATCCAATCCTGAATGTATTACTTCTGGTCGTCCGTCATAAATACCCCCCCCCCCCCCCCAATTACTTTGCCACCTATAAGTGAAGAAAATGGGTCTTTTAAAAAAAACGCCGCCAGATATGATTCTTTTAAACATTGATACACTCACATTACTCAAGCACACAAGCAACTCAGTGGTTGAGGCCCCGGTCATCCACGCTCGAGGTCGTGGTTTGATCCTTGGTATTGCTTTTCCCCCCTATTTTTTATCTGCTCGTGCAGTAATGGGCCGGCCATGTGCCGGTCATGACCCCCTGCTTATTTTTTTTCTTTTTCTTTATCATTTCTATATTTCTTTTTCCTTCTTTAAATGAATCCGGGATTTCTGACAAAAATTGCAAATTTCAGAAAGTTGCAAGTTTCAAAAATATATACCGAGAAATCATAAAATGTTTGTGAATTCAAAAAACTGTTTGCATATTATAAAAAAATCATGATTTTTTAAAATAGTTAAATAAAAAATGTTCATGATATTTAAAAAGTGATCGTGTATTCAACAAATATTCGGTAATTGAAAAAAAGTGCTATTTTCTATATAATTTCTGTATTTGCTTTCCTTCTTAAATTAATTCAAGATTTTCGAAAAATCCAAATTTCAAAAAGTTGCGAGTTTTGAAAATATATATAAATAAATCATAAAATGTTCATGAATACAAAAAACTGTTTGCAGATTATAAAAAAATCAACATTTAAAAAGATAGTGAAATAACAATGTTCATGATTTTCAAAAAATGATCGTGTATTCAAAAAATATTTGGTAATTTGAAAACAATGTCCGTGATTTTTTTTGAAAATGTCCATAAGAAAACAGATCCATAAATAACAAACAGAACAAACTATCGCTTACGTAGATGTTTTATTAAGAGATCTGTAGAGGTCATTTTATGATTTTATTTAGTCCCTCTCGCGTCGGGTAAGAAAAAGATTTCCATACAACACTTAGCCTCCAAAAATTGACACAACTTTCTATGGGTTCAATTTTGTAAGCTATATGAAAATGACTAAATGTTTATTTTGCCTCCATACACAACTATGTTTTATTCTGGTGCCTCCCTTTTTACTAGTTATGAAAAACACCGCTACGCTAGATCAATGCGAGACATCATTCAGCACTTTAGCTCAGGCATAGTCCATCAATGCAATTTGCTCATATTTCATTGTGGCGCCTTACGAAATCAAGTCTTTATTAGACCATCATATTTTCAGTTTTTAAAATGACATTTTAAAAGTCCCTTATCTCATGTTGACATCATTTAGACATATTTTGTGAAATGACATTTTAAAACTCCTTATCTCATCCTGACATTTGACTCAGTTTTTTTTCATCTCTGCCACATGTGCATAATCTGATTCTTTTTTTTTCCGTTGCAATGCACGGGAGTATTTACTAGTAATAATAAAGGGGCTATTGCTTCTGATGGTACGTCACCGAAATTGCCCCAAAAAATTGTAAAATATTACCCACCGATGCCACCTATAAGTGATAAAAAAACTATTAGCACATGGGAATTCCCGCCTGGGCCAGCCCATGCAGTAGAAACCATCTATACTGCGCTCTTCGTGTTGGGAGAAGACACAACACGTTTGTTCGGGCTGGCCATGTCTGAGCGGCTTGTCTTTTAAGTTCCATTTTTTATTTTCCTTAATTTGGGACTTGAAAATATTTCCAAAATTAAAAATATGTTTAATAATTCATAAATGTTTGTGGATCCAGAAAATACTTGTTATTTTTAAAAAAATGTTCACCAATTTTGAAAAGATATTCAAGAAACAAGAAAATATTGCGATGTTTTCAAATAAATTGTACACAAATTTTTTGAATGAAATTAAAAAAATTCTCCAGTAGAGAAAATATTCATGAATTGTAAAGTATCCTGAAAAATTCAAAAACTTTTCGTGACTTATTAAATAATTTATTTATTCTTAAAACGTTTCTGAATTAAAAAAATGTTCGAACAATTTCCAAGAAAATGTTCGTCGATTCTAGAAATGTTCACCTATTCAAGAAAATGTTTTCAAAAATTTCAAGATTTTAAAACAAATGTTTACAAATCTATATCTATACCAACTAATAAATTAAGGTGCGTTTCTCTAATTTTTTCATCCATTCATCATTGATTTTTTTATATCCGAGGTGGTACTACATTTTTGTAGTAGATCTGCTAGAAAAGAGAAAGAAATAGTTTTGTCCAGAATTTCGTACGTGGGCCGCATGCTCTAAGGCCCGGAGAAGCCACCCATTTATATCCAGCCCACGCAGCTGGAAAACCTTATTTCTTGCAGGGTGCGGCATATAGTTGGTGTTTCGAGTCTGTCGGCTACCATGGGCCGGCCCATGTCCGTTTCTTCCGTTTTCTTTTTCAAATTTTTTAGGTTCCCTTCCAAGTTATATTATCATTTTTTCCATAAATTTCTTTTTCAGAATTTTAATTTTGACAAAAGTTCATTAAACCTTCCTAATTTCAAAATTTGTTCCCATTTTCAACAATATTTGGAACTTTAAATTTTTATTCTCGTACCAAAGTTTCTCTAAATACAAAAATGTAGCATTTCTTTAAAAAACTTCCAAAATTGTTCTATAACTTTAAAATAAATTCCAATTTTTAAATATATGAAATTCAAAAATATCCTTTATTGATGAAATGTTCACAAATTTAAAATAATGTTCGTGATTAAAAACAAAATTTTCAATATGCTTTATGTACCAAATAGAAACTAATAAAGCAAGGTGCATTTCTCCAATTGATTCATCCAGTTATCATCGAAAATATTTTTTATACCCGAGGTGGTACTAAATTTTTGTGGTGCATCTGGTAGAAAATAAAAAAAATTATCCAGAATTTCGTACGTGGGCCCACACCCGCTAAGGCCCTGAGAAGCCACCAATTTATATCCTACCAATGCAGTAGGGAAACCTTATTTGTCGCTCAAAGCGGCATATAGTTAGAATTTCGCATCTGTAGCCCAACGGTGGTCCGGTCCATGTACGTTTTTTCTGTGTTCTTTTCCTAATTTTCTTTTCCTTTTTTCCCTTCCAAGTTATTTTTTCCTCTTTCCCTTTAATTTATTTTTTTGTTTTTTCAGAATTTCGATATTCGTACAGATGTACATTAAATCTACCGAATTTCAAAAATTGTTCCCATTTTCAGAAATATTTGGATGTTTAGATTTTTATTCTCGTTCCAAATTTATTTGAAATTCAAAGAATGTTTGCATTTTAAGAAAATAATCCTAAAAATTTCCTGGATTTCCAAATAATTGTAATAGGAAAATATTCCTTTTATCGAAATGTTCACAAATTCAAGATAATGTTCGTGATTAAAAATACATTTTTAAAAACGGTTTTGGATGTTCAAAACAAGTTTCAATTTTCAGAAATTGTTCATAAATTAAAAAAATGTTCATTTCTCCGCCTTAAAAATGGTTCCTGTTTTTTTAAAAAAATTGTGAATTTTAGAAAAAAATCTTTGTATTTCAAGTTTTGTTTCTCTTTTTCGAAAAATTAACGATTTTTCAAAAAAAATGCTCGCATTTTTTATAAAAAAAATCAGGAGGTCACCACAACCTCTACAAGGAGGCGGATGTAAAGAAAAAAAAATGGCACGAGTTGGGTAGTGGCCGCCACTCCTACCAACCCCACTACTATAAAGATCTCGTGGGCCAAGCATGACCCGCGAGAACACTACAACTCTCCGCTCTGTCGCGCCAATGTTGTGGAGACCGTTTTAATGGACACATCAATTATCTCTTGTGATGCTTCTCGCAAAAAAAATCTCTCCCGTTGCAATGTACGGCTAGTAGTATAAAATGTTCATGAATCCAATTGTTTTTTATGATTTTGGAAAATGTTGGAAAATATGGAAAAAAATGTTCACGTTATTGAAAAATATTCACGTTTTCAGCTATTTTCACGAGTTTAAAAAAATGTTCATGATTTTCAGAAATTGTTCGCGATTTTACATAAATTAGAGTGATAGTGTATGTCGGTGATGCAGCAAAATGTGGTCATGGCCATTGGAGATTATGAATTTTTTTTTTTGCCATTGCAACGCACGGGCCATTTTGCTAGTTTACCTATTTTATGCAATTTGATTGAATAGTCCGAGTACTAATCAAATCGGGACGAATGAATTCGTGTCTATGTAGGTCTCTTAGCGTTAGCTAATTTGTTTTGGCTTACCTTAAAGCTCACATCTGGATCCAACAATTGGCCGATCAAATTATTTTTAGCCACTGTTTTTAGTTGGTTTCTTTAGCCAATTAGACTTACGTAACAGGACTTCCTATTTGATAAATGTTAATCGTCCAATATCTGAACTTTATACTGTTGAATCTCAGCTGTTTGTTTTCTATCGTCTTAATATTATAATATATAGATAGATACAAAATACATTGAAAAAAAGTTGCGCCCCCCAAATGCGGCCTTATGCGAGCACAGTGCTCCGCCTAGATGACGATGGCTGTAGGGTGGCGCTGAACTTCCTTGCCCACTTGTCGTAATGTATGATCTCCTCGAGTGACGGGCTTGTCACCAGCTCGTTGCGGTGCGCATTGCATGTCATCTCTACCACCTTGAAGATGTCCAGGTAGCTGATCCTGCAAATAACAACATAGGAGATAGATGAGGACTTGGTGGTTTTATGTCCATTTTCGTATAACAGCTCATATCGCAACAAATATCCAACAGTAGGTAGGCCAAACTTAGCCTAGCTACACTATGTTAATAGGTTGCGAAATAAACTAGATTCCGTGGAGTTTTTATAACCTGTCTCATATGTATAGGTTATGGTTCAAAGTGCCTGAGAATATTAGCTTTCAGGACATACATTCTCCTTTCAAGTCAGAACACCCAAAGAATTTTCATGAACTTTGGTTGACACCAAAGAGTTTTTTTATGGTGATGCTGCTATCAGCAGAAAAGACACGCCGAAACAAAATCATAACAATAGCATCCACTATGCAATGATTTATCTAAAAGAGAAAAGAATCTTACTTTTCGTTGATGAACAGCTCCACGGCCTTCTCATTAGCGGCACTCAGAACTCCCGGCATGGTGCCCCCGGCTCGCCCTGCTGCATATGCGAGATCAACCGATGGGTATTTCACGTTGTCGACAGCTTTGAATGTTAGCGAGCCCAGCCTGCATTATACAACTGCAATTAGCCAACAAAGTAATTCGGAATTCTTAAGTGGATATTTTTGAAAAAAATTGTGGAGCTAGGACGGTGCTTATACTCGCAAAGATCTAGCCGGGGCCAGGTGATCTCAGAGCAATAGACCCTTTCTGGCCAAGATAAGGTGTATAGGATAGGTAGCCGCATGTCTGTCCTTCCCAGCTGAGCAAGGACAGATGAATCCTGAGGAAATAATAGAAGTTCATGAATACTTGAAGCCCACATTAAGCCATATGTAAATTCTTGTAGAAACAATTTAGCATATCAGTCTCAAGGACCTGAAAGGACATAAACCTCCGATTCTACTAGTCCCGTGCGCTAACGGTACTAATAGAGCAAGCGAGATAAACAATATGCACCGTATCAGGATGATGTGTGCACAATGTCCTTAAGAATACATGCCTCTTAGAAGAAAATATATGATGACCGTGTTGTAGGGCTCACCTTTGTTTCAATCATAGAGTGTATGATAGACTGCGGGTGAATCATGATCTCAATGTTATCATATTCAACACCAAACAAATAATGTGCCTCAATAACTTCTAAACCCTGCAAGAATCGATTTGAAGCTATAATAATTAAACAGAAAACAGATAAATTTAAAATAAAGTGAAGTTTCTAAGGACCTTGTTGAACAAAGTAGCAGAATCTACTGTGATTTTCTTCCCCATTTTCCAGTTTGGGTGCTTCAAAGCATCAGCAACTTGTACATCTTTCAGCCTCTCAATTGGCCAGTCCCTGCCATCATCAAGTGATATAAGATGGAGTATAATGCTTCCGGAAGTAAAACATGTATTATGCACATGTTACCGGACTTACCTGAAAGCACCACCAGAGGCAGTCAGAATAACTCGACGAAGTGATCCTTCAGACAAGCCTTGTATACACTAGAGGATAGGAGCAGCAGACTTAAATTCAAAATGTTAACAAACTTAAACCATAGCAGCATAAATCTCGTCGACAAGTTTGTTTCGATCCACTTAACAAAACTACCACAACCTTACATCATGGTGAAAAATATAACTGCAGAAGAAGTAATTATTTTATCAATGGTATGCACCTGAAATATTGCAGAGTGTTCAGAATCAGCCGGAAGTATTTTCACATTGTGCTTGTGCGCAAGTGGAAGCACGAAAGGACCACCTGCGATGAGTGTCTCTTTATTCGCCAATGCAATATCTTTCCCAGATTCAATTGCTGCAACTGTAGGCTGACAAACACACACAAGATAATACAGTGCACTCAGTAAGCTAAGTTATGCTAGAATAAATGCATATGTTAGATGGCCTTCGTAGTAACTTCGGCAAGCATACATAATTTTATTTGGCTACATATAATTTACTCAGATCCATCTAAACTGGAGCAGAGTCTAAAAGTAGCACCACTGGGCCTACCAATTTCCTTTAAGCCTTAAAACTACTAAAAAGAAGGCACTGAGAAAAATATGTAAGATAGGGAATCTAAGATTACCTTCAGTCCTGCACACCCTACTATGCCGGTAACTACTGTAACTGCATCCGGGTGGCGGGCGACCTATTATTGAAGAGTCAAATATCTGTGAGATTCAGTACTGCAAACCATTGATTCCTTAGGGGAATAGGATCAGAGAAGAAATGTCTTCTTACCTCTATGACACCCTGCTCCCCGGGAATAATTTCCGGCATGTATTCACAGTCAGCTAATGCTTCCTTTAGCTCATTAAGTAACGACTCGTTTCCTATAGCGACCAGATTTGGTTTGAACATTTTCACCTGTTAAAATCGGCGGGACTTTCATCTAATTAATAACAGTACATGCACACAATATGAATTTAAAAGAAGGGGGAAAGGGAATAGCATATACCCACAAGATTATATCATTGTACCTGATCAGCGAGAAGAGTCACATTGGAGCCAGCAGCAAGAGCAACAACTCGGAACTTATCAGGATTCTCCGCAACTATGGCCAATGTCTTTTAGTTATGCAAACAAAAAGGAAGAAACTTTTAACTAGCAGCAGATGAATATGTCAACTGTAGTATTTGCTAAGACATCTCCCAAATAGATGCACAAAACTCAAGAAAAAGTCGAAAATGAATACTATCTGAACATGCTACTTTGCAAACTTTCATAAGTCTTTTCACAAGATTAGATCATTGTACCTGTGTTCCGACGGAACCAGTTGAGCCGATGATTGAGATGGGCTTTGGGCTATCCCATGACCTTCTCTCATGTTCAGCGACAGCTCGGCCAGGCCAGGCGGGCGAAGGGCCCTGCTGCATAGAACAGCATGTCCTTCTAAGGAAGGCTCCTCTTTTGTCCCTCTTCCGGAACGTGAAGTCCACGGCTGAAATAAGCAGAAGTCATGTTAATGTAAACTGACAAAGCAACACCACTAACCAAAGTTCCACTAGAATTAGGTCATTACATAGGCAAAAAATCCCTCTGCTCATGCTAAAGAAACTTTATAAATTGAAGCCCTGAATAATTGCACTTTATCTATGTTGACCATTTATGTTATGGGTGGTTACATTTGCTGTTTGCTCATTCATGTGAACTCCCACCCAGTACATGCGCAGTGCACCAACCAAGCAATTAATTAGACCAACAGTAAGCAGAGCAGTTTAAGATCCTCTGAATAATAATATCATGTCACTAGAAAGTAGGAGCTGGAATTGAATCCACCCACCGTACTATATATTTTTGGTAGGAACAAATGATATTCCTGGTAGGCTCAGTGTGCTCCGATGACGCCTCAGGGGTGTTGTTTGGCTAGGTCTTTTGGCCCCTTTTTTACGAGAAATTCACCCCCCCCCCCCATCTTTTTTGAAAATTTTAGAAAAATTCTAGATTGTTGACTGCAAAAGAGGCAGTACTGCCAACTGCCAGGGAAAAAGTCAGCTGCATCAATTTCAGAAATTTCGTGGCTTTTGTACAGGAAAGGAGGTCATCCCAACTTCAATTTATAGTGAAATCCTGCCTTTTGAATGACGTCCTGAATCAAACAATTATAGCAAGTATAATAAGGTGATGCAAGCATGCTGCATGGATTAAAGTATAATAAGGTGATGCAAGCATGCTACAAAGTTTCAGATTTTTTCGAAATGTTTTGATATGTTTTTTTGCGTGGGTGCACCGAGAGTGGGTGTAGAAGAACCACTCTCTTTTTGCTATCTTGGATATGAGAGAATCTGAAAACAGCCTCTTGCAAAAATATAGAAAAAGACTGCGTAGTATAAATGCAAAGTGGTCAGACCCTGCGTAAGACGGAGATACATGCACCGGGCAGCCCTTTTTTAGATAAGAGAGAATGAAAGCCGGATGTAAAGTTATAGCACGACCTCCAAGAAATATTATGAGAGCGTATTGTGGGCCATGTATTATAAAAACAATACTTTTTAGTAACTAGCTACTATACATATTGACTATTAGTAGTACTGTAGCAGCATCCACGTATGGCCCAGGACAGCCTTATATGGACATAGGTATTGTAGCTACAGTCAATAAAGAAAAAACCCTCCACGACCGGGTAGCCCAGGGCCGGGCTACGTCGCTGACTATTATGTTGGCTATAGGTGACGTGGAAACTTCATATAGCTGGTTACTGGTTATACTCCCTCCGGTCTTTTTTACTCTGCATATTAGGTTTGTCTGAAGTCAATCTCATTCAACTTTGACCAAGTTTATATAAAAAATTATTGACATTTACATAACAACACCAATATCATTAGATTCATCTCGGAATATATTTTCATATTATATTTATTAGATATTATAGATGCTAATAATTTCTAATATAAATTTGGTCAAACTTAGCTAAGTTTGACTTTCGGCAAATCCAATGTGCAGAGTAAAAATGAACGGAGGGAGTACTATTAACCATGCTCCTAGGCCTCATCTAAGTAAAAGAAGTGCAACTTTACGCTGACAACCTGCACAGATAAAATCTATACACTGACAGACTATCTTTGTTTTAGTGGCTGACACTGCATACTATATTTTTTTTGTGGCGACACTGACAGGCTATATTAACTATGTATATTCTCAAATCTTGAACCGCGAAAACGAACATGGCACATGAAAATATTCCAACTGACAGGAGATGACTTTTTTGTATAAATTTATATCCCCAGCAGCAGCCTCACCAGTCACCACACCACCTTTGCATAGTGGAATTTAAAATCGTATGTCTAGCTAGTAGGAGCACTACATGACATACAAATGCAGTCACCTCGGAACTGACGAGTAATTACCTAAACGCGCCATACAACTCTACCACATGGAGTAAACAAAAAAACAGATGGAATCAACCAAAATGGGAGGAGATTAGCAAGAAAGAACTGGAGTACAGGAAGCCCGCATGGAAGGTAACCTGAAGATTAACATGCCGATCCCAGAAACAAGGAAGGAAAATTAGACCGGCAAAGGACCCAACCTTGACGGAGGTGGCGGAAAGCTCCACTTCTGGGGGACTCGAGAATGGCGGCGCCGGCGAGCTCACCGGGGAAGGAGACCTTGAGCGCCATCGCCGCCAACGACTCTGCTCTGATCTGTTCTGTTTCCTCCGGGACAATGGTTTGCTCTGAGAGTGGAGATAGTGGAGGAGGTGTGTGGGGAGTAAGGGAACGAGTGAGTTATATATGGCAAATTTTAGCATGCTCCCTCTTACCTCCCCTTTTCACGTGAGAGATAAGAGTTCATGATAGATCCGAGCCTTTGATTTGATTAGGTAGCGGTTAGATTTACCATTAACTTCTTACCTCTCATGTGAAAAGAGGGTGTAAGAGGAAAGTGCTCGTTATATAAACAGAAAACGCGGGCTAAGCTTGTGTTATGTTCGCAGCTTACATAACACATGTAGAAGGCGCTCCATAACTTTGTACATGCTGTTAAGCTTGTGGGTAAAGTTGTGTTTTCTTTTATTAACTCCACTACTCAATTTAGATCAAACAATTCAATAGTTCAACAAATATAATTACCAACTTTTAATCCCAATACAACAAACAATGCAGCAATGAATCCAATGAAACTAATTATTCTAGTAAAATTAAATAAACTTTAAAGAAATTGAAAACACTATCTCTCAGCTAGCTGTCAATGATGCTAAATAAGACCCTCCTTAGCTAATGATGGGAGACCAGATCTTTAATCATCCAGTACGCCTCAAGAAATGCTCGAATCGTAGTTTCTGTGACACCGAGGCTTGACGATTGTGGAAACATTTTCGTACTGCATGGGGCTTGGCATATCCTAAACTTGGGCCTCCGTGGCCTGGACCGGCAGACCTTGCCCGAAGCCCGAAATTCGGGCCAGGCTCGGGCCTAAGATTCCCGCATGTAGCCCAGCTGAAAGCCTAGAAAAGGCCGGAAAAACATGTTTTTGGGGATATATCAAAAAACAGATAATACTCCCTCCATTCCATAATGTAGTGCGTCCGCCTTTCTAGGATCTAAGTTTGACCCTATATTCAAACAACAAGACCGACTGCGGCGGGAGCAAAAATTATTCCACTGAATTCGTATTGAAAATACGAATTCAGTGGAATAATTTTTGCTCCCGCCGCAATAGGTCTCATTGATTAAATTTATGGTCAAACTTAGATGTCGGGAAGCGCGGGCGCACTACGCTGTGGAATGGAGGGAGTATGATAATATAATCCCAAAATAGGTTTTTATTAATATTTTAAAATAAAAAAGCAGACATTTTTGGGCCATGGGACCGGGCAGGGTCATGCTTGGGCTTGGGATTTTTAGATCAGGCTTTGCAAGGCCCTGCCCGGACACAACCCGATCAATGCCTAGGTTTAGCATATCCCTCTCATCCTTGATAATCATCTAGTGTGAATAACACATCTCATGATGGTTGTCACAACATTCCTCCTCGACACTTTTTGCATCATGAGGAAATGCTTAAGTTTCCTGGTCTAGGGATTAGAAATTGACTTCACAAATGTTGACTAACACGGATATATGCTACCTGACTAGATAGTAGCCTTGGTCATACTGATGGCCATTCGCCATGAGGTTGCATGGTGAAGTACCACCTGCTAGCCTAGCAAACATATAAGACCTCTTCAAGACATTGATGAGCCAACCCAAAGTAGCAATCCCAAATCACAAATCCTCCGAGGCAACTGCTTCGAAAATAATTGTTGGATCATGTCAATGCCGACGAATTGGCCGTGCCAATCCACAAGGCTATTCTTCCACCTTAAGTGCACAAAGTCAGCACGACCAAGCATTCAAGGCTAGCCTCTTACGGCATAAATTGCTAGAAGCATCATCATGTTCTTGGGATTGGATGCTCGCAGATATCGCTTCCTATATATCCTAACCACAACATGATCGAATAATTTATTTGTCATATCTATAGGAGTGCCCTATGCAATCATCCCAAGTACCACAGATAGCTTCTGGAAACAAGAAAAACCCACCATACCGGCATCATTTATTTTTGCTGGAAAAGCAGTTCATTGGCTTTCATATCATCCGCAATTCGATGGAATAACTTTCCAGTCATGCGAAGTGTCCGCGGAAAAGGTAGGCAATGCTGGCCTATCGCTACTCCAAAATTCTCGCATGCCGCGATTGCGAGAAAGAGAGTAGGCCGGACATGAGCTGCCCATGGGTTTGGTCTTCAGAGGGCCCAGATACAACGGTTGCATAGTGACAAAATTACCCTTAGCTTAAACAGACAGGTGATAAGCAGACCCAAAAATTCGGTGAAGCCAAAATTAATCAACATTTCAACAAAACATTGGCACTCATTATTGAATCCCTGCAAATTTTGAACAGTGAGGAATTTTGAATGCCTACAGTATTTATTCAAATGGTCAAATTAAGGACTTTTTTTTTCATTTTGAGGCCAAGCTAGTGTATCCCTTGAAAATAGAATGTAAGTAAGCAACGTAGAATGTACTATACCTACATATTCACACAATCATTTGATGTCGCTTCAAACTGCGTCGCTATTTCCCAAAGAGGAAGGGATTATGCAATACAACTACAGTAGGTATTTCTCTCGGTTATGAAATCAAGGTATCAATCCAGTAGGAGAAACAAGCAACATTATGTAAACGGTACCTGCACACAAAGAACAAGTACTTGCAACCCGACGCATATGAGGGGTTTTCAATCCCTCTTCGCGAGAAGTTATGACGATACCCAAGGCAATGATCAATATATAGGCATCGCGTCCAAGATTAGTAGACGGACTCCTGCCTGCATCTACTACTATTACTCCACACATCGACCGCTATTCAGCATACATCTAGTGTATTAAGTTCATGGAGAAACGGAGTAATGCAATAAGAACGATGACATGATGTAGACGAGATCTATTCATGTAGGAATAGCCCCCATCTTGTTATCCTTAATAGCAATGATACATGCGTGTCTTGCTGCCCCCATCTTGTATTGAGAATCAAAAGAGAGAGAGGAAGCCATCTAGCTACTGCCTACGGACCCGTAGGTCTATGGTGGACTACTCACGCATCATCGAAGAGGCACTAATGAGGATGACGAACCCCTCCATGATGGTGTTTAGATTGGATCTTGTGGTTCTGGAACTTGCGGCGGCTGGAATTGTGTTTAGTCGACTCCAGAATATTTGGGGATTTCTAGAGCGAAGAGGCGGTGCGGGAGGTCACCGAGGGGGGAACAACCCCCTTGGGCGCGCCTGGGCCTCCTCGCGCACCCTGGTGGGTTGTGCCCACCTCCGGCCTCCCCTCTCGTACTTCTTTGGCCCACTAGGTGTCTTCTGGTCCAAAAAAAATCTCCAAAAAGTTTTGCTGCGTTTGGACTCCGTTTGGTACTGATATTCTGCAAAATAAAAAACAAGCAAAAAACAACAACTGGCACTGGGCACTATGTCAATAGGCTAATCCCAAAATGGTATAAAGTTGCAATAAAATGATTGTAAAACATCCAAGAATGATAATATAACAACATGGAACAATAAAAAATTATAGATACATTGGAGACGTATCAGCATCTCCAAGCTTAATTTCTGCTCGTCCTTGAGTAGGTAAATGATAAAAACAAAAAAATTGATGTGGAATGCTACCTAACATGTTCATCAAATATATTTTTTTCTTTTGTAGCATGGACATTTGGACCTTTATATGGCGCAAAGCAATGAACTAGTTTTGACAAGAAGATTTCAATACTCAAGCATATCAACAAGCAACCATGTCTTTCAAAATAACAACACTAAAGAAAGTTATCCCTAGCCCATCATGCTCAATCATTGATCCATTCATGAAACACACTCGCATATTAGCTACATTCAATGCTCAAGTATGATCATAGTGCTCCCTAGTTGGTGCTTTATAAGAGAAGATGGAGACTCAAATAAAATAAAAATTGCATAAAGTAAATAGAAAGGCCCTTCGTAGAGGGAAGTAGGAATTTGTAGAGGTGTCAGAACTCAAAGCTTAAATTGAGAGATAAATTTTTTTGAGAGGCATACTTTTCCTGTCAACGAAAACGACCGAGTAATTCTCAACACTTTCCATGCTAGATATATCACAGGCGGTTCCCAAATAGAAAATAAATTTATTCCTTTTTCCATCAGTCTTTCACAATCCATGGCTAGACGTATCAACGACTGCCTTCCATACCAACACTTTCCAAGGATTTATTATATGACAACATAAAGTAAATTTCTTTTTCATTTCGGGACTGGGCATCCCTATTACCACCACACACTATAGGAATCAGGCAGTTTTCCATCTAGCAAGTATAGACGACAAAGGATGAATTACAGATGGCAAAGAATTTGCCGTCAACTGGCTGATGGCAAAGAGTGCCAGCAAAGCCGAAGCGGCAAAGTCAGTTGGCTGACGGCAAAGAGTGTCGGCAAAGCCGAAGCGGCAAAGAATACTTTGTTGTCAGCTTTTCATCGGGCAGACAGCAAAGAATTTGCCTTCAGCCAAACTATGGATTTGTCGTCTTCCTTCGAACCCATAGACGGCAAACAAAAGTATCTTTGTCGTAAGTAAAACTACCTCTTTGCTATCTGCCCTAGAACCCATAGACAACAAAAAAATTAATAATAATAAAACATGGTTGTTCGTTTGTGTCTGTCTGTTCCGCTTTCATGCCCCGTTCATGTCCGTCAGTTCATCGTTGATGTCCTGTTTGGTGGTCGTGTCCATAGCAGCCGCCCTGCCCGCACTGGTCCGCAGCACCAATCAGAGGGAGGAGACATTGGCCGCCTCCTGTGTCGGCCCGTAGTGGCCTCCTGCGCCGGCCCGCAGCGGCCATGCCCAGCTCTGCACGCGCGCCGCTCGCCCGTGGCCTGCTCGCGCCGCCCGCTCGCACGTTGCTCGGAGAGGCCTCCCGTGCGGGCTGCCCTGCCGGCACCGACCCATAGCGGCATGCTTGCTCGCGCCCTGCTTGCGCCGCACGCCCATCGCTCGCGCCGCTCGCCTGTGCCCTGCTAGAGCCTCGCGCGCGCCGGACCTTGTGGCACGTTGCAGCAGGAGAAGAAGGGACCAACGAAGGTGGAGCAGAGGAAGGGGGAGGCTGGAGGTTTGCGGTGGTGGTGGACGGTTCGCCGGATGGAGGAGCCGTGACTGGTGGCATATGTGTGCATCATAGAGAGAGAGAGAGAGAGAGAGAGAGAGAGAGAGAGAAGTGGTGCCAAAGGATAAGGGAGAGAGAGATCGTCAGAGGGAGAGAACGTGCAAATATGGTGGGGCTGGGCTAGGGAGAGATCACCGAGAGGCAGAGTGGTGGGTGATGTCTACTATGCAACTTTATTCTTGTAAACACATGTTGGTCCTCCAAGCGCAGAGTTCTGTAGGACAGTAGCAATTTTCCCTCAAGTGGATGACCTAAAGTTTATCAATCTGTGGGAGGCGTAGGATGGAGATGGTCTCTCTTAAACGACCCTGCAACCAAATAATAAAAAGTCTCTTGTGTCCCCAACACACAAAATACAATGGTACTTTGTATAGGTGCACTAGTTCGGCAAAGAGATGGTGATACAAGTGTAATATGGATAGTCGATATTTATTTTTATAATAAGAACAATAAAAAATAGCAAGGTAGCAATTGATAAAACGGAGCACTTGTTGGAAATATGCCCTAGAGGCAATAATAAAAGCATTATTATTATATTTCCTTATTCATGATAATTGTCTTTATTCGTGCTATAATTGTGTTATTCGGAAATCGTAATACATGTGTGAATAACAGACAACAACATGTCCCTAGTAAGCCTCTAGTTGACTAGCTCGTTGATCGACAGATAGTCATGGTTTTCTGACTATGGACATTGGATGTCATCGATAACGGGATCACATCATTAGGAGAATGATGTGATGGACAAGACCCAATCCTAAACATAGCATAAGATCGCATAGTTCGTTTGCTAGAGTTTTCCAATGTCAAGTATCCTTTCCTTAGACCATGAGATCATGTAACTCCCGGATACCGTAGGAGTGCTTTGGGTGTGCCAAACGTCACAACGTAACTGGGTGACTATAAAGGTATACTACGGGTATCTCTGAAAGTGTCTGTTGGGTTGACATGGATCGAGACTGGGATTTGTCACTTCGCTTGACGGAGAGGTATCACCGGGCCCTCTCGGTAATGCATCATCACAACGAGCTCAAGGTGATCAAAGTGTTTGATCACGGGATCATGCATTACGGTAACGAGAAAAGTGACTTGGCGATAACGAGATTGAACGAGGTATTGGGATACCGACGATCGAATCTCGGGCAAGTAAAATACCGATTGACAAAGGGAATCGTATACGGGATTAATTGAATCCTCGATATCGTGGTTCATCCGATGAGATCATCGTGGAGTATGTGGGAGCCAACATGGGTATCCAGATCCCGCTGTTGGTTATTGCCCGAGATCCATCTCGGTCATGTCTGCATGTCTCCCGAACCCGTAGGGTCTACACACTTAAGGTTCGGTGACGCTAGGGTTGTAGGGATATGTATGTGCAGTAACCCGAATGTTGTTTGGAGTCCCGGATGAGATCCCGGACGTCACGAGGAGTTCCGGAATGGTCCGGAGGTAAAGAATTATATATAGGAAGTGCTATTTTGGCCATCGGGACAAGTTTCGGTGTTATCGGTATTGTACCGGGACCACCGGAGGGGTCCCGGGGGTCCACCGGGGGGGTCCACCTGCCCCGGGGGGCCACATGGGCTGTAGGAAGTGCGCCTTGGCCTATATGGGCCAAGGGCACCAGCCCCAAGAGGCCCATGCGCCAAGAGAGAAAAAAAAGGGGAGAGTCCTACAAGGGGAAGGCACCTCCGAGGTGCCTTGGGGAGGATGGACTCCTCCCCACCCTTGGCCGCACCCTTCCTTGGAGGAAGGGGCAAGGGCTGCGCCTCCCCCTCTCCCTTGGCCCTATATATAGTGGGGAAAAGGAGGAGCAAACCAACCCTATGCCCTGGCTCCTCCCTCCTCCCTGCAACACCTCCTCCTCCTCCCGTAGTTGCTTAGCGAAGCCCTGCCGGAGTTCTGCTGCATCCACCACCACACCGTCGTGCTGGATCTTCCTCAACCTCTCCTTCCCCCTTGCTGGATCAAGAAGGAGGAGACGTCTCCCGTCCCGTACGTGTGTTGAACGCGGAGGTGCCGTCCGTTCGGTACTAGATCATCGGTGAATTGGATCACAGCAAGTACGACTACCTCATCCACGTTCACTCGAACGCTTCCGTTGCGATCTACAAAGTGGTATGTAGATGCTATCCAATCTGAATACTCGTTGCTAGATGAACTCATAGATGGATCTTGGTGAAACCGTAGGAAAATTTTTAATTTTCTGCAACGTTCCCCAACAGCACTAACGATATTGCAATGCTTGAAAATGAGGCCTAGGGTCCGTACTTTCGCTAGTGCAATCTCTCAACAATGCTAATATAATTGGATCATATAACCATCCCTGAACGCGCAATGAAGAATCACTCCAAAGTTCTTATCTAGCGGAGGACATGCGAAGAAATTGTTTGTAGGGTATGAAACCACCTCAAAGCTATTCTTTCCAATCGATCTATCCAAGAGTTCGTACTAAAATAACACCAAATAATTTCAGATTCATAAAACTCAATCCAACACAAAGAACCTCAAAGAGTGCCCCAAGATTTCTACCAGAGAAACAAAAGACGAGAACATGCATCAACCCCTGCGTGTCATTGAGAATCGCCATGTAAATTACTTTACTTTATTGCTAAACGCGTTAGCCATAGTAGTAGAAGTAATAGTTGGCGAGCAACTTCATGGAGACACGATGATGAAGATCATGATGATGAAGATCATGGTGTCAAGCCGGTGACAAGATGATCATGGAGCCCCAAGATGGAGATCAAAGGAGCAATGTGATATTGGCCATATCATGTCACGTTTATTATTTGATTGCATGTGATGTTTATCATGTTTTGCATCTTGTTTACTTAGAACGACGGTAGTAAATAAGATGATCCCTCATAATAATTTCAAGAAAGTGTTCACCCTAACTGTGCACCGTTGCTAAGGTTCGTCGTTCCGAAGCACCACGTGATGATCGGGTGTGATAGGTCCTTACGTTCGCATACAACGGGTGTAAGACAGATTTACACACGCAAAACACTTAGGTTGACTTGACGAGCCTAGCATGTACAGACATGGCCTCGGAACACAGAAGACCGAAAGGTCGAGCATGAGTCGTATAGAAGATACGATCAACATGAAGATGTTCACCGATGTTGGCTAGTCCGTCTCACGTGATGATCGGACACGGCCTAGTTGACTCGGATCATGTAATACTTAGATGACTAGAAGAGGGATGTCTATCTAAGTGGGAGTTCATTAAATAATTTGATTAAATGAACTTTATTATCATGAACTTAGTCTAAATATTTACAATATGTCTTGTAGATCAAATGGCCAACGTAGTCCTCAACTTCAACGCGTTCCTAGAGAAAACCAAGCTGAAAGACGATGGTAGCAACTATACGGACTGGGTCCGAAACCTGAGGATTATCCTCATAGCTGCCAAGAAAGATTATGTCCTAAGAGCACCGCTGGGTGACGCATCTATTCTCCCTGCAGAACAAGACGTTATGAACGCTTGGCAGTCACGCTGCGATGATTACTCCCTCATTCAGTGCGGCATGCTTTACAGCTTAGAGCCGGGGCTCAAAAAGCGTTTTGAGAGACACGGAGCATATGAGATGTTCGAAGAGCTGAAAATGGTTTTCCAAGCTCATGCCCGGGTCGAGAGATATGAAGTCTCCGACAAATTCTTTAGCTGTAAGATGGAGGAAAATGGCTCTGTCAGTGAACACATACTCAAAATGTCTGGGTTGCACAACCGCTTGACTCAACTGGAAGTTAATCTCCCGGATGAAGCGGTCATTGACAGAATCCTCCAGTCGCTTCCACCTAGCTACAAGAGCTTTGTGATGAACTACAATATGCAGGGGATGGTAAAGACCATTCCTGAAGTATATGCTATGCTGAAATCAGCAGAGGTAGAAATCAAGAAGGAGCATCAAGTGTTGATGGTGAATAAAACCACTAAATTCAAGAAGGGCAAGGGTAAAAAGAACTTCAAGAAGGACGGCAAGGAAGTTGCCGCGCCCGGTAAGCAAGTTGCCGGGAAGAAGCCAAAGAATGGACCCAAGCCCGAAACTGAGTGCTTTTATTGCAAGGGAAGTGGTCACTCGAAGCGGAACTGCCCCAAATACTTAGCGGACAAGAAGGCCGGCAAAACCAAAGGTATATGTGATATACATGTAATTGATGTGTACCTTACCAGTACTCGTAGTAGCTCTTGGGTATTTGATACCGGTGCAGTTGCTCACATTTGTAACTCAAAACAGGAGCTGCGGAATAAACGGAGACTGGCGAAGGACGAGGTGACGATGCGCGTCGGGAATGGTTCCAAGGTCGATGTGATCGCCTTCGGCACGCTGCCTCTACATTTAGCTACGGGATTAGTTTTAAACCTCAATAATTGTTATTTAGTGCCAAGTTTGAGCATGAACATTGTGTCTGGGTCTCGCTTAATTCGAGATGGTTACTCATTTAAATCCGAGAATAATGGTTGTTCTATTTATATGAGAGATATGTTTTATGGTCATGCTCCGATGGTTAATGGTTTATTCTTAATGAATCTCGTACGTGATGATACACATATTCATAGTGTGAATACCAAAAGAATTAAAGTTGATAACAATAGTCCCACATATTTGTGGCACTGCCGCCTTGGTCACATAGGTGTCAAACGCATGAAGAAGCTCCATGCAGATGGACTTTTAGAGTCTCTTGATTATGAATCATTTGACACGTGCGAACCATGCCTCATGGGTAAAATGACCAAGACTCCGTTCTCAGGAACAATGGAGCGAGCAACCAACTTATTGGAAATCATACATACCGATGTGTGCGGTCCAATGAGTGTTGAGGCTCGCGGTGGCTATCGTTATGTTCTCACCCTCACTGATGACTTGAGTAGATATGGGTATATCTACTTAATGAAACACAAGTCTGAGACCTTTGAAAAGTTCAAGGAATTTCAGAGTGAGGTTGAAAATCAACGTGATAGAAAGATCAAGTTTCTACGATCAGATCGTGGAGGAGAATACTTGAGTCACGAATTTGGCACACACTTAAGAAAATGTGGAATAGTTTCACAACTCACGCCGCCTGGAACACCTCAGCGTAATGGTGTGTCCGAACATCGTAATCGCACTCTATTGGATATGGTGCGATCTATGATGTCTCTTACCGACTTACCGCTATCTTTTTGGGGCTATGCTTTAGAGACTGCCGCATTCACTTTAAATAGGGCTCCGTCGAAATCCGTTGAGACGACACCGTATGAATTATGGTTTGGGAAGAAACCTAAGCTGTCGTTTCTAAAAGTTTGGGGATGCGATGCTTATGTCAAGAAACTTCAACCTGAAAAGCTCGAACCCAAATCGGAAAAATGCGTCTTCATAGGATACCCTAAAGAAACTGTTGGGTATACCTTCTACCTCAGATCCGAAGGCAAGATCTTTGTTGCCAAGAATGGATCCTTTCTGGAGAAAGAGTTTCTCTCGAAAGAAGTAAGTGGGAGGAAAGTAGAACTTGATGAAGTGTTACCTCTTGAACCGGAAAATGGCGAAACTCAAGAAATCGTTCCTGAGGTGCCTGCACCGACTAGAGAGGAAATTAATGATAATGATCAAGATACTTCTAATCAAGCTCTTACTGAAATTCGAAGGTCCACAAGGACACGTTCCGCACCAGAGTGGTACGGCAACCCTGTCTTGGAAATCATGTTGTTAGACAACAGTGAACCTTCGAACTATGAGGAAGCAATGGCGGGCCCAGATTCCGACAAATGGCTGGAAGCCATGAAATCCGAGATAGGATCCATGTATGAAAACGAAGTATGGACTTTGACTGACTTGCCCATTGAACGGCGAGCCATAGAAAATAAATGGATCTTTAAGAAGAAGACAGACGCGGATGGTAATGTGACCATCTATAAAGCTCGGCTTGTCGCTAAGGGTTATCGACAAGTTCAAGGGGTTGACTACGATGAGACTTTCTCACCGGTAGTGAAGCTGAAGTCCGTCCGAATCATGTTAGCAATTGCCGCATACTATGATTATGAGATATGGAAAATGGACGTCAAAACGGCATTCCTTAATCGTTTCCTTAAGGAAGAATTGTATATGATGCAGCCGGAAGGTTTTGTCGATCCTAAGAATGCTGACAAGGTGTGCAAGCTCCAACGCTCGATTTATGGTCTGGTGCAAGCATCTCGGAGTTGGAACATTCGCTTTGATGAGATGATCAAAGCGTTTGGGTTTACACGGACTTATGGAGAAGCCTGTGTTTACAAGAAAGTGAGTGGGAGCTCTGTAGCATTTCTCATGTTATATGTAGACGACATACTTTTGATGGGAAATGATATAGAACTCTTGGACAGCATTAAGGCCTATTTGAATAAAAGTTTTTCAATGAAGGACCTTGGAGAAGCTGCTTATATATTAGGCATCAAGATCTATAGAGATAGATCGAGACGCCTCATAGGTCTTTCACAAAGCACATACCTTGATAAGATATTGAAGAAGTTCAATATGGATCAATCTAAGAAAGGGTTCTTACCTGTGTTACAAGGTGTGAAATTGAGCTCAGCTCAATGTCCGACCACGGCAGAAGATATAGAAGAGATGAGCGTCATCCCCTATGCCTCAGCCATAGGTTCTATTATGTATGCCATGCTGTGTACCAGACCTGATGTAAACCTTGCCGTAAGTTTGGTAGGTAGGTACCAAAGTAATCCCGGCAAGGAACACTGGACAGCGGTCAAGAATATCCTGAAGTACCTGAAAAGGACCAAGGAAATGTTTCTCGTTTATGGAGGTGACGAAGAGCTCGTCGTAAAAGGTTACGTCGACGCTAGCTTCGACACAGATCTGGATGACTCTAAGTCACAAACCGGATACGTGTATATTTTGAATGGTGGGGCAGTAAGCTGGTGCAGTTGCAAGCAAAGCGTCGTGGCGGGATCTACATGTGAAGCGGAGTACATGGCAGCCTCGGAGGCAGCACATGAAGAAATTTGGGTGAAGGAGTTCATCACCGACCTCGGAGTCATACCCAATGCGTCGGGGCCAATCAAGCTCTTCTGTGACAACACTGGAGCTATTGCACTTGCAAAGGAGCCCAGGTTTCACAAGAAGACTAGGCACATCAAGCGTCGCTTCAACTCCATTCGTGAAAATGTTCAAGATGGAGACATAGAAATTTGTAAAGTGCACACGGATCTGAATGTCGCAGATCCGTTGACTAAACCTCTCCCTAAGGCAAAACATGATCAGCACCAGAACTCTATGGGTGTTCGATTCATCACAATGTAACTAGATTATTGACTCTAGTGCAAGTGGGAGACTGTTGGAAATATGCCCTAGAGGCAATAATAAAAGCATTATTATTATATTTCCTTATTCATGATAATTGTCTTTATTCGTGCTATAATTGTGTTATTCGGAAATCGTAATACATGTGTGAATAACAGACAACAACATGTCCCTAGTAAGCCTCTAGTTGACTAGCTCGTTGATCGACAGATAGTCATGGTTTCCTGACTATGGACATTGGATGTCATCGATAACGGGATCACATCATTAGGAGAATGATGTGATGGACAAGACCCAATCTAAACATAGCATAAGATCGCATAGTTCGTTTGCTAGAGTTTTCCAATGTCAAGTATCCTTTCCTTAGACCATGAGATCATGTAACTCCCGGATACCGTAGGAGTGCTTTGGGTGTGCCAAACGTCACAACGTAACTGGGTGACTATAAAGGTATACTACGGGTATCTCTGAAAGTGTCTGTTGGGTTGACATGGATCGAGACTGGGATTTGTCACTCCGCTTGACGGAGAGGTATCACCGGGCCCTCTCGGTAATGCATCATCACAACGAGCTCAAGGTGATCAAAGTGTTTGATCATGGGATCATGCATTACGGTAACGAGAAAAGTGACTTGCCGATAACGAGATTGAACGAGGTATTGGGATACCGACGATCGAATCTCGGGCAAGTAAAATACCGATTGACAAAGGGAATCGTATACGGGATTAATTGAATCCTCGACATCGTGGTTCATCCGATGAGATCATCGTGGAGTATGTGGGAGCCAACATGGGTATCCAGATCCCGCTGTTGGTTATTGCCCGAGATCCGTCTCGGTCATGTCTGCATGTCTCCCGAACCCGTAGGGTCTACACACTTAAGGTTCGGTGACGCTAGGGTTGTAGGGATATGTATGTGCAGTAACCCGAATGTTGTTTGGAGTCCCGGATGAGATCCCGGACGTCACGAGGAGTTCCGGAATGGTCCGGAGGTAAAGAATTATATATAGGAAGTGCTATTTTGGCCATCGGGACAAGTTTCGGTGTTATCGGTATTGTACCGGGACCACCGGAGGGGTCCCGGGGGTCCACCGGGGGGGTCCACCTGCCCCGGGGGGCCACATGGGCTGTAGGAAGTGCGCCTTGGCCTATATGGGCCAAGGGCACCAGCCCCAAGAGGCCCATGCGCCAAGAGAGAAAAAAAGGGGAGAGTCCTACAAGGGGAAGGCACCTCCGAGGTGCCTTGGGGAGGATGGACTCCTCCCCACCCTTGGCCGCACCCTTCCTTGGAGGAAGGGGCAAGGGCTGCTCCTCCCCCTCTCCCTTGGCCCTATATATAGTGGGGAAAAGGAGGAGCAAACCAACCCTATGCCCTGGCTCCTCCCTCCTCCCTGCAACACCTCCTCCTCCTCCCGTAGTTGCTTAGCGAAGCCCTGCCGGAGTTCTGCTGCATCCACCACCACACCGTCGTGCTGGATCTTCCTCAACCTCTCCTTCCCCCTTGCTGGATCAAGAAGGAGGAGACGTCTCCCGTCCCGTACGTGTGTTGAACGCGGAGGTGCCGTCCGTTCGGTACTAGATCATCGGTGAATTGGATCACGGCAAGTACGACTACCTCATCCACGTTCACTCGAACGCTTCCGTTGCGATCTACAAAGTGGTATGTAGATGCTATCCAATCTGAATACTCGTTGCTAGATGAACTCATAGATGGATCTTGGTGAAACCGTAGGAAAATTTTTAATTTTCTGCAACGTTCCCCAACAGCACTAACGATATTGCAATGCTTGAAAATGAGGCCTAGGGTCCGTACTTTCGCTAGTGCAATCTCTCAACAATGCTAATATAATCGGATCATATAACCATCCCTGAACGCGCAATGAAGAATCACTCCAAAGTTCTTATCTAGCGGAGGACATGCGAAGAAATTGTTTGTAGGGTATGAAACCACCTCAAAGCTATTCTTTCCAATCGATCTATCCAAGAGTTCGTACTAAAATAACACCAAATAATTTCAGATTCATAAAACTCAATCCAACACAAAGAACCTCAAAGAGTGCCCCAAGATTTCTACCAGAGAAACAAAAGACGAGAACATGCATCAACCCCTATGCATAGATTACCCCTATGTCACCGCGGGAATCCACAAGTTGAGTGCCAAAACACATATCAAGTGGATCAATATGATACGCCATTGTCAGCACGAGTATTCATATGCAAGACATATATCAAGTGCTCTCAAAACCATAAAAGTATTAAATCCGATAACAACGAAATGTCAAAGCGAAAAACTCAATTCATCACAACAAGATAGAGAGGGCAAAACACCACATGATCCGACTATATTAACAAAGCCCGCGATACATCAAGATCGTGACATCTCAAGAACATGAGAGAGAGAGAGAGAGAGATTAAACACATAGATACTGGTACAAACCCTCAGCCCCGATGGTGGACTACTCCCTCCTCATCATGGTGGCCGCCGGGATGATGAAGATGGCCACTGGTGATGATTGCCCCCTCTGCCAAGGTGCCGGAACGGGGTCTAGATTGGTTTCTCGTGACTACAAAGGCTTGCGGCAGCGGAACTTCTAATCTAGGGTTACCCCCTATGGTTTTGGAATATTTGGCAATTTATAGGACGAAGAGGGGGTGCGGGAGGCCACCGAGGTGGGCACAACCCACCTGGGGGCGCTTGGGCCCCTAGGCGTGCCCTTGTGGGTTGTGACCCCCTCGAGGCACCCCCCAGGTGCTGCTCTGGCCCATTGGATGTCTTCTGGTCCATAAAAAATCCACAAAAAGGTTCGCGGTGTTTGGACTCCGTTTGATATTGATTTCCTGTGATGTAAAAAACAAGCAAAAAACAGCAACTGACACTTGGCACTGGGTCAATAGGTTAGTCCCAAAAAATGATATAAATTTTCTATAAAATGATTGTAAAACATCCAAGAATGATAATATAACAACATGAATACTTCATAAATTATAGATACGTTGGAGACGTATCAGCATCCCCAAGCTTAATACCTACTCGTCCTCGAGTCGTAAATGATGAAAGAAATAATTTATGAAGTGTGAATGCTAGAAAAGTGCACAAGTTTTATCAATGACAATTTCAATCACTTCCTAGCATCATAACAAAAATTCTTTCTTATAAAACTTCTCATGTTAAAGTAGCAACCAATTCACATGTTAATGTTCATACAATGAATTCTCTTCAAACTCAACAACCTATGTTTTCCAGCACCAAGAAATTGTAATTCAACTTATTCAACAGAGTTTAAGTAAGAGCTCCACATACTCAACCATCATATAGTCTTCTATGATTGCTAACGCTCACCGCATACACATGAGCAAAACGTTTCAACCAGACACATAGAAAGATAGGGGCTTATAATTGCGCCTCCCAGCGTATTCACCTCAAGGGTGACATCAACAATAATAACTCATGCTACCCATATCCAATTGGATATATGTGCCTAGATCTTTCCTCACCACATGATTCTTGCCAAAAGAGAAAAACAAAAGGGAATAAAGAGAAAAACCTTGACTCTGGCGTGAAAGTAAATACATAAAACTAAAAGGTAGGCCCTTCGCAGAGGGAAGCTGAGGTTACCATGCGCCTATTTGTTTGTATGCTCAACCCCTTAGTGCAAAAGAAAATCACTTATATTTCCCCTTATGATAGCAACCTTTATTATGCAGTCTGTCGCTTTTATTCTTTGCCATCACAAGTTCGTACAACGCTCAATTTTCTTTTACACTAAATGATCTGACACTTTTAGAAGCAATTTTTATTGCCTTATTGCACTGATGACAACTTACTTGAAGGATCTTGCTCAATCCTTAGGTAGGTATGATGGACTCTTGAAAATAATATTTGGGTTTAAGGGTTTTTGGATGCACAAGTAGTATCTCTACTTGGTACGGGATTTTTGACTAGTAAGGATGGGGGGCAAGCACCACATGTTGAAGGATCTATGACAATATTACTTCTATGTGAATATGAACAAACATAAACCATTACGTTGTCTTCCTTGTCCAATGTCAACCATTTTGACATATAATATTTTGATGGGGGCTCACAATCACAAAAGATTTCCAAGATAGTGTATTTACATGTGAAAGTTCTCTTCCTTATAATAATTATTCATAAATTGCTTGTATGACCAATATTGTGATTGTCAAGCTTCAAAATATTTCACTTCCTAAACCCAATGTGAAGCTACCACTAAGCATGATATAATTTCAACTTAATTATATTCAATTCATTCAAGAATTTACTCATAGGATATAAGTGAAGCAGAAGAGTAAATGACATGCTACTCCAAAAAGGTATAAGTGAAGATCAAGAGAGTAGTTATGTAAATGGGTAGCTATTTGAGGACTCTCTCTTATTTAAAAACTTTCAGATCTAAGTATTTTATTAAAACAGCAAGCAAAAGCAAAATAAAATGACATTCTAAGAATTAACACAACTCATGTGAAGAGGCAAAAACTTAGGCTCAACCGACAATTGTTGATTAAGAAAGGTGGGATGCATACCGGGGCATCCTAAAACTTAGATGCTTGAGACTTCTTGAAATATTATCTTGGGGTGCATTGGGCATCCCCAAGCTTGATCTTTTATGTCTCCTTAATTCCTCTCATATCATGGTTTTCCTAAATCTCAAATACTTCATCCACACAAAACTCAAAAAGAACTCGTGAGATAAATTAGTATAAATCAATGCAAAACCTTATCATTCTCTATTGTAGGAAATCATTAAAATTATTATTCAATATTGCATACTAAATGCCTCTGCATTTAATACTCCTATCCTCAAATGGAATCATTAAACAACAAAACATATGCAAACAATGCAAACATAACAGCAACCTGCCAAAACAGTACAGTCTATAAAGAATGCAAGAGTATCAATACTTATTTAACTCCAAAAATTATGAAAACTTACCACACTATAGAAAATTTATCAGAGCTTATTGTGCAAAAAATTTCAACATTTTATCGCATTCTGACTTCTCTAGAGAATTTTTGCAACAGTGATAAACTTTCTGTTTTGAAACAACAACTCATAAACTTGCAAGATAAGCATGGTAAAGGCTATCCTTGACATTTTTATTGAAAAGAAACATGCAAAACCTTATTATAAATAACAGAAAGCAAATCCTAACAAAATAAAATGACGCTCCAAGCAAAAAACATATCACGTGACGAATAAAAATGTAGCTCCAAGTGTGGTTACCGATAATGTTTGAGACGAAAGAGGGGATGCCTTCCGGGGCACCCCCAAGCTTAGTTGCTTGGATCCTCCTTGCATATTAACTTGGCTTGCCTTGGGCATCCCCAAGATTAGGGTCTTGTCACTCCTTATTCTCCTCATATTGACATCTCACCCGAAACTTGAAAACTTCAATCACACAAAACTTAACGAAACTTCATGAGAAAGGTTAGTATGATAAGGAGCAAACCATTTCACTTTGGTACTGTCAAAGACAAGATTCATAATTGTTTCCACACAATTCCTACTGTAGCATATCATTTCCACAATTTATATTGAGCAATATAAGCCATAGAAACTGCAAAACAAGCAAACTATGCATTGAAAACAGAATCTGTCAAAAACAAAATAGTCTGTAGTAATCTGTACTCCAACCATACTTCTGCTACTCCAAAAATTCTGAAACATTAGGACAACCTGGGCAATTTGTCTATTAATCTTCTGCAAAAAGATTCAACATTTTATCATGCTTCTGTTAGAAATGAGAATTATTTTCCTGAGCGCAAAAGTTTCTATTTTTCAGCAAGATCAAATCAACACCATAGACCATCCCAAAGGTCTTACTTGGCACTTTATTGAAACGAGAGCCATAAAAATGATTAATATAGTAGCCTAATTATGTTAACACACAAAAACAGTAGGTAAAAGTGTTGGGTTGTCTCCCAACAAGCACTTTTCTTTAATGTTTTTTAGCTAGGCATGATGAGTTCAATGATGCTCGCATAAAAGATAAGGATTGAAACATAACAAGAGCATCATGAATCATAAGTTCCTCTATCATAATAATTTTTAGTAGCATAATGAATAGATTCGTCAATATAACCATCACATAAAACATTCTTTTCATGATCCGCAAGCATAGAAATTTTATTACTCTCCACATAAGAAAATTTCTTCTCGTTCACAATCGTGGAGTATCATATGGAACACGAATGCTATAAGTCGTTTCCACATTAAAAGAGTAATGTTTAGAAAAAGGGTAATCATAACTATGACAAGCCTTATAAATATAATAATCACTACTTTTTATAACATAAGTATCATCACAATAATCATCATAAGTAGAAACTTTATTCTCATCATAGATAGGAGGCATGCAATCATCATAGCAAAATTTGATCGTTCAAACTAGGGGGACTAAAAAGATCATATTCATTAAACATGGCATCCCCAAGCTTGGGACAAACATTAATTGCAGCAAATAAATTCTCAAACATGTCATTCTCATCAAACATAGCATCCCCAAGCTTGTGTCTTGGCATATCATAAGCATAATCACTCTCATCATTAATAGTATGAATAGCACCAATGGTATAGCAATTGCTATCGTCATAATTTCCCAAGTTGATGCCAAAAATATTTCCAAGATTATAAGAAGTATCATTATCCTCCCAATCATAGTCATCACAACAAGCAATAGGCATAATAAAATCATCATCAATAGTGCTCTTGGACATTGTGCCATAAGACATAGAAGCAATATCATCATCAAGTGCATCATCTTCCACAATTATTTTTTATTCATTTTCATGAGGAACAACAATAATAGGAGCAACATTTGGGAGAGATACCTTTTTACCTCTATTTTTTCTTCTTTTCCTTTTCTTCTTCACCACCTCACGTATGGGTTTAATCAATTTTTTCAAGCTTCTTGTTGAAGAGATTGGTTGAATAGGGAGCTCCTCCTCGTCACCTATTTCATCATGAGAGACAATAGGAGGGAAAGTGGAAATCTTTACCCTTTCATTAGTATTCCTTCTATATTCTATTGGTTTCCCATCTTTCTATAGGTTGCAATATAAGCATTCTCATTGCAATTTACCATGCAAAACATATAGATATTCTTTAGTTTAGTTTCAATGTCATCCATGATAATGAATACTTCAAACCAACTACTTTTATGTGTCAATTCTTCATTCCCCAAAAATAGACAAAGCTCATTATAAAGTTCAAGGGTGATCAAGTTATTGCAATATTTCGACACGATTCGATCATGAAAAAGTTTGCATTGGAAATTAAGATGACCAACCTTATTGCAAAGTTCACAAGTAATAGGACAAAGAGAACATACTTTTGTAGCAAATCCATCTATCACTTTGAGCAAAGAATTGGTTCTATCATGTTTATGCTTCTTGCAAAATCTATCTTCCCTATAAGGCACGTCTTCACAAACTTTATGCACTCCACAGAAATTGGCATGCTTATAAGAAACATTTTTTCATGACTTGTGCAATCATCATTAGCATTTTGGATATTCAAAGAACTAATACTAACAACATTGCAATCATGCTCATCATTCAAATATTTTGTGCCAAACATTTTATTGACTTCTTCTTCTAACAATTGAGCACAATTTTCCGATCCATCATTTTCAAGAAAGATATTATAAAGATGATCAATGATATGATCCAACCTCAATTCCATTTTTTATGGAGTTTTATTTTATAAACCAAACTAGTGATAAAACAAGAAAATAAAAGATTCGATTGCAAGGTCTAAAAATATACCTTCACGCACTCACCTCCTCGGCAACGGCACCATAAAAGAGCTTGTTGTCTACTACGCAAATTTATTCTTGTAGACACGTGTTGAGCCTCCAAGCGCAGAGTTTTGTAGAACAGTAGCAATTTTCCCTCAAGTGGATGACCTAAGGTTTATCAATCCATGGGAGGCGTAAGATGAAGATGGTCTCTCTCAAACAACCCTGCAAGCAAATAATAAAAAGTCTCTTGTGTCCCCAACACACCAAATACAATGGTAATTTGTATAGGTGCACTAGTTCGGCGAAGAGATGGTGGTACAAGTGTAATATAGATAGTAGATATTGATTTTTGTAGTAAGAACAATAAAAAACACTAAGGTAGCAATTGATAAAATGGAGCACAAACGGTATTGCAATGCTTGAAAATGAGGCCTAGGGTCCGTACTTTCGCAAGTGCAATCTCTCAACAATGCCAATATAATTGGATCATATAACCATCCCTCAACGTGCAACGAAGAATCACTCCAAAGTTCCCATCTAGCGGAGAACATACAAAGAAATCATTTGTAGGGTTCGAAACCACCTCGAAGCTATTCTTTCCGTTCGACCTATACAAGAGTTCATACTAAAATAACACCAAATAATTTCATATTCATAATACTCAATACAACACAAAGAACCTCAAAGAGTGCCCCAAGATTTCTACCGGAGAAACAAAAGATGGGAACGTGCATCAACCCCTATGCATAGATTACCCCAATGTCACCGTGGGAATCCTCAAGTTGAGTGCCAAAACACATATCAAGTGAATCAATATGATACCCCCATTGTCACCACAAGTATTCATATGCAAGACATATATCAAGTGCTCTCAAATCCATAAAAGTATTCAATCCGATAACAATGAAATCTCAAAGGAAAAAACTCAATTCATCACAACAAGATAGAGAGGGCAAAACACCATATGATCCGACTATATTAACAAAGCCCGCGATACATCAAGATTGTGACATATCAAGAACACAAGAGAGAGTGAGAGAGATTAAACACATAGCTACTCGTACAAACCCTCATCCCCGAGGGTGGACTACTCCCTCCTCATCATGGTGGCCGCCGGGATGATGAAGATGGCCACGGGTGATGATTCCCCCTCCGGCAGGGTGCCGGAACGGGGTCTAGATTGGTTTCTCGTGGCTATAGAGGCTTGCGGCGGCGGAACTTCTGACTTAGGGTTACCCCCGAGGGTTTTGGAATATTTGGCAATTTATAGGGCGAAGAGGGGGTGTGGGAGGCCACCGAGGAGGGCACAAACCACCTGGGCGTGCCTGGGCCCCCTGGCGCGCCCTGGTGGGTTGTGCCCCCTCGCCCCCCCCCCCCCCCAGGTGCTGCTCTGGCCCATTGGATGTCTTCTGGTCCATAAAAAATCCACAAAAAGTTTCGCGGTGTTTGGACTCCGTTTGATATTGATTTCATGGGATGGAAAAAACAAGCAAAAAACAGCAACTAGCACTGGGCACTGGGTCAATAGGTTAGTCCCAAAAAATGATATAAAGTTGCTATAAAATGATTGTAAAACATCCAAGAATGATAATATAACAGCATGAATACCTCATAAATGATAAATACGTTGGAGACTTATTAGTGGGGTGTGGCTGTGATCGTGCCACCTCATCGATCCATGGGATCAATACGTGGGACTGTGTTTTCTTTTTGCCGTCTACCTTTTATTACAGACGACAAAGAGTTCTACAAAAATAAATACATAGGGCAAAGATCTTTGTCGTATGTATTTATTTTTACAAACGGCAAAGATCTTTGTCGTATGTATTTATTTTCACAGATGGCAAAGTGAGCTCTTTGCCGTTAGTATTTTTTCAGACGGCAAAGTATATTTTGTCGTTACTTTTTCTTTGCCGTCCGCTGATGATGGCAAACCCTTTCTTTGCCGTCTGCCCCGACGAAATGCTGACTACAAAGAAAGTACTGACATCAAATCTCCTATTTCCCGTAGTGGTACTCTCGTGCAATGAAAAGTGAACAAACACTCATCTTGAGAATAACACATCTAGCATGGAAAATATTGGCCACTCCCTACCGCTTCATGAGCGGTATGAGCACACAAAAAGGAAATTCATTTTGAAAATTAGAGATGGCACATACAAATTTGGTTAGAACGACAGGGAAATACCACATATAGGTAGGTATGGTGGACTCATACGACAAAACTGGGTTTAAAGATTTTGGATGCACATGTAGTATTTCTACTTAGTACAAGTGGAGGCTATAGCAAATAGATTGAGAAGCAACCTACAAAGAAACGAAAAATCGAATTAGCGAGCATTAAACATAACTAACACCGAGTAATGCACCGTAAGTAGGATGTAATTTCATTGCATAACTATTGACTTTCATGCTTGCATAGGGAATCACAAACCTTAACACCAATATTCTTACTAAAGCATAATTACTCACCAACATGACTTACATATCACTATCATCATATCTCAAAACTATTACAAAGAATCAAGTTTATTTTGTCCAGTGATCTTCATGAAACTTTTTATTATATCCCCCTTGAATATCTATCACTTTGGGACTAGTTTCATATGTTGCTTTAGATAAGCTCAAACAAAGAACATGAGAATAAAAATTTCTTTCTCTCAAAATAATATAAGAGAAGCGTGAGAGAATTTCTTCAAAAATTTACTAACTCTCAAATAAATCTAAGTGAAGCATGAGAGCATTTGTTCAAAAAATATTAAAGCACACCATGCTCAAAAAGATATAAGTGAAGCACTAGAGCGATTCCATAGCTCAAAAAATTAAGTGAAGCACACAGAGCAATTCTAACAAATCATCGCATAATTTTGGCTCTCTCAAATAGGTGTATCCAGCAAGGGTAGATGACACAAACTAAAAAGAAAAACAAGCAAAGACTCATATAATACAAGACACTCCAAGCAAAACTCATGATATGTGACGAATAAAATATAGCTCCAAGTAAAATACCGATGGTCCACTACTAGGGAAAACCTTACCAGTAGCGCTGGTTTTTGAGCTACCTGTAGCGCGGGCGCCCACGCTACTGCTATGGCGCTACAGCTATTTTGTAGCAATAGTGCTTGTTTAGGCCAGCGCTACTGGTATGTTCAGATACTAGTAGTGCACCACTGGAAAGCGCTACTAGTAAATGAGCGCTGTTGGTAATATTTTGGCCCGCGCCACTGCTAATTTTTTTCTCATTTTGGTGTTGTACATGTTTAAACAGATATATCTTTTATACAATAACAACTCATCATGAACTAGTATGTTTAAATAGCATATTCATTACCACTAGTCATCACCACCAAACAATGTTCGTCAATGAGACATCATATAACAAGTTGGTCACTAGTCATAATCACAACTCCTCCTCATCATCATCAACTCTAACACATTGTAGCACATAATAACACATTCTACCTAGGACCTACTCCTCTCATAGGACCTACTCTACCCTCTCTTAGGTAAAATATCATAAAACAAGATAGGCATTGACTCTCCATTAAGGAAAATGGACTCTCCATAATAAATAATGGAGATCATCCTGTCTCCAAGTCTTGGCTTACGAACAATGTTGCTTCCAAGTAGCTCTCTATGATGGTCGAAACATTTTTTTCAAATCATTTATTATCATGGCTTCCTCGCTTTTAGAAATCTGGTATGGACAGGAGTGATGTGGATACTGCGGCTGACCTGGCCGTGGTGGCCGTAAGCTCATAACATCAACGCGACCTCTCGGCAACATCAGATGAGGCACACAATCCATCGGGATTTTATGTTCAAAAACATAGTAATAACTTTGTAGTTAGCAATGTAGTTTAGTTTTAGAAGAATTTATGCAAAAGATGCACGGATGTCGTAATAGTAGAAAATCTTATCATGCTATCTCCATTGATGTTACCGTAGTTCAACACGTGCACTAGTGGCACGTATTGACCATAATGTGGAGGAGTTTGATAATGGCTATTGTAATTCTCAAGATCAGTAAAAAATGCGATAAGACCATGTTTCTCCTTATAAGTTAATTGTGCTTCATCATTGTAGTAGTAGGTTCTGTCTACCATCTTCCGTACATTTTTTGAATAATGAAAATAAGTTGTCAATGGAAATAAGCTGTCAACTATTTTGAAATAAACAATATAAATTACTTAATAAATATGTTTGAGAAACTCACACAGCGGTAGAACTGGAAGCATGTCAACAAGGACCCAAATGGTCATATTCTTTTCGTTGATGTCAGGATCACCAAGATCGAAGGTGAGAAGCATACACTCATGAAAATCATATGCCTTGCAAAGTGCTTCCAATTCAGGCAACCAAAATTGGATGAGTTCACAGAATTGTATAGATTTACAGCAAAATCATAACCATGATGGGTCCTTAGTTGAATTATCTTTGTCTCCATGCTTTCATGATCTTCAAAACCCATCTTCTCCAAGACATAGCGTCTTGCATGGCATGGGATAAGCTAGCCAGATTGTAAAAGACGGAAATTACACGTTGAAGAAGCAGAGAAGTCGTGCAAAAAATAACAAAAAACACTTGTCGTTGTTGCGTACCATTTCAACATCGAAGGTCTCTTGGAGCTTGATGCTGAAGCGCCAACCTTCTACCAGGTGAGGCATGTCGCACAGACCGCGCTCATCTTCGCGGTACTAGCACACAGCGAATTCCCTTTCGTCGTCAGACATTTCCTATATGTTCATTGTTGAAACAGACGTGCATTCGATAAGCAAAACTAAAATCATAATAGAGATAAAACAAAGTACTCCATTCAAATTAGCATGCATTCAATAAGCAAAACTAAATCATAATAGAGATAAAACAAATTACTCCATTCAAATTAGCATGCATTCAATAAGCAAATAACTAATAGGTAACTAATAATCCATCATCGAATACATATATATATAGTAGTTTGTAGCAAAGATCATCATATAATATCACTAATACATCTCGAATAATAGCTCCTCTAGGTTCAGTGGGCCGCGGGTGGTGGACACCCAAAGAGAAGGAACCATCACAGGATCATAGCTCCGGTGAGATCCTTGAAGAATCTATCAGGTACTGGAGAACCTATCGTCCGCCAACACAATCATGTAGCGATGGACGTGTGCGTCCTCCTCCATGACACGGTACTGTATCACCTGCGTGGGGGACTCAAGCCTCTGCACCGATGCAGGCCCATGTGACTGCCACCAAAGACACTCCGCGCGACGACGGGCTGGCTCCTCACTAAGCTGCGCTCACCGGAAGGTAGCACAACCCTGTACCAGCCCGGCGGAGCCCAGCCTCGGACATGGACGCTCTGCTCAAGCAGCCTCCTCCGCCGAGTCGACGACGAGCATGCGGTATACGCATCGTCGACATCGAGAACAAAATGCTTAATTATGAAAACAAAATTAATAAACACTTAGCAAAATTCGGCATGACCTTTCCTAAAAGCAAGACATATCAAGCGCCTGAAATTTACCAGAACGTGGACGAATCAACATTCTGGCAAAACATAGGCCACTCGGTTAAACAACTAAGATGTGACATGTTCGAAATATGACATATATCCACTTCAAAATATCCATTTCAAATTTGCATATAATAGGAATAATTATTTTTACTAAAAAAATAACAACAAATGTGATAGTTCAAAATATGATCCTAAGATTAACTAGCTAGGGTTCATACTACATTATCCTAAGATTAACTAGCTAGGGTTCATACTACATTATCCTAAGATTAAACACCTAAGATTACACAACTAAGATTAAAAAACTACATTATCCTAAGATTCATACTACATTATCCTAAAATTAACTAGCTAGGGTTCATACTACATTTTCTTAAGATTAAACAACTAAGATTAAAAACCTAAATCTTTCAACTAGCTAGGGTTCAAAAGAAACTAGGGAGGAGGAGGAAGGAGGGAGGAGGATGTACCTCTCGGTGAAGGAGGGCCGGCGTGGGGGGGCGGCCGGCGCGGGAGGAGGCTCGCGCGGGGGGGGGGGGCGGCGAGGGAGGAGGGCCGGCACGGGGGCTAGGGTGGCCAAACAGGCGCTACTGCTAAAATTCTATGTATAAGAATTTTCCTAGTAGTGGTCGTTAGAAGAAAGAGGGGATGCCACTCGGGGCATCCCCAAGCTTAGTTTCTTGGTTCTCCTTGAATAATAACGTGGGGTGCCATGGGGAAACCCGAAGATTAGGCTCTTCTTACTCCTTATTCCTTCATCCATCGTGATCTCACCCAATACTTGAAAACTTCAATCACACAAAACTCAACAAAACCTTCGGGTGATCCGTTAGTATAATAAAACAAATCACTACTCTAAGTACTGTTGCAAACCCATTCATATTTTATTTTTGCATGATATCTACTATGTTCTAACTTTACCATGGCTCATACCTTCCAATATAAACCACATATTCATGAAAATAAGCACACAACGCAAAGAAAACAGAATCTGTCCAAAACAAAACAATCTGTAGCAATCTGAAAACTTCGAATACTTTTGTAACTCCACAAATTCTGAAAACATAGGACAATGTAGGAAATTTGTATATCAATCTTGTGTAAAAAAATTAGAATTTTATCATGCTTATGTGATTTATTAAAATTGTTTTACTAGGCATAAAAGTTTCTGTTTTTCAACAAGATCAAATCAACTATCACCCAACATGATCCCAAAGGCTTTGCTTGACACAAACACTAATTAAAACATGAAAACACAATCATAAAAGTATCATAATTGTGCAAACACTCAAGAACAGAAAGAGAAATGCAAAAATAAATTGTATTCATTGGGTTGCCTCCCAACAAGCGTTATCGTTTTATGCCCCTAGCTAAGCATAATGCATAGATCTAAGTATTGTCATGTTTGGTTCTAGATCCATAGCATGCCCTCATGATTGATTCATATGGTGGCTTAATTCTTGTTCTAGGGAAGTGTTCCATTCCCTTTCCTTAGTAGAAATTGAAATTTAATATTTCCTTCTTTCATATCAATCACGGCACCAATAGTACGTAAAAACGGTCTACCAAGTATGATAGGACAAGACGGATTGCAATCAATATCAAGAACAATAAAACCTATGGTCACATAGTTCCTATTTTCAAGAATAAGAACATCATTCATTCTTCCCATATGCTTTTTAATAGTAGAATCCGCCAAATGCAAATTAAGAGAACATTCTTCAATATCGGTAAGACCAAGTACATCACATAGAGATTTCGGAATTGTGGATACACTAGAACCCAAATCACACAAGGCAAAACACTCACAATTTTTAATCTTGACTTTGATAGTAGGTTCCAATTCATCATGTAATTTTCTAGGAATTGAAATCTCTAATCCCAACTTTTCTTCTAAAGCTTTCATCATGGCATCTACGATATGTTTAGTAAAAGTTTATTTTGTTCATAAGCATGGGGTGAACTTATCATGGATTGCAAAAAAGAAATACAATAAATCAAATAACAATTATCATAATTAAAGTCTTTGTAATCCAAAAGAGTGGGCACATCACTAGTTAAAGTTTTGACCTCTACAAACCCACTTTTATCAATTTTCTCAACAAGATTTTCACCCTCCAAATTATTGGGACGCCTTCTAGCTAAAGTTGACTCTTCTTGAGTCCCTTTTTAATCAATCTTAATTTTACTAAACAAGGAATCAGTATAAGAAACACCAATCACTTTAATATTTCATCATTTTTATGATAGCAATCATTAGAAAACGCTCTTTCTAAAAATTCTCATTTAGCTCTAAGCATAACAGTTCTTTTCTTACTTTCATCCATAGAAACATATAAAGCCTTAACAGATTCATCGAATAGATCTCCAAGAGACCATTGTATTGATAATGAAAAGAGAGAGAGGAAGCCATCTACCTACTAACTATGGACCCTTAGGTCTACAATGAAGTACTCACGCATCATCGAGAGGCGCCAATGAGGATGATGAACCCCTCTGTGATGGTATGTAGATTGGATCTGGTAGTTCTAGAACTTGCGGCGGCTGGAATTGTGTTTCGTCGAATCCCCTATGGTTTTTTGAATTTCAGGGTATTTATACAGCAAAGAGGCGATGCGGGAGGCGGCCGAGGTGGGCACAACCCACCAGGGCGCGCCTAGGCCCCCAGGAGTGCCCAAGTGGGTTGTGCTTGCCTCGGAGCCCCCCTCTGGTACTTCTTTGGCCCTCCTCTGGTCCAGAAAAAATCTCCAAAAAGTTTTGCTGCATTTGAACTCCATTTAGTATTGATTTTCTGCGAAGTAAAAAACAAGCAAAAAAACAGCAACTGGTATGGGGCACTATGTCAATAGGTTAGTCCCAAAAAATGATATAAAGTTGCTATAAAATGATTTCAAAACATCCAAGAATGATAATATAACAGCATGGAATAGTAAAAAATTATAGATAAGTTGGAGACGTATCAACTAGTAACTTTTACTCACAACTTACTTGGAGTACTGGAAATATCTGGTTGTTTACATACCGTGCAATACAAGTGTGGTTGAAATTATATTTCGCTCATCAGTATTTTAGGATACTGACTCCTTTCCTGTGACATTCACAAGAAACTCCTATTGACATTTTTCATACTAAACTACTTTATTATTCTGTCAATATGCATTTTTTCTATGTCTGGTTAGATATTACTACCTCCATAGATCATTATGTCTAATACTAAGACTATTCATTGCCTAAGTATTTTACTGAAAAACTAGTTTTAGTAAAGTCTTAATCCGTGTCAAGAAATTTACATAACTTGCAATCAACAATATGTCATGTACATATAGTGTTTAGAAATATTATCACGCTCCCACTTACTTTCTTGTAAATACAAGCATCTTCGCTTTACTCGATGAAATCAATTTATTTGACCATTTCATCAGTACGAAGATTCCAACTCCACTATGCTTACTTCAAATCATTATAGGATCTCTTGAAGTTTGCATACTTACTAGCATCCTCTGGATCGACAAAATTACCTTGGACCGTATCAAATATGCAACCTTGGTTGTATTTCCATCTCATGGGAATGATTTTGACATCCATATGTTTTATCTCATAATTGAAATATTTAATAATTGCTAGTTTAACCCGAACTGAGTTTAAGTATTGCTATTATGAGACAATCTCGTCATAGTCAATTCTCTGATCTTGTCATAAACTATTTGCAACAAGTCAAGCATTATGAAACATTTTTATCTTTGTCAATTTATAGATCCATCACTACACTTTAGACTTCAAGTCTTTCATAGGGTCTATCAAGTTCTAAACTTGAATTATATGTATGGATACTATCTCGGATTATTTTGGTGTATAGCCAATTCTGGAGTCAGGGCCCATCAACGCTTCTTTGTGTATTATAGGTTCATTGTTTGTTTCAACAATATTTCATTTGCATACCCTGAAGGTTTGTACAAATTTTCCAACCTATATAGTTCAGTTGCATGCACAAATTTTCCAACCTATATCCTATGTAGAGGCTTCTATATCAGTCGCGGTAAGAAATTTCAGAACCACTTCTAGCGTTTCTTTTCTTTGACTTGATCACAAAGATTCTATAATCGCGTCTAATTGCACTGTCCTCCGACTCACTCTTTTGCAGAAAACATTTTCTTCAAAATTTCTGCACTCTCTAGAAAAACACTTTGCCTTGGCGTAGTGATAGCGGAATACCCATTATTTGGGATAACCTACAAAGTAGCACTTATTTCAAAAAAAATTGATTGCACTCTTTTCAGTGTAAAAAGGCATAGTCTCTAAAGCATCACACTAAAAGTATAGTGGCGGAACAATCAATGTCATCCCTGATCTCACCATGTCATACATAGCTTTATTACATCTACTCAAAAGTCTAGTCTTAGTGGTGTTTCTAGGAGGTGCAAGCTATAAAATTCTTTAATAGCTTATTAGGCAATCGTTAATTTTGTAACTCAAATATTCTTTTCTGCAATTGAATTATAGAAACGCAATTTTCTTGTTACAATAATTTCTACTTCATTCTGAAAATCTTTTTGAAACATTTCAAAAGATCCAGATTTATGTCTCAAATTAGTAAATATAAACATCTACTTGAGTCATCATTGAAGATAGATAAATCAACTGCTTGCAACAACACTTATTGGACTACATACACCAATATGCATATTTCAATTATTTTTGTTGCTCGTTCTTTATGGCCCATGAACGGTATTTTAGTTTACTTCACTATTTGGACGAAAGTTGCAAGTGTCAGATGATTCATAATCATATGACTCCAAAATCCATCACTACGGAATCTCTCCATGCTTGTTTCTCCAATGTGACTAAATGCAGTGCCACACACATGTGGTATTTTTCTCTACTCTTACAAAAAATAGAGTTGGTGATGATGGTGTGCCTGCCATCCTGCAATATAGGTCGTCCGATCTATATATGACAGATAGGAAGGAAACTATGGCAATTTTGCAAAAAGATACCCGCACCCCTCTTCACATTTGCAGATAAGGCCTTCCCTCGTTCATCTTTATCTCCCAGAAGATAAACTACTCATACAAATGCATCTTGATGTTCCGTGCAACGCACGGGCATCTTGCTAGTAGTCTTGTGACATTTAGCGTTAGTGTTATGGATGTTCAATCTTATATCAATATTCATAACTTACATCCTATTCTCAATAAGAGTATGGCCTTTCGTTATAACATCGAACAACTATTGTTATCTCGTGAACAACCTCCTTGCAACTTCTATGCAATGGGCTAGAGTGTACAAAAACTCTAAAATGAATTTATGATAATAAATATAGAGGAAATACACTGATGTAAATATTGTAACCTTTTACAATCCATCAAATATTTTAACCTTATTATTTGTTGGTCATTTAGGCCGTTCGAAGTTTCTTGCATCGATTCGCAATAATATGCAATTGAGACGATATCCTTGTGATCAACCTTTTAATCACAATACCGAAGAATTAATGATCAACAAATTGATCATATTTCCCAAGAACTGCACTTTACTTGAACAAACATTTCTACATCTCAGAACTCGTATGCCATTCATACCTGAGCTAGACATTCTTGTCTTCTTTTCTTTCTGCCTTTTAAATTTATGGTTTTACTTTAATATTTCTCTCACTCTCAAAAGAAACAACAAATTTAAGACTAGCGTGATCCCTGAACTTCCCTAGGCATGTAAGCCTCATTACATCGTTCGGTTTTGTTCTTTCTCTATAAGTTCTCACCACTAGTGTTCTTCCGGATCTTATGCATTTCGGTCTTAAACATACTTGAACGCTTCACTAGAACTTGCAAACAAAACACTTCTTTAGATATTGCATATCTTTTAGTCTTTGTTTGTTTCTGGAAACAATTTTTCAGTTCCAAGAATATCATATAATTATCCCAAACATTTTAAAGTTCGGGTTTCTCGGAAGCAAGTAGATCGTAATGCAATTCTAGCTTTTGGATCGAAGGACGTGAGTCTCATCATCCATAGCATTAGCAATATAGTATTGTAAATATGCAGTAGGACAAAATCCTTCTTGGCACTTTTAGAGGATGATCCTCTCAAACATAAAGTGTCAACTAGATAAATAATAGTCAGTCAATTTCAACAACAAAGGTGGAACTGTGAGCCATAATCCTACAACTAAAATACAAACTGCACATAGACATTGTTCATAATTAATTTGTACTAGTTATTAAACTTAATTAATACATAATAGTGCTCTCACTCAAATCAATATCTCTCATAATTGATAGTGAGTGATTCAAGATCCCGTCTAGTTCTCAGTCATTGATGTGGACATCATTGATGACGAGAATTTTGACCGGTGGGAAAACTTTTGCTGATCATATCTCCATATGACTCTTGTTCATCTTTTGATGCTTCGTGCTCCGAGATCAGAACAATTCTTCTCAAACTTCAATATAAGTGAGTGCTATCTGCAAGCATGGTCTGACCATCCTTGTCTTACACCTCACGTCCCGTTTGTACTCATGTGTACATGACCCACTCCGAAACTCTACGTGTTATAGATGGTTGCAACACTGGGGAGAGCACATTTTAACTTGTTATTTACTATGAGAGATCAGCCTAATAATTGAATACAGCGCAATCAAAGGGTGCAAACAACAAAGGGATAAACATCTCAGGCAATTCATAATAGCAGGATATGGTATAGCCCTGGACGTCGGGGGTTCTCCATGATCGTCTTCAATCTCTAGTTGAAGCGACGTGACAGCCAATATTTTGTTGCCATGGCAACCGTTTCAAAAATGTTGCCGTGGCGGCAATCTTAGAAAATGTTGTCGTTGCGGCCATTTCACAAAACGTTGCCGTGGCAACAAAATCTGAAATTCCGCCGTGGCAGGAAATTATAGCTCCTCAACCCGCGCCTGGGTACACCTTCTCCTCGTCGGGGTCCTCCGTGTATGTCTTTCCACCACCACCTATATTCTATCTCTATGATATTAACATTAAGGTGGCAATATCGTGGCTCCAGCGATCATGCTGTGATGCGCGGGTCACTTAACATTACAATATACTGATGCAGTCGAGCAAACAACACGATAAGGTAAAAAAAAATGATGTCTGTAGCGGGACCCTGTTTAAGCATGATCTTGTAGAATGCTATTTACAACGAATATCCAGCCCACATGGTGTAAGCCGATCATCTTCACTAAGTGCAACACTCGGCAAGAGGTTGCCGAGTATTTGGGGCTTTGCAGAGTATTTTTGATATTATTATTTTTGCGGGTATAGTATTTTTTGATAGTTGACATGCACATAATAATTTTTCTGTAGTGTAATCATAGATGTGAATAAAGCTAGAAATGTCCAAGGTATTTCCATCATCTTGGTAATCTATGTAAATTATCACTCAAAACATGACTGAAGTTTTAAAATGGAGAAGGATTGGTTGTCTGAATAAACGCTTCGAACTCTCCAAACCATTTATTTACCGGCTTAATTTGCTTGTTTCAAGCCAGCACCTCCTCGGTGAGCCAATTCAACCTTGTGCACCTCCTCGAGCACCATGTGGCCGTGGACAAGCATATTTTGCTCGAGGAGTGTAGGTGGCAATTGGGAAATTCGTCGATTCCAGTGGTGAATATAACAAGAAGTCAGGCTGCACGTAAATTGCCACTTGAAGCACTTATGTCCATCAATTTCAATATTTATTATGTTGTAAAAATGAACTGATTTGTATAAGGGTGGTTAGCCTTTTTAATTATGGCGTAGTCTAACCATGTGTGGCTGAATAATTCGAGCTTATTAGATCTGGACTCGGGCTTTTCTTAATGCCCATGTATTTGTTCCATCTTGCTCACGCAATAATTTCACAAATCAGTGATTCCTATGAGATCCGGCCATCCCGGACACTATGTCAACAAGTAAGAAAAGAAAATTCAAATCAGGCTGCAAATGCACTGCGCCTTCATGCACTTGGTTCGACCAAATCGATTCTTTATTCTGATTTACAGTGAAATGATTCGTCTCTGACAGGTTAGACTTCTTAATTATAATTCAGTCTAACCTTGTCGGAATTGCATCTTTTTAAATCTGAACATCGACTCAGACTCACACATCAATAACTGCACGCATTAATTTTTTCAATCGAGATTCGAGACACTGGCAATGACTTAGGCTAGTTATAGTAAGGTGTAAATTAAATTAGCGTCTGCATATGAGAAAATACGAAGGAGAACCTTGTACCAACGCATCCTATATGCAAAAAAAAAAATCAAAAAAGTGCAAAAAATTCCAAATCTTTTCTGGTATCAAACATGATTAAATATTGTAGTCGTATAAAAAGATTCGTCAGAGAATGACCTTCGTTGTATCCTGGATCGAACATTCAGTAAAAACCGATATATACAAATACTATACACGTTATATTATCGTCATAAACTTCTCTCTTTTGCCATGAAGTCAATAGGAATCATTTCTTGTCCAAACTTTTTATACAAGTACAATACCTGATCATGTTTGATTCTAAAGAAGATTTGAAATCTTTAAAACTTTTTTTGAATTACTAACTTTTTGGCGCATATAGGGTGCACGGGTACACGAGAGCAACAGTTCTCGTCCCATGCATATGACACTAGTTTATGTTAGTACCTTCATAGTGCAAAGTATCATAGAAATAGTACCATAGATGATTGTATTTCTTAGATTGTAGATTTATTTTGCTTTCAATTGCATTATGTTATGATAACATATTATGTTACTCTAAACACCTTTCTTCTTATTAACTACATGCCATAAACTATTTTTCAAAAAAAGCTACATGCCATAAAATTGTCTTAAAATGCGTTGTGTTACTAGTTAAGTTACTCTACGTAGATTTTTTTTATTCTGATATAAATTGAAATGATTCGTTTACGGGTGATTAGACTTTGTAATTATTATGTGATCTAACATTGATGAATCGAATCTTTCAGACGTAGGTGCTACTCCTCCACTTGCATGTTTATTAAGCTGAGAGTAGTTTTGTCACTTTGCAACCTTTTTATCTGGGTCCAACCGCCCGAAGACCAAACCCGTGGGCTGCTATCTCCGGCTGACGGCTACAATGGCTCTGTAGATAGCAAATTAAATGATGCTGCACGCGGCCGCTGCCCGCCAAATGCGGCGGTGGTGGAGCCGGCCCACGACGATGTCGGCATGGGTTTCGATCCCTCCGGCATTGGTCCGATTGAACAGTTCTTTTGGCGTCTGTCCCCTCCTCAGCTTCTTCTTGCATCTCTAACGCTGGCCTATAAATTATCTTCTGCACCCGTGTGTATACTGGGTTGCGAGTCCGTCGATATGGATGTGGGAGATGGTCATCCAATGTTGTCTGCACACATTTCGAACTGCATATAAACTGGAGCACGTTCGTTAATTCAGACATTTTTATACAAATCAGACAAAATTCATTACATTTTAAACAATTTTTAACTAAACCATAATCTAAACCTAATCTAAATAATCGCCAGCGTCCGTTCCTCATTCTCGGCATGAGCCCTGAGAACTGAAACTCCGGTTGTTGCCTTCGCCTTCTCCAGTTCCGCGTCGGCGCTCTCTAGCTCTGCGTCCGCAGCCTCCACCATCGCAGCCTGAGCGGATAATCGGCCGATTAAGCCCGCCAAGCTTGGCATCAGCAGAGGGGAAGATCGGTGGCCTTCTTGGGACCCGAGCGGCGGTGACCTACTATGCACTACTCTTTCTCGCTGCGGTGGAGCCCGCGGACGTGCCGACTTCGTGGTCATGGCAGCGAGGTGCGGCTTTGGCAAAGCCGGCGATGTCATTGTCGTCGCTCTTGCCGAACACCTCAACCGCCACCTTGTCCATCTTCTTATAGGCGCATGTAGTTCCACCTGATAATGGCGGTACCGCCAGTGGTCACGACAGATGTTGCAGGTGGAGCGGTAGGACACGAGCAGCGCGGCCTGCTTCGCCATGTCTGTGTCCGGCGCGATGGTCGTGCAGGCGGCGAGTTTCTCCTCCGCTTGCCGGTGATCGTTGAGGAGACAAAGGTTTTAGGCCCGGTCGGCCTGCGCCTCCAGAACTTGGCCTCCCGCTCCTCCTGCACCATGTCCATATAGTGGGAACATGCCTCGTCTATGGTGATACCAGCATGCACCGGCGAGGAGGGTGGTGCTGGTTCGTCCTCGGCCGTGTCCTGCATTGGGACGTTGCAGCGCCCGTCTGCCTGCCGTCCTGCCAGGCAGCAGCAATGGCGGCTACCTCCTTCTTCTGCTCGGACGAGAGTCCGTCCCAGAGGGCTTTGAAGAACGAGGAGGGCACGATGGGCGTGGCGCGGAGAGGAGAAAGGGACCGGAGAAGAATGATTGCGGCTATGACCGGGGTTGTAGTTTGTATAGCGGGTGGATGGCAATGATGGGCGGCGGACGGATGGACGGGTGGCGTCGGAGTAGATTTCTCGGCAACCGCATGTCATTAATGTAGGACGACGGACGGCCATAGTGTCGTTTGAACGCAGAGCAATCGCGTGCATCGGAAAGGGCGCGGGCGGTGCTCTCTCGGCTGGCGCGCCACTTCAATGTCGGCGGCAGTGAAAGGTCGCGTCTGCTCTGGTTGGGCATGAATGTGGTACTGCCGCTCTGGAGCGGCGCTGACCGTTTTCGACGTGAAGCACGAGCAAGCGAGGAGGGGTTTGGGTAGACCAGGGCAGTCAAAATCAGACGTGGCAGCGGTTTGGACGCACACAAACACCCCCCCCCCCCACTTTGTCTCCGTTTAGCGGGAAAAAGTGAGTCTGGATAGCCGAGCAAACTGATACAGGTCCGCGTTGGATGGCAAAACAAGTCCGGACCGCTGAGGTGGTTATATGTAAAACGTACTATTATACATGCTAGCTACAAGATTGGCTATATATGACATAACATTATAGTTGATTGTTGGCTGCATTATTAACCATGCTCTTACATTCTCTCTCCTATCCTCTCTCCTCCAACTACAGCATGGTTAATAATATAGCCAGCTGCTGGCTATAAGCTAGTGTCATGTCATTTATAGCCCATCTTATAGCCAACATGTACAATAATAGATTAAAAGAGTGTACTACTTTTTTATTATGTGGTCCACTTTTCATTCTCAGAAAGTGCCTAGGAGCACGTGCTAGAGCTGGCTCTTCACGAAGAGCCCGCTTACCTTTTCTCTCCTCTTTTCTTTCCTCCAACTAAGCAGAAATATTACTTTACTCCTTACAGCCTGTTAACTGTACTTATTGTAGTACTTGCTCTAAGCTGCCTTCCCTATTTTTCCGGTTTCTAAGCTTAGAATCTCAAATGAAGGAAGTGACCTATAGGAGAAACAGCGAAGTGGGTGGCACATGCGTGAAGCCTCCAAGAAACACAGGCCCTACATCGAGAATTACAACCGCACTTTCCGCATATCTCTGTTAACAAAGCCAGTCGCACGTTCTCTATGCTCGTCTCAACGCAACATGGGGTCGATGGCCAACTGTGCACTATGTGGATCGATGGGATCTTGGAGGCACTTGCTCTTTGATTGTACTATGTCACACTATGCATGGGAGATGGTAGATCCAGACTTGGTTGCAGCAACATGAACAGAACTGCAGATCCATATGAAAAGCGACATATTTTCTCACCGCTAGATTCTGTACCGCATGCTGATTTCCTGGCCATTTTGGTTACACTTTGGGCCGTATGGGATTGAGCAGTGCTAGAGAGACGACGGGTATGTGCACAGTTTCTGCACGATAGATCCATTAGATCGCATTATGCTACTCCCTCTGTAAACTAATATAAAAGCGTTTAGATCACTACTTTAGTATTCTAAACGCTCTTATATTAGTTTACGGAGGGAGTAGAAATCAACACGAATCGTCAAAAATCGTCTCTAAACTGTCGTGTGCAGCTTAGTTCTATACGGGACTCAAGGCGCACGGCGATACATGATCATGATTCATGAGTTCCAGAGCCCCCGGTCTACCCATCTTTCTCTCCAAAGTTGCATGGTTGGTCCTCATGCATCACATAATCATACTCCTGCTCAGAAACAACTGGTTCATGATTTCGGTATAATGCTTTTGAAAGCAGGATGTCGAGTGAGAGCGGCCATAGCGTGGACGAGTGCGCGCGCTCCCTTTCCATGGACCAATGATACAGCATGCACAAGGGGCCTATATTGATTGATTGTAGAAATACAGGGTGGGTTTAAAAGTGCAGAAAATTGACATACGGGGCTTGGCGGGGCTTGGCCCGTATAGCGGGGTCACGGCGCCGGGTGTTGCCGTGACAGGAATTGACTGCATGTATCATCGATGGATAGTGGCGCCTGGTAGGGAAAGCAGGAAAATAAAAGAAGGGAAAAGGTACGGAAACGTAATTGTGCGGATCGGTCAATGCATTTGTGAGCAGTTTTTCTCTCTCTATAAGAAGGCAAGTTTGAAAGAAATTTCTATTGGTCACACGCCAAATTCAGAACATTATGTTCCCTGCACATGCCAAATTTTAGGAAAAAATGTAATTGTCACACGACAATTTACAAATTCCATTTTCTAAACCATGGCAACTACCCTTTTATTGTTTTAGGTAAAAGAACCATGAGGAATGCAAAAAAAAAAATGTATTTATCATGACACTTTTATTATAGACACCATGGAAAATTCTCTTTTTGTTGTTTTGTACCATGGCATTTTTTTTTGTAGATAACTTGTGCCAAATTCCTATTCTGTAGCATGGAAAAATCCTAATTTTATCGCATTTCTAGAGAACAAAATTCCTAAAATTTTGCCATGTGGCCAGGGAAAAATCTTATATTTGTCATCATTATTAAAAGATAACATTCTTTAAATTTACCATGACATGCACTATTTTTAAGAGCTTGATGTCATGTATTTGCTTATGCATCATGGAACATTTCATACAAAATTGCCACACTTTACTTTTTTCTCGACGTCATGGCAAATAGTGTCATGGTAATTCTTACACGCATTTGCCATTTTTGCCATGTTGTGATTTTTTGGCTTTGACTACTTATGATGATGTTTTAGTCGCCTCGAACTATGTACATGACATGGTATTTTAAATTATGTGCAATGTCTATTTGAGTTTTATTTGGGTCAAATTTGATAATTTGGGATGCGCGGGCCGGTTGGGCGCACCGACGGCCGAACGACTGCATCCGAACGCCGGTGCCCATTTGGTCAACCTAAAGGGACAAAATCCGGACAAAATGAATGTCCGTTTGGGATCGACGGTTGGAGTTGGCTTTACTGCCCGTTCATGTAAAGGTTGATATATCATATTTCCTTATCTGTAGTTGGTGTGCCAACGTGCAGGCGTGGACGTGGAACAAACCTGGTATTTCCATTTTTACGTTCTGAAATTTGGTATTTTCCCACTAAAAAATCCACTAAAAAAAGAAATTTGGTACTTCCTTTTCTTTGGGAGGCAACGACCCATGGTATTTCCAGTCGCAAGTGCTGCCTCGCCCCTACGCCGTGATTCACCTGTCCGTTAATCATGTGGGTCCCATCCTATTTACAAAGCCCAATACACAACATATACACCCGACAGTACCTGGCACGCCCCACATCCCGACGAGAACGAGCGTGCAGCGATTCCAGGAGCGTGCGAGCTCGTCCGCTCCGATGGATTTTCGGATGTCGAGTCAACCAACACCGAGTGAAAGCGAAGTATATTTGGGGTGTTGCAGAGTAATTCTGATACTCGACGTATAATAACATCTCTAGTGTAAATCATACTCCCTCCATCTTATAATGTAGGGTGTTTTTTGACACTACATTAGTGTCAAAAAACATCTTGCATGATGGGACCGAGGGAGTAGATGTGAATAAAGCTACAAATGTCCAAAGTATTTCAATAGTCTTTGTAGCATATCTTGATAATCCATGTAAATTATCACTCAAAACATGACTTAAGCTTTCAAATGGAGAGGAGTTTGGTTACGTCTTAATAAACGCTTCAGACTCGCCAAACCATTTATTTTTACCAGCTTAATTTGCTTGTTTCAAGCAAGAAGCACCTCTTTGATGAGCCTATCAACATTGCGCATGGACCTTCCGTCACGCCGTGCAGAGGCCACAGCGCTCTGGCGAAGCTCCAGCACACGTCGTCGCATCTCTCGCCCGTGCTCCCCCTCCATGGCCTCCCGTATCATGGCCTCCACCTCGGTCCTCCTCACGTCGTCCCCAATCTCCATCCCGATGCCCCACTCCGTACACTTGAAACGGCAGTTGGTCTGCTGCTCCGCGAAGAAGGGCCAGCACACCATCGGCACGCCGCCGCAGATGCCCTCCAGCGACGAGTTCCAGCCAGAGTGTGTGAGGAACACCCCTACGGCCTCGTGCTCCAGCACCTCCTGCTGCGGGCACCACGTCGACAGCATGCTCCGCCCCTCAGTTGCCGCATAGAACTCCGGCGAAAGTGCGGCCTTGACGTCGCCCTTGACGAGGTCAGGCCGCACGTTCCATAGGAAGGCGTAACCAGTGTTGGCCAGCCCCCACGCGAACTCCAGCATATGCTCCTTGGACATGACCGTGGTGCTCCCGAAATTGACGTGCACCACGGAGCGTGGCGAGCGGTCGTCGAGCCACCGGAGGGGAGCGTCCTGCTCCTTCCACAGGTTGGACCCAATGCCGGAGATAGGGCTCTCCTCCGGCACATTGTTGCGAGCAGTCAAATGGAGTGGCCCCGCTGTGTAGATGGGCGGCAGGAGCTTGGACATGGCATCAAGCAAGGGCGCGTCGAGCTCGTCCCAGGTGTTGATGACCACCGCCGACGCCTGCGACATGGCGGGTACCTCGTGGATGAAGAAGTTGAACATGATGTCATCGGGGTTCGTGGTGCGCAAATAGCTCGGGAGGTCACGCAGCCGCAGGTCCTTGGGCATCGCCGGTATCCAGTCGATGATCTTGTCCAAGTATCCATTGCTCAACTGAGCCTCTTCTGCACCAACAACAAATTAATTATACTAGCATGTAATGTTGCCATCAATTGAATTTTTCTATAATAAGTTCTATGTCTGCGTCTAATTTAAATTCTTCAGATGCAACAGATTTAGGAGTGCACAACGACATGCTAGACTTGGTACATACCTCAACAAAAACAAGAACAGACCTTGGTAGTTGAAGAGTGCATGTAGAGAGAGACATACATACATACCTTTGAGAGGGACGATTCCACGGTCGAGTAGTTCCTTGTAGTGGTAGTAGCCCATGAAACCACATGCGCTGGCGGTCCAGAGCACGGCGCAGCGGAGGCCGAGCTCACGCGCGACGCTAATTGCGAAGCTCGTGATGCTATCGGCCACCACGCAGGTAACAGGCGGCACGGCCCCACCGGAGGCCTCTGCCTCCCCGTTGAGCTTGACGACGAGCTCCTTGAACCTGGGACGGCAGGTGGTCATGGTGGAGTAGATCAGGGCGGGGGTGTCCCGTGAGGCCTCGAGGTCGGACGGAGGAAGGCCGTCCGCGATGGTGGTGAACCGGAACCCTGGCAGGCTGCAGAGTCTGTCCACGGCGGCCGGCGACTGCTGCGCGCCCAGCAGGCGGAGGTGGTTGAACTCGTTGTTGACGAAGGTGATGTGGAAGCCCCTGGTGTGGAGCAGCTTGGCCAGCTTCAACATCGGCGTCACGTGGCCCTGCGCCGGGTACGGCATCATCACGGCGTGCGGCCTCTCGCCCGCCGGCGGCAAGGACCCCATCCTTGCTAGCGAGCTTGCTTCGCCTTGCTGTTGCTTCAGCTGGCTAGCTCTCTCACCGACAAGGCTACAAGGCTCAACGCTGTGTTGTGCGTTTGGCCGTATGCGGCTGTGCCCCATGGGCTCCTGACGTGATGGTATATAAAATGGGTCTGTCTAGGACACATCTAGATGTGACATAGTTATGTCACATCTAAGCTTATGTCCACTCTATTTGTGATCTTTATTTTTGTCCTAGTTTTTTTGTTTCTTATTGTTGCATTATATATTTGTGGGAGCTTAGATGTGACATTCTTAAAAAACATTTAGATGTGAATTAGACAAACTGTAAGTAAAAATACTTCTTCGTCCCAAAATAAGTGTGATGCAATTTTGTGAGAGATAGATTTTTTACTTAAAAAAGGCCAGTTGTCTGAAGTTACCAAATGCGTCAAACTATTCGAGACAAACGAAAGGACGTGCGGATCACATGCATGGTCCCATGTCCTCCTCCCACAACAACAGTAATTCATGAAGCCAACGGCAGAAGCCAGGCGGCTACTGAAGTCGAGATCGAGACCGACTGATCCAGCAACCCGTGTGAGCAGGCGGATTTTATATGGGTCTGTCTAGGACACATCTAGATGTGACATAGTTATGTCACATCTAAGTTGATGTCCACCCTGTTTGTGATCTATTTTTTTGTCTTAGTTTTTTTTGTTTCTTGTTGATACATTATATACTTGTGGAAATTTAGATGTGACATCCTTAAAAAACATCTAGATGTAAATTAGACAAACTGTTATTTTTTCCTATGTCATACATGCACCCAGAACTCATTTAATATATCTGACATGCATGTACCCCAACCTCATCTCTCTCACGAGCTCTCTTTCCTCACGCTCTCTCTCTTACTGTGTGTTGCGCTCCGCAAATTGCAAGCGAGTTGCATGGCTTGCTGGCATAGCTGCGGCCCGCCTTAGCATTCACACGCACAAAAAAGTGACTGACCCGAATATGATTTTCAGTCAATTGACACCTAGCCGGTCCCTTTTTAAACACAATACGAAAGCAAGCGCTTATACGTATACACTCACATCTATGAACGCATACACGAACACCCTACCCTTATAAGCACCTTCGAGAGACTGGGCCGACATGTCATCTTAAGATTTACAAAGTCACCGTAAGCATCTCGTCGTTGACGGAAACTTCTCCTCACACTAAGGGTGCATCGTCGGAAATTCTGAAATAAATTCAGGAATAATGCAAGCATCAAGATTTGAACCCTGATGGGCTGGGAATACCACTGTCGCTCCAAACATCGAACCGCAGGTTGGTTCGCTCTATATATGTTGGCACGTTTTCATTTTCATCGGACCACATGTAAGTGCATCTAGTGCCCCTTAGTGATTTTGGTGTATTGAAGACTTATAGGTTAAGTATCTAATGCGTTTATGAGTGTACACAAGTCTATAAGTCTATGAGGAGTTTGATATTTATAGAGAAAGTTGACCCCTAAAAATGAAGTTCTTCGACTGAAGACTTTGCTATTTTGAAGACTTTCTGAAGACTTTGAAAGTGAAGAAATTGGTGTGACCTTGAAGACTTGGTATTCATTCGAGGAACATGAAGCGTGAAGACTTTTGTTTTCGTAGTTTCATTTTCTTTTTCTTGAGTCATAGGAAACACCGTACTGTTAAAGGGGGCCGAGGAAATACTAAGAAGAAAATTTCCAAGTGATGCTCAACTCAAATCCTACACCTACCAATCCCTTCGAGTGAAGCCATTGGAAATCTCATACAGTTCAGTCAATTTCTTCAGTGACAGAGACGCGGTTCTTCTGGTCACTGAGGACTTTGCTCTGATTGAGGAGTTAGGAATTCGCCAGTGCGAATTGCCTACACAGTGAGGAACATGATAGCCCTGAGGAATTTGTACCTCAAATTTCCGACCGTTGCTGTGCTACGCGCCAGCTGTCCCAAAATATCTTGTCCATCCAACGGTCATATCATTGAAGGGCATTTATGTCTTATCATGTCGGGCTGCTCCCTAGGCTATATATAGCCGCCCCCTACAACCACTAGCTGGTTGGCTGCTCCGCGTGAACTTGACACTTGTCATTTGAGAGCAACCCATCCTCCGAGGACTTTGAGCGAAAATCATCAAGTGAGGAAAATCCAAACCCAAACCCAAACACCTACAAACCCCAAGTGATTGAGCATCACTGAAGAGACTGATCCTGCGTGGATTCGACGCTTTTTACCTTTGAAGACTGTGCTTCTTCCAGACGGTTAGGCGTCAAGGTCTAGAGCATCCAAGAGGTATTGTGGATCGCCGAGTGACCAAGTCTGTGAAGGTTTGGAAGTCACCTGAAGACTTACCACGAGTGATTGGGCGAGAACTGTGTGTCCTTAGCTCAAGGAGAATACGGTGAGGACTGTGTGTCCGGGACTAGGTGTCCTCGAGTTTAACTACTCAGCCGCTCCAACCAGATGTACAACTAAGACAGCAGTTGGAACTGGTCTACCAAATCATTGTCTTCACCAAGCTTACTGGTTCTATTTCCTCAACGCTTTTATTTCCTCATTACTGTGTTTTGTGTTTGTTCATATCTGTGTTTGAAGACTTTGATGAAGACCTTCTCAATTTCCTCAGTTCAATTTCTTCAGTCTGTTTGTCTTCATCTTGTGCTATCCTGTGTTTACGCTTTCTGTACTCGGTGTTTGTCTTCATTTCATCATGATGATCATGCATGTATTCTGTTATGTTTACCTCTGAGTACTTATTCCGCTGCTAGTAGTTCTTCGCTAAGGAATTTCCTCACGAGCAAATTCCTCAGTGAAGAATTTCATAAAAATCACCTATTCACCCCCCCCCTCTAGTCGATATAACACACTTTCAATTGGTATCAGAGCAAGGTACTCCCTTGTTTTGTGTGATTTTGGTTTAACCGCCTAGAGTTTTAGTTATGTCAACCGCAGGTATGAAGAAAGTGACATGCCCTATCTTTGACGGTCACGAATATCCCAAGTGGAAGGCCATGATGAAGAAGCGCATCATGGCGATGAACAGCGAACTGTGGACCGTCACTAAGATTGGTCTTACCGAACTATGCAAGACGGCGGGAGCTGATGACATTCGCAAGTACACTCTTCTCAACCTCACGGCGAAGCACGTCATCTGCTCCTGTCTGTCTCGAAATCAGTTCAGGAACGTCATGCATCTTGACCATGCGAAGCTTATCTGGGACCGGCTCTTTGAGGTCTATGAAGGTCATCAAACCCATCATGATCCTTGGTTTGAGGATTTCAAGGAATCGCTCAAATCGATGACATTCGAACCAGAATCATCATCCTCTACTCCATGCCTTATGGCAAAAAGTGCTGAGGTAACTGAATGCTACCTATCTGAGTCCAGTGATGAAGAATCTGGTGATGAATTTGGACCCAGTTATGTCAAACTTGCTTCCCTTGCCACTAAACAACAAAGAGCCTTGGAAAGGGCTAACAACATGCTTAGTAAGAGCAATGATATGTTGGGTGAAGAAATGGATCAGTCACAAGCTTTGGCTGAAAGTCTTCAGAGCCTTCATTCTAAGTATGACTCCCTTCAAGATCAGCATAACTCTCTCTTGTCCGATTTTGAGAAGATAAGAGTGAGTTATGAAGATCTTCAGAAGGAGCGCGATTCATTACTTGCTCAACAAATCAGCGCTTCTCGGGAAGAATTCATTCCTCCATGTTTAAAATGCATTGAACGAGAATCTGCTAATTCTTCACCTGAATGTTCAAATGCTTCTAATGTTACAAATTCTTCACCTGTCTCTGCTATCACTAATTCCTCATCTGAGGACATTGCTAGTATCACTGACGATGCAGGGCTGAAGGAATTGTACATGACAGGCATGTACAAAATCCTCAAAGGGCATCAGACTCTTTGTGATGTGCTTAAAAAGCAGATCCTCAACAGGAACCCTAGGAAAGAGGGTATTGCCTTTGAGAGGAAACTCAGTGTTGATGGTACATATTGGAAACCTGAGCAGTACCCCAAAACCTCATGGGTTTCTGCAAAGGGACCTCCAGTTGATCCATCTAATTTATCTGGCTATACATGTGAATCTTCTCATTCTTCTGATGAGTCATTTGACTCCAACTATAAACTGTTCAAAAATCAGAATGGTGAAGTATTTGCTAGATATGTTGGCACTAACTGCAGGAATGGTTCTCCTATGAAGAAAATCTGGGTTCCCAAAAGGTGCCTTGAAAGTCTTCAGGTGAATGTCCTCATGACACCACCTGTGAAGAAAAGGAATCCAGATCAAATTATTCATATGGACCAAATTCCTCACATGGATCAAAGTCCTCATATGAACATCATCGTGCTAACAACTCTGTTTCGCGGGGAAGAGCCAAGGGCTATGAATATGAGCATTATTCTTCAAATTATTATGTTCATAAGTCCTCGAAGAATTTCTCTGCTTATTCATATGCTTACCCTAATCCCTCTTATGTGAAACGCAATGGTTTGGCCGCTATGCCACCATTCTCATATGGAGCTCGCAGAGTGATAAACTCTTTGCCACCCCTTCAAATGTGGGTGGTAAAGAAAAAGAACTAATTTCTTATGCAGGGTCAGGTCTCCAGACGTATTGTAACGTCTGAAGAATTTGCTGGAGACCTGACAAAAATGCCTGAAAGGACGCAGGCTAACCATGATGAAATGAACTTTCATTTCACACGTCCTCCCTCTGTTTTATCTGTCTTACTACTTGATGAAATTGATATGATGAATTGTGATATCATATTCTTCACTGCTGAAGTATATGAGGTCGTAAGTTGCACTAATTCATCTGCAGGATGATCAACCCAAAGCCACTGAATGGGTACTTGATAGTGGATGTACAAATCACATGACTGGTGACAGGAATCTATTGATGGATGCTCCTTTATCGTCATCACATCTGAAGCATATCAACTTCGCTGATAAAAGCAAAAGTCAGGTATTGGGTCTAGGTAAGGTTGCTATCACAAAGGATCGACACATGGACAAAGTCATGCTTGTTGAGTCCTTAGGATACAACTTTATGTCTATCCCAATGCTTTGTGATCTTGATATGGTTGTTGTCTTTGGCAAATATTGTTGTGTTGTGATTATGGAAGCTGACAAATCCAAAGTCTTCGAAGGCTTTAGGAGAGGAGACTTGTATATTGTTGATTTCTCTGCAGATTCACAACCAGCCGTGTGCCTACTTGCAAAAGCTTCGGAAGGATGGCTATGGCATCGACGACTTAGTCATGCAGGCATGAGGAATTTGCACACGCTTGCGAAGAAGAAGCATGTCATTGGCATTGAGAATGTCAAATTCCTCAAGGATCACTTATGCGGTGCCTGTGAAGCTGGAAAGATGACCAAGGCCAAGCATCCAGCAAAGACCATCATGACCACTAATCGACCATTTGAATTGCTTCACATGGATCTCTTCGGTCCTAATCACTATTCCTCTGTTTCAAATGAAGCATCTCAATATGGCTTTGTTATTGTTGATGATTACTCTCGCTACACATGGGTACACCTTGTCTCTTACAAACATGAAGTGCAGGAAGTCTTCAAACGATTTTCCTCGAGGGCTTCAACCAACTTTGGTGTGAAGATCAAGCACATCAGAAGTGACAATGGCACTGAGTTCAAGAATTCGGGTCTCGATGACTATCTTGATGAACTTGGTATTACTCATGAGTTATCTGCTCCTTATACTCCTCAACAGAATGGCATCGTGGAGCGCAAGAACAGGACTCTTGCTGAGATGGCTCGCACTATGCTCGATGAGTACAAAACCCCTTGTCATTTCTGGGTTGATGCAATTGATACTGCGTGCCACATCATCAACAGAGTATATCTTCACAAATTCTTCAAGAAGACTGCCTACGAACTCCTCACTGACAAGAAACCAAATGTGAGTTATTTCAAAGTCTTCGGTGCTAAATGCTGGATTAGAGATCCTCATCACAACTCTAAATTTGCACCGAAAGCACATGAAGGTTTTGTGCTTGGTTACGGAAAGGACTCGCACACCTACAGAGTCTTCAACAATGTTCTTCACAAGATTGTTGAAACTGTAGATGTGCGGTTCGATGAAACTAATGGCTCGCAAAGAGAGCACCTACCTTCTGTGTTAGATGAACCAGCACCTGAGGATTCTATCAAGCACAAGGCTACTAAAGATGTCATTCCTACTGAAGAATCTGTTGAAGAATTCATTCCAGAACGTGAAGAACGTCGAGCTGATGAACCTGAAGAAAATGCTGAGGAAATTGATGCTGAAGAAAATACTGATCAAATTCCTCAATGACAACCAGCTCACCCTCGCGTTGCAAAAGAAGTGCAAGTGGAGAAGATCATCGATGACATTAGAGCACCAGGTCCTCTCACACACTCAAAAGCTTCACATCTATCTAACTTTTGTGGGCATTTTGCTTTTGTCTCTATCACAGAGCCCACTAAGGTAGATGAAGCATTTCTGGAGCCTGAGTGGATTCAGGCCATGCAAGAAGAATTACATCAGTTCAAGCTCAACAATATCTGGGAACTAGTCAATCATCCCGATCCTCGCAAGCATAACATCATGGGCACAAAGTGGATCTACCGCAACAAGCAAGATGAAAATGGTGTTGTGGTGAGGAATAAGGCACGACTAGTAGCTCAAGGCTACACACAGGTTGAAGGAGTTGATTTCGATGAAACTTTTGCACCTGTTGCTAGACTTGAGGCTATTCGCATATTACTTGCTTATGCTAACCATCATGATATCATCTTATATCAAATGGATGTGAAAAGTGCATTCCTCAATGGTAAGCTTGAGGAAGAAGTATATGTTGCTCAACCCCCAGGTTTTGAAGATCCAAAACATCCTGACAAAGTCTTCAGACTTAACAAGGCCCTCTATGGCCTCAAGCAGGCCCCACGGGCGTGGTATGATACATTGAAGGAATTCTTCATGAAGAAAGGCTTCACACCCGGTTCACTCGATCCCACTCTCTTTACTAAATCTTATGATGGTGAACTGTTTGTGTGCCAAATATATGTTGATGATATCATCTTTGGATGTACTGACCAACGTTATAGTGATGAATTTGCCTATATGATGAGTGAAGAATATCAAATGTCTATGATGGGAGAGTTGAAATTCTTCTTAGGTCTTCAAATTCGTCAACAGCGCAATGGCATATTCATATCTCAGGAGAAATACCTCAAGGACGTCCTGAAAAAATTCGGTATGCAAGATTGCAAAGGCATCAAAATTCCTATGCCCCCAAATGGTCATCTATGCACTGATGAAAATGGTATTGACTTCGACCATAAGGTATACCGCTCCATGATTGGCTCTTTATTGTACTTATGTGCATCTAGGCTAGATATAATGTTTAGTGTTTGCATGTGTGCCCGATTTCAAGCTGCACCGAAGAAATCACACCATAAGGTTGTGAAGCATATTCTTCGATATCTAGCTCACACACCAACACTAGGATTATGGTATCCCAAGGGCTCGGATTTTGATCTCATTGGATATTCTGACTCTGACTATGCTGGTGACCGTGTGGACCGCAAGTCAACATCTGGTACTTGTCATTTCCTCGGACGATCCTTGGTCTGTTGGTCCTCGAAGAAACAGAACTGCGTATCACTGTCTACTGCTGAAGCTGAGTACATTGCTGCTGGTTCTTGTTGTGCTCAACTGCTATGGATGAAGCAAACACTCAAGGACTATGGCATCAGCGTGAAGAATGTGCCTCTCCTCTGTGACAATGAGAGTGCCATCAAGATTGCTCACAACCCAGTTCAGCACTCGAAGACAAAGCACATTCAGATTCGTCATCATTTTCTTCGTGATCATGTGTTTAAGGGCGACATTTCTATTGAGCATGTGAAGACTGAAGAACAGCTAGCCGATATCTTCACTAAGCCCTTGGATGAGAAGAGATTTAGCAAGTTGCGGTGTGAGCTAAATATCTTAGAGTCTTCGAATGTACTTCGAAAAAGGCACTCATCCTAACACTTATGTAAAATTAATGACTTAGATGTGCAACACATGAAGAAACGTTTTTCTTCAATCAATGAAGAATAACACTCTAAGTGTGAAGAAATTAACGAAGAATTTGATTCTCAGAACCCTACGACAATTGTACGCGGTGTCTGAAATCATCATTCTTATACGGTGGGTCACGCCACCACAAAAGTTGAAAATCTTCAATTTGAGTTTGTCCTTAGTTTTTGAAATTCCTCAGTTGTTCAAATTCTTCAACTTGCAAAATCTTCACTTGTGCCGTCGTTTTTCTTCATTGGCTATATATATATATATATATATATATATATATATATATATATGTGTGTGTGTGTGTGTGTGTGTGTGTGTGTGTGTGTGTGTGTGTGTGTGTGTGTGTGTGTGTGTGTGTGTGTGTGTGTGTGTGTGTGTGTGTGTGTGTGTGAGTTTATGTCCTCTACAGCATTCACTTATAGCTATTTCTTCAAGTTGGATCTTCTGCTAAGTGAATGTGATCGGACCCTTCCCCTCTATGCCATACTCAATCCAATCTGTTCACAAATTCTTCATGCGCGTTCTATTTGAAACTCGTACAAATTCTTCACTGTGTCCTTGTCAGCTGAAGAAATTGCGAACGGATCGTTAAAACTAATCTTATCCAAACTTTCGGTTTTGCCGCTCAAACCGTTCCGCATCCCACGATGCATTATTTTACTCACCCACGATTTTACACGATCTCCACTACACAGTACGTGGGTGACACATGTCGTGAGAAGGAGAACGGGCAGGGGCACGTTCGTCCCAAATCTTCGGGCGAGCAGTTTTTCACCGTGGCTATAAATACCCCTGTCCCCTTCCTCACTTCTTTTACCCCGCTTGATCTCACTCTCCCGCTCGAGCTTCCGAACCCTAGCGCCGCCTCTACTCCATCGTCGCCGGTGAGGAAGAGCTTCACTGCCTCGACCTCGTCGCCGTCGTACTCGCGCCGACCGCGGAAATCTTCACCTCCGCCGCCGCCATAGACGTCTTCCTCCGCCAAGTTAGGGCGTGGAAGATCTGCATCGACGAACTTCACTGTTTCAACTCACAGCTCGTCGTGTTCTTCGTTCAGGGTAATTAAAAGCTACTTTTACTGCCCTCTTTGATTTGAAACTTTTTTTACAAAATCTTCAAAGGTGTTTTATTCTTCAAATCCTCACACAAAACACCTCACATGTTATCTGTTCTTAATTCATTTCCCTAAGCATCATTTCTTCAAGATTCCTCAAGTGTGTGGATCTTCGATCTATACAACTCTGGAACCTAAGATATAGCGCGCTTAGTGAAATTCTTCAAGACGCATCTGGTCAAATTCCTCAAACTTCTTCATTTTGAAAAATCCTCTGAGAACGCATATGACCTCTCCAAATTCCTCGCAACTATACTCTGTTCACAGGTACACATGTCCGCTGCTGAATCATTAGGTTCTCATCAACTTAACTCATTTGCAGCGTTCCTCGAAGAAAATTTGCATACTTCTTTAGAGAATTCAATTGTTCAAATTCCTCAACTGAAGAAAATGGCTGAAGGAAAAAAGGCCACAGAAAGGAGGAAAGAAGCCTGAGGTCATGACTGCCTTTGAAATCCCTGAGGATTTATATAAAGACTACTGCACACCTGATGAAGCCAAGTTTGGCAAAGAAGACAAAAATCAGCGCAAGGTGCGCATTCAGAGGATTGAACGGAGATGGGCACGTGAATGGAGGGAGTACAGATACGTCACTCCAAAGTGCATGAAGAAATTCGCACTGAACCCTCCATGCCCAAGAGCCCCATTGGCACCTGGCCAAGAGGCTGATCCCACTAGCATCAAGCGTGGTGAGGATTTTCCTGAAGAATGGGCCAAGCGCCAAGCCAAATTGGCAAGACAAGCCAGAGAAGCAGTGAGGAAATTCAATGAAGACTCTGCCGCTGCTGCTGCCACTGAGGCCTCTGTCAAGCCGAGGAAAGCAATGCTCAAGAAGCCCGCTCGAAAGCCAAGTGCTTCCACATCAATGCCCTCACGGCCAAGTTCCTCAGTTGCGCCCTCACGGCCAGAAACTTCAAAATCTTCAAGGCAAATTCCTCAAGCTGCTCTTGCTCCTCCAACATCCTCAGCACCTCCTCCAAAGTCCTCAGCTGATCCGACAAAGTCCTCAACACCTGCGCATCCTGCCACATGCCAAATGACTGTAGGTGTCTCTATTGCCTCTAGTGTCTTAGCAAGTTCCTCAGCTGCACCAAGTTCCTCAGCCGGACCCTCTCTGCTGAAGAAAAAGGCTACTGCTGGACGCGGCACTCGCCCAAGTCCTAAGAAGAAGCAGGTAGTCTTCAGTGTACCGTCTGATGATGATGAAGCTGATGAAGAAGAACTTGCTGAAATCATCAGGGACCGCCAAGAAATGGCTGGTAAAGCCAAAGGCACACATGTGCCACTGTTGTTGGATCCAAGGGCGATCCTTGATTACATTGATCTCTGGCATAAGGACCCCAACACACCTATGCCTGACTTCAAGCTGACACCTGGCCAAAGTCACATGCTGACTCACTTCATCCAAGAGGAGAAGTGGAAATATGATAGGGCCAGAGAGATCAAGAAATCACAGTACCGCAAAGAGAAACTGCTGAAGAAAAATGTTGTCAAAATGACAACTGAAGAACTCATAAAGATGCAGGCTGAAATCAAAGCCCTCGGCGATAACTTCAATTCATACTATGCTGATTGGCAAGGAGCCAAGGTCAGATTTGTGAAGCTGACTGAGAAATTCACAAATATTGCAGCCCCATCGCAACAAGAAATTCCTTAGGCTGAACCTTCAGCACAGCCCACTGAAGAACATGCCAGCACCGCTGATGATTTTCAGGCTGCTGAAGAAAATGCTAGTTCCAGGGCTGATGACTCAACTACAGCTGCTGAAGAAACTGCCAGGGCATCCACTAGTGGTGCGCCTGAAGAAACTGAAGAAGTCAGGGAAACTGCATCAGTTGCGCCTGAGGAAAATTAACTAGATTCCTCAGCTCCACCTGCGCCTACTCCAACTCCTATCCTTCCATCTGCATTGGATGTGAAGAAGACCAAGGCTGCAGAGCGAGCTGCAGTGAAGAAAAGGAAAGCATCAAATGCTTCAGAATCTTTAGCTCCCAAGAAGATGAAGCCGATGACCAGCTCGTTTGCAAATCCCATTGATGATGTTCCTATCTCATCCATGCCAACAAAGGACCTTGTTCCTTTTGGTGAATACTATGAGATCCCAAGTGGATCAGATGAAGAAACTCAATCTGCTGCTTCCTCAGAGCAGATTGATGAAGAAACTGAAGTGGATGCAATCCCTTCAACCCCAATGGTCTCATCACCAATGCCTCAGTTTACTGCTGAAGAGGCTGGTGTTGAAGAATTAGAGGATGAAGATGTGGACATTGGAAGCACAACTCCAGTGATGAATGACGAATTTTGGGAAAGTCAGCATCCAAATTCTCCACTCTTCACTCCATTGCAGCAAATCCCTCACTCCCCTTCACCGACAGTTCAAATGGGCTCTGAAGAAACTCATCCCACTGCATCTGTGAATGAAGAAATTCCAGCCACTAGTGCTGAAGAAACTGCTGCTGATACTGAAAAGGTGACTACACCTGAGGAAGAACCTGAAATTCCTCAACCTGAAGAACCTGAGATCGTGATTCCTGAGGTAGTGATGCAACTCACTGACACTCCTCTGCCCAAGCCAAAGGATCTGTTCTCAAGGAAACAAAAGTTTAAGGCTGAAGACTTCTTTGTTGAGCACGTGTTCTTCACTGGATACAACCCTTATGTCTCTGCTCGCATAAGGAAGAGGCATTTCTGGACAGCTAGTCAAGCAAATTTATATTCCTCAGTGCTTTTCAACAAGGACAAAGTCTTCGACCATGCGCATATTCCTCACGTGGATATGGAGTCTATGCCGTGCTTCACACCAGTCCTCAGTGTTCTTCACGACGCTGGGCTGCTCAACTTCTGCACTGACATATGCGATTGGAATGAAGAACTCATTCTTCAGTTCTATGCAACACTACACATCACCGGCAACTCTGAAGATGTAAATTCATGGGTTCTGGACTGGATGACTGAGAACACACATTATAAGGCCCCAGCATCTGAATTGCTTCGTGCCCTTCCTCTGAGTCCACCCACTGAAGATGCACGTTGTGTTTACAACGAACCTGAGCTTTCAAATCACTATATGCAAGTGCTGATGAAGCCTTTCAAGCCAGGGCAGACCCCTCGAACCAAATTCCTCGTTAAGGAATTGTTGTATGTGCCTAGGACTGTCTATCGCATTCTGACGAAGAGAATGAGTCCCATCAAAGGCCACGACTCAACTGATGAAGAAGTCGTTGGCATCATGAAGAATATGCTTTTCAACATCATTCATGGCATTCCCGTCAACTTCCATGATTTCTTCATGAGGACTCTAGCCAACATTGCTATGTCACCATTTGAGCTGAAGCCTTATGCACCTTGGATTATGAGACTCATCCCGACAAGGTCTTTACTCAATTACAAAGCTGAAACTCTGAACCACTGCAGCTACTTGCACCCTATTGAAGTCCTCAAAAGGAGATTTTCCTCAGCTGAAGAAAAGGGCAAAGCTACTGCTGTGATAGATGAAGGCATTCGTCCATTGGATGGTCAATTTCGCAAGGCTGCATCTTACTCCACCAATGATGACTCTGCCACACATGACACTGCCGCCAACACTGCCAAGCCAAATCCTCAAGCCACAGCACCCAGGGTGATGACTGGCCGTGAGTTACTCCTCGGTCTTCATCAAAAGGTTGATCGCAATCACAAATGGGTCAAGCGTCAGTTTGGTTCAATTCTTCACAACATGACTGCAACACATAATGCAGTGAAGAAAAACCACTACTACCTCCATGAAACCCTCAACCGCACCTGGGCTGTTCTGTCTCAAGTTTACAGCGCTGATGATTTGAAGCAAATGGGTCTCAACGAAGAATTTGCCTGGTCTGCACCTCCTCCGAAGAAATACAAGAAGGTCCCAGTTCCTTCTTTGGTGGCCAGCTCATATTCTTCATCACGTGAGACTGATGAACATGAAGACTTGGATGACACTGCGGCAGGCCCTACTTCAACAACCGACCCCAACAACGCTGGCGCTCCTTCATCAACTTGAATATCTTTAGGGGCGTTAGTTCTCAGTTTCGTTCCTTTTGGTCATTTGATGACAAAGGGGGAGAAATCTGAGTTAGTCTTCAAGCGGGTCTATAATAAGGGTGTTTTTTTTGCTAAGTTACAACTCTCGTTCTTCTGAAACTTTATTGGATCGAGTTGTAATCTTAAACCCGATGGTGCGCTGATACTTTTATTGCACTAGGTTCTGATACTTTTGATGCTCTATTCGGCATGCTTATTCCTCGTTAATATTATTGCACGCATGCTGAATTTCATCAGGCACCATATTTCATCATGCATTTCAAATTCTTCATACTATCTATCAAATGCGTGTATGAATTACAAGATATAGGGGGAGATCTCCATGATTCAACTCTTCAAGTGTGCATTGCTTCAAAAGCAAATTCCTCACTATGCACAACTTCAGGGGGAGTTCTTCTATATCTTGCAATCAAATTCTTCAATATCAGTATTTACACTTCATATATTTATCCCCATTGAAAACTTAACCTATGTTGTCATCAATCACCAAAAAGGGGGAGATTGTAAGTGCATCTAGTGCCCCTTAGTGATTTTGGTGTATTGAAGACTTATAGGTTAAGTATCTAATGCGTTTATGAGTGTACACAAGTCTATAAGTCTATGAGGAGTTTGATATTTACAGATAAAGTCGACCCCTAAAAATGAAGTTCTTCGACTGAAGACTTTGATATTTTGAAGACTTTCTGAAGACTTTGAAAGTGAAGAAATTGGTGTGACCTTGAAGACTTGGTATTCATTCGAGGAACATGAAGCGTGAAGACTTTTGTTTTCGTAGTTTCATTTTCTCTTCCTTGAGTCATAGGAAACACCGTACTGTTAAAGGGGGTCGAGTAAATACTAAGGAGAAAATTTCCAAGTGATGCTCAACTCAAATCCTACACCTACCAATCCCTTCGAGTGAAGCCGTCGGAAATCTCATACAGTTCAGTCAATTTCTTCAGTGACAGAGACGCCGTTCTTCTGGTCACTGAGGACTTTGCTCAGACTGAGGAGTTAGGAATTCACCAGTGTGAATTGCCTACACAGTGAGGAACATGATAGCCCTGAGGAATTTGTACCTCAAATTTCCGACCGTTGTTGTGTTACGCGCCAGCTGTCCCAAAATATCTTATCCATCCAACGGTCATATCATTGAAGGGCATTTATGTCTTATCATGCCAGGCTGCTCCCTAGGCTATATATAGCCGCCCCCTACAACCACTAGCTGGTTGGCTGCTCCGCGTGAACTTGACACTTGTCATTTGAGAGCAACCCATACTCCGAGGACTTTGAGCGAAAATCATCAAGTGAGGAAAATCCAAACCCAAACCCAAACACCTACAAACCCCAAGTGATTGAGCATCACTGAAGAGATTGATCTTGCGTGGATCCGACGCTTTTTACCTTTGAAGACTGTGCTTCTTCCAGACGGTTAGGCGTCAAGGTCTAGAGCATCCAAGAGGTATTGTGGATCGCCGAGTGACCAAGTCTGTGAAGGTTTGGAAGTCACCTGAAGACTTACCACGAGTGATTGGGCGAGTACTGTGTGTCCTTAGCTCAAGGAGAATACGGTGAGGACTGTGTGTCCGGGACTAGGTGTCCTCGAGTTTAACTACTCAGCCGCTCCAACCAGATGTACAACTGAGACAGCAGTTGGACCTGGTCTACCAAATCATTGTCTTCACCAAGCTTACTGGTTCTATTTCCTCAACACTTTCATTTCCTCATTACTGTGTTTTGTGTTTGTTCATATCTGTGTTTGAAGACTTTGACTGAAGACTTTCTCAATTTCCTCAGTTCAATTTCTTCAGTCTGTTTGTCTTCATCTTGTGCTATCTTGTGTTTACGCTTTTTGTACTCGATGTTTGTCTTAATTTCATCATGATGATCATGCATGTATTCTGTTATGTTTATCTCTAAGTACTTATTCCGCTGCTAGTAGTTCTTTGCTAAGGAATTTCCTCACGAGCAAATTCCTCAGTGAAGAATTTCATAAAAATCGCCTATTCACCCCCCTCTAGTCGATATAACGCACTTTCACCACAATAACCGGCGTACGTTCAGCGATTACTTCTTCGGGAGCCCCCGCAAGGGTCATTTTCGGTGGACTTGGTGCACTCTAAGCCGTCGCCACATGACGCGCTCTAGGCTCTTGCTCCGGAATTTTTCTTTTACTTTTTTTTACGCTTTTTCTGTTTTTAGATGTCTTTTTATTTTCTTTTTTTTTTGCTTCCGCTGTGACTATCGGAAAAGGAAAAACGCATTTTTTTTCCTTTCGTGAGAGGTGTAGCTTTATTTCTCGTGTAGGCATGGATTTGCTTCCACGAGAGGCACAGTCGTACGTTTCGAAAAAGGGAGAAAATGTGTTTTCTTTTTTTTTCTTTCCACAAAATGCACATATATACTTATCGTGAAGGCACAGATTTGCTTTGGTGAGAAGCATAGTCGTGCCTCTCGGAAAAAGGGAAAATGTATTTTTTTCCTTTTACGAGAGGCACAGATTTACTTCTCATTGATGCGCGGATTTGCTTCCATGAGAGGCACAGTTGTTTGTGCCTCTTCGGGAAAAAACCGGCTCCTTGATCGGCTTTTTTGTCCATTTTTTTGGTGAAAAAAGTTCATCGAAATTGAAGATCTTGACGTCATGAATACCATGGGAAAAACGGTTCTAAATTTGGATGCACGGTTTATGAAAATATCTAGGTAGCGATAAATGGCACATTGATTGCGGCAAGAAGCGCGGATGCAGTGTGCCACTTGTCGCAACCTGGGGAGGTGAAAGTGACATTTGCAAAGAGTAGTCCTTCATCTAGTTTACTATATCGGGCTGGGTTTTTGGTTGGTTTTTATTTTATTTAAACATACACATTGAACATTTTTTAATATCCGTTGAGAATTTTTTAATATATGTTGAACATTTTCTTAATACAGAAAGCATTTTTTATTATATTAGTATGTTTAATATACGGTGACTTTTTTCATAAAATATGAATATATATGTTGAGAATTTTTTAATACGCATTGAATTTTTTAATATACGTTGAAATTATATGGAATACACATCAAAAAATTTCATAATATTTAACCCGGAACAAATTTGAAGACACATAATGAACATTATTTTATTCACTGAACAATTTCAAATATACGATGAACATTTTTATAATGGATGGTGAACTTTTTGTAGTATATCGTGAACATTTTCTTATTATACTATCAAAAAATTGGTAACACACAATTAACTTTATATTATGTAATACACAAAAAAGAAAAGAAAAAAAGGAAAAGTAAAAAATAAAAGATAATAAATAGAAAACAAAAAAAAAGAAACAGCAAAGTGACCATGGGCTGGCCCAAACTGGGGTGTTAGGAGACCGCGCTTCAGCGAAGCCACAAATAGGAATTGCCCCTTGTAGGAGGCACTAGTGAACTATCTTCTTCATGGGGGAAACGCTCTTTTGCCCATTTAGTATGCCTCCCAGTATGATCAACATTTTGCAAACAAATTCAAACTTTTGCCATCTTAAAAACAACAGCTAATTCGAATTATCCCTAGATTAACATTTCAGATACCTAAATATGGTGTAGTAATTTTACTCTAAATAATAGCCATCGCGAATAAAAATATCACTCTACAAGATTTCAAAAAATTGTGACTGGCATATTGGATTAAAAAAAGAACTTATGAATTTTATAAGAAAATGTTCCATGACACATGCATGCCATGTTTGTGACAACATTTTCTCTCTAGTTTCTCCATGAACCAATACCAAATGCCATGTGATTAAAAATTTCTTTAAATATGAATATATACATTGAACCATTTTTTAATACCCATTGAACTTTTTGTAATATATGTTGAACATTTTTTTCATACACATTGAACATTTGCGTAATATACCCTGAACAAATTTCATAACACACAGTGAAAATTTGTATATTATTGAATAGATTCAAATAAATGATGAACAATTTTATAATGCATGGTGAACTTTTTATAGTATATCGTGAACATTTCATTTATATACGATGAAAAGTTTTGTAACAAGCTCATATAATAGACAAAAAAACAAAAAACATGAAAAAAAGGAAAAATGAAAATAAGAGAAAATAAATAGAAAGAGAAACAGAGAAAAAGAAACATAAAAGGAAAAATGAAGAGACCGAGGTCCGGCACAAACTGCCGCTCACGAGCCTCAAATAAGAATCACCCCATTGAGGAGGCGTCAGTGAACTATCTGAACCACCCCGAACAAGGCCAAGACAGCCCATTTAGTATCCCTCCCAGCACAATCAATATTCCAAAATATTCCAAAAGTTTGCCATCTAACAAACAACAGATAATTTGAATTATCACAAGATTAAGGTTTCAAATACCTAAGGTTTTTTAATTTACTCAAAATAATCGCCATCGCCAAAAAACCAAATTTACTCTACAAAGACTTTATGAATTTTGCAGTAAAATGTTTCATGCCATATGCCATTCTGCATGAATTGCAATGTTTGTGACTACATTTTCTCTCTATTTTTTCATGAAGCAATACAACATACCATGTGACAATACAAAAAATTATAACATTTTGACATGTTACAGTTACATATTACACAAAAATCAGTTTTGCTAAAGTTTTGAAAAAAGAAAATTCATAATTTTTTCATGTGACAATGCAAATTTATAAATAGTTCACACCTCTTTGCGGGGGCCAAACAAATATGAATTTGCCAGGTGAGCAGAAAATATTTCTTATAAAAATGCCATATTTTTTGACACAAAAGGTATAGTGTTGATATGTAAAATGAGTAAAATTATGTACATTTGCCATGTAGTCGGAAGCACATTTCCCATGGTGTGTAAGATAAATTTGCCACGCCACCAACAATAAAACTACCATGATCAAATTAAAAAAATCATGGTCTAATTAAAAATTTCCATGGTCTAAGTAAAAATAAAAAAATAGTTAATTCAATAAGAGAGAAAAGGGGACCATGACTTGATTTCTCTTTGTCATTGCTCCGTATTGGATTTTCATAAGGTGCCCGCTGCTGACATCGATGCATCCCCTCACTCGTCAACATTATGTCTCCGCGAAGAAACATTAAAAAAAGAAGCCACAAAAGAAATAGAAACTGAAACTGAAAAACAGAAACATAAAAAAGAAGAAACACCAAAGCGAGCGTGGGCTGGCCCAAACTGGGGCGTCGGGAGGCCGCGCTTCAGCGAAGCCACAAATAGGAATCGCCCCTTGGAGGAGGCACTAGTGAACTATCTTCCCCACTGGAGAAGCGCTCTTTTGCCCATTTAGTATGCCTCCTAGTACAATCAACATTTTGCAAACAAATTCAAAATTTTGTCATCTTAAAAACAACAGTTAATTAGAATTAGCACTAGATCAAGGTTTTGGATACATAAATAAGGTATCGTAATTTTACTCTAATTTACCGCCAACGCAAAAAAACGAAATATTACTCTAAAAAAAATTTCAAAATATTGTGACTGGCATATTGGATTAAAAAAAAATTATGAGTTTTGCAATAAAATGTTTCATGAAAAATGCATGCCAGGTTTGACTACATTTTCTCTCTACTTTCTCCATGAACCAATACCAAATGCCATGTGATTAACATTTTCCATAAAATAGGAATACATACATTGAAGAATTTTTTAATATCCATTGAACATTTTGTAATAGATGTTGAACAATTTTTTCATACACATTGAACATTAGCGTAATATACCCTGAACAAAATGCAAAACACACAGTGAACAATTGTATATTCATCGAACAATTTCATAATACAATGAACAATTTTATAATGCATGGTGACTTTCGTACTATACAGTGAACATTTCATTTATATATGATGAAAAATTTTGTAACACACAATGAACTTCAGATAATAGATAAAAAACAAATTAAAACAATAAAAATAAAAAGGCGAGATAAAATAATTCAAATATAAAGAGAAAAAGAAACATAAAAAATAAGAAACAACAAAGCGACCATGGTCCAGCCCAAACTGCCGCTCTCGAGCGTCAAATAGGAATCGCCCCTTTGAGGAGGCACCAGTGAACTATATTTCCCACGGGTCGAGCAAACTGTTTCGTTCGCTAGAAGAACCACCCCGAACTAGGCCAAAACAGTCCATTTAGTGTCCCTCCCAGCACGATCAAGATTGCAAAATATTCCAAAAGTTTGCCATCTTAAAAACAACAATTAATTTGAATTATCACAAGATTAAGGTTTTAGATACCTCAATAAAGTTTCGCAATTTCACTCTAAATAATTGCCATCGCCAGAAAACCAAATATACTCCACAGAAAGTTTTCAAAATATTGCAAGAGACATATTTGATTGAAAAAAGGCATTATGTATTTTGCAGTGAAATGTTTCATGCCATATGCTATTATGCATGAATTGCCATGTTTGTGACTACACTTTATCTTTATTTTTCCATGAAGCAATACAAAATGGCATGTGACTGTACAAAAAAATATAAAAGTTTGACACGTTACAGTTACATATTACACAAAAATAAGTTTTGCCAAATAAAATTCAAAACAAAATTCATAAATTTTCCATGTGGCATTGCAACTTTAAATAGTTCACACCACTTTGCGGGGGTAAAACGACTATGAATTTGCCATGTGAGCAGAAAATGTTTCTTACAAAAATGCCATAATTTTGGACACAAAAATGTATAATTTTGCCATGTAAAATGAAGTAAAATTATGTACATTTTCCATGTAGTGGGAAGCACATTTCGAATGGCGTGTGAAATAAATTTGCCAAGCCACCAACAATAAAACTACTATGATCTAATTAAAAAATGATGGTCTAATTAAAAATTTCCATGGTCTAAGTAAAAAAATAGTTAATTCAGTAAGACAGAAAAGGGGACCATGAGTTAATTTCTCTTTGTACTGCTCCATGTTGGATTATTCTAAGGTGTGCGCCGCCGACATCACTGGATCACCTCACTCCTCAACATTATGTCTCCGTGAAGAAACTGAACAAAAAGCCACAATAGAAGTAGGAACTGAAACTGAAAAGGAAAACATAAAAAGGAAGAAACGGCAAAGTGGCCATGGGCTGGTCCAAACTGGGGCGTCGGGATGTCGCGCTTTATCAAAGCCACAAATAGGAATCACCCCTTGGGGGAGGCACTAGTGAACTATCTTCCCCATGGGGGAACCACTCTTCTGCCCATTTAGTATGCCTCCGAGTATGATCAACATTTTGCAAACAAATTCAAAATTTTGCCATCTTAAAAATAACAGCTAATTTGAATTATCACTAGATCAAGATTTCGGATGCCTAAATAAGTGTCGTAATTTTACTCCAAATAATTGCCATTGCCAAAAAACAAAATATCACTCTAAATTTAGTTTTCAAAAAATTGTGACTGACATATTGGATTAAAAAGAGAATTTATGAATTTGCAGTAAAATGTTTCATGACATATGCATGCCATGTTTGTCACTACATTTTCTCTCTATTTTCTCCATGAACCAATACCAAATGCCATGTGATTAACATTTTCATAAAATATGAATACATACATTGAACAATATTTTAATACCCATTGAACATTTTGTAATATATGTTGAACAATTTTTTTATACACATTAAAAATTTGCATATTGTACCCTTAACAAATTTCAAAGCACACAATGAACACTTGTATATTCATTGAACAATTTCAAATATACGATGAACAATTTTATAATGCATGGTGAACTTTTTGTAGTGTACTGTGAACATTTCAATTAGATACGATGAGAATTTTTGTAACATACAATGAACATCATATAAAAGACAAAAAAGAAATGAAAATGAAAAAATAAAAAAGGAAAATAAATAGAAAGAGAAACGGAGAAAAATAAACATAAAAAGGAACAAACAGTGAAGCAACCGTGGTCCAGCCGAAAATCCCACTCACCAGCGTCAAATAGGAATCGCCCCTTTGAGAGGCACCAGTGAACTATCTTTCCCACGGGTCGAGCAAACTGTTTCGTTCGCTAGAAGAACCAGCCCGAACTAGGCCAAGACAGCCCATTTAGTATCCCTCCCAGCACGATCAAGATTGCAAAATATTACAAAAGTTTGCCATCTTAAAAACAACAACTAATTTGAATTATCACAAGATTAGGTTTCAGATACCTAAATAAGCTTTTGTAATTTTACTCTAAATAATCTCCATCGCCAAAAAACCAAATATACTCTGCACAAAGTTTTCAAAAAATTGTGAGTGACATATTTGATTAAAAAAATACATTATGAATTTTGCAGTGAATTTTCATGCCATATGCCATTATGCATGAATTGCCATGTTTGTGACTACATTTTCTCTCTATTTTTCCGTGAAGCAATACAAAATGCAATGTGAGAGTACAAAAAATTATAAAATTTTGACATGTCGTAGTTACATATTACACAAAAATAAGTTTTGCCAAAATTTTGAAGAAACAGATTCATAAATTTTACCATGTGACATTGCAACTTTATAAATAGTTCACACCACTTTGCGGGGGCAAAACAAATATGAATTTGGCATGTGAGCAGAAATATTTCTTATAAAAATGCCATGAATTTGGACACAAAAAGATATAATTTTGCCATGTAAAATGAAGTAAAATTATGTACATTTGTCATGTAGTGGGAAACACATTTCCCGTGGTGTGCAAAATAAATTTGCCACACCTCCAACAATAAAACTACCATGACCTAATTAAAAATCCTGGTATAATTAAAAAAATACATGGTCTACGTGAAAGTGACATAAGTTAGTTAATGGAATAAGAGAGAAAAGGGGACCATAACTTGATTTATCTCTGTCATTGCTCCATATTGGATTTTTTTTCTAAGTGCGCACCACTGACATCGATGCATCCCCTCACTCCTCAACATTATGTCTCCACGGAAAAACTAATAAAAAAGAATTAGCCCCAAAGGAAACAGAAACAGAAACTGGAAAAAATAAACATAACAAAGAAGAAACAGAAAAGTGACCGTGGGCCGGCCCAAACTGGGGCGTCGGGAGGCCGCCCTCCAGCAAAGCCACAAATAGGTATCGCCCCTTGGAGGAGGCACTAGTGAACCATCTTCCTATGGGGGAACCACTCTTTTGCTCATATAGTTGCCTCCCGGTACGATCAACATTTTGCCATCTTAAAAACAATAGCAAATTTGAATTTTCTCTAGATCAATGTTTTGGATACCTAAATAAGGTGTCATAATTTTACTCTAAATAATCTCCATCGCCAAAAATGAAAATATTACTCTACAAAAAGTTTCAAAAAATTGTGACTGACAGATTGGATTAAAAAAAGAATTTGTGAATTTGCGGTAAAATGTTTCATGACATATGCATGCTATGTTTGTCACTACATTTTCTCTCTATTTTCTCCATGAACCAATACCAAATGCCATGTGATTAACATTTTCATAAAATATGAATACATACATTGAACAATATTTTAATACCCATTGAACATTTTGTAATATACGTTGAACAATTTTTTCATACACATTGAACATTTGAGTACTGTACCCTGAACAAATTTCAAAGCACACAATGAACACATGTATATTCATTGAACAATTTCAAATATACGATGAACAATTTTATAATGCATGGTGAACTTTTTGTAGTATACTGTGAACATTTCATTTATATACGGTTAAATTTTTTGTAACATACAATGAACTTCATATAAAAGACAAAAAGAAATTAAAATAAAAAATAAAAAGGAAAATAAATAGAAAGAGAAACAGAGAAAAATAAACATAGAAAGGAACAAACAGTGAAGCGACCATGGGCCAGCCGAAGCTCCCGCTCACCAGCGTCAAATAGGAATCGCCCCTTTGAGTAGGCACCAGTGAACTATCTTTCCCACGGGTCGAGCGAACTGTTTCGTTCGCTAGAAGAACCACCCCGAACTAGGCCGAGACAGCCCATTTAGTATCCCTCCCAGCATGATCATGATTACAAAATATTACAAAATTTTGCCATCTTAAAAACAACAACTAATTTGAATTATCACAAGATTAGGTTTCAGATACCTAAATAAGGTTTCGTAATTTTACTCTAAATAATTGCCATCGCCAAAAAACAAAATATACTCTACACAAAGTTTTAAAAAAATCGCGAGTGATATATTTGATTAAAAAGATATTATGAATTTTGTAGTGAAATTTTCATGCCATATGCCAGTATGCATGAATTGCCATGTTTGTGACTACATTTTCTCTCTATTTTTCCATGAAGCAATACAAAATGCAATGTGACAGTACAAAAAAGTATAGAAGTTTGACATGTTGTAGTTACATATTACACAAAAATAAGTTTTGCCAAAATTTTGAAAAAAAATTCATAAATTTTCCATGTGACATTGCAACTTTATAAATAGTTCACACCACTTTGCGGGGCAAAACAAATATGAATTTGGCATGTGAGCAGAAATATTTCTTATAAAAATGCCATGAATTTGGACACAAAAAGGTATAATTTTGCCATGTAAAATGAAGTAAAATTATGTACATTTGTCATGTAGTGGGAAACACATTTCCCATGGTGTGTAAAATAAATTTGCCACACCCCCAACAATAAAACTACCATGATCTAATTAAAAATAATGGTCTAATTAAAAGATTCCATGGTCTAAGTGAAAGTGACATAAGTTAGTTAATTGAATAAGAGAGAAAAGGAGACCATGACTTGATTTCTCTCTGTCATTGCTCCATATTGGATTTTTCTAAGGTGCGCACCGCCGACATTGATGCATCCCCTCAACATTATGTCTCCACGGAAAAACTAAAAAAAAAGCCTCAAAGGAAATAGAAACAAAAACTGGAAAAAAGAAAAATAACAAAGAAGAAACAGAAAAGTGACTATGGGCCGGCCCAAACTGGGGCGTCGGGAGGCCGCCCTCCAGCGAAGCCACAAATAGGAATCGGCCCTTGGAGGAGGCACTAGTGAACCATCTTCCCCACGGGGGAACCACTCTTTTGCCCATATAGTTGCCTCCCAGTATGATTAACATTTTGCAAACAGATTCAAAATTTTGCCATCTTAAAAACAATAGCAAATTTGAATTGTCTCTAGATCAAGGTTTTAGATACCTAAATAAGGTGTCATAATTTTACTCTAAATAATCTCCATCACCAAAAAACAAAATATTACTCTAAAAATAGTTTCAAAAAATTGTGGCTAACATATTGGATTAATAAAATAATTTATGAATTTTGCAGTAAAATGTTTCATGACATACGCGTGCCATGTTCGTGACTAAAGTTTCCCTCTATTTTCTCCATGGACCAATACCAAATGCCATGTGATTAACATTTTCCATAAAATATGGTATATACATTGACTGTTTTTAAATAACCATTGAAGATTTTTTAATATGCGTTGATTTTTTTCATACACATTGAACATTTGCGTAATATACCCTGAACAAATTTCAAAACACACAGTGAACATTTGTATATTCATTGAAAAGTTTCAAATATACGATGAACAATTTTGTAATGCACGGTGAACTTTTTGTAGTATACGGTGAACATTTCATTTATATACAATGAATTTTTTTGTAACACACAATGAACTTCATATAATAGACAAAGGAGAAATAATGAAAAAAGGAAAATAAAAGAAAATAAATAGAAGGATAAACGGAGAAAATGAAACATAAAAAAGAAGAAACAGTGAAGCGACCGTCGTCCGGCCCAAACTGCCGCTCATGAGCGTAAAATAGGAATCACCCATGGGAGGAGGCACCAGTGAACTGTCTTCCCCACGGGTCGAGCAAACTGTTTCGTTCGCTAGAAGAACTACACCGAACTAGGCCGAGACAGCCCATTTAGTATCCCTCCCAGCACGATCAAGATTGCAAAATATTCCAAAAGTTTGCCATCTTAAAAAAATACAACTAATTTGAATTATCAGAAGATTAATGTCTCAGATACCTAAATAAGGTTTTGTAATTTTACTCTAAATAATCGGCATCATCAAAATACCAAATTTACTCTGCAAAATGATTTCAAAAAATTGCGAGTGACGTATTTGATTAAAAAAAGAATTTATGAATTTCGTAGTGGAAATTTTCATGCCATATGCCATTATGCATGAATTGCCATGTTTGTGACTACATTTTATCTCTATTTTCCATGAAGAAATACAAAATGCCATGTGACAGTACAAAAAATTATAAAATTTTGACATGTTACAGTTACATCTTACACTAAAATATGCTTTGCCAAAATTTTGAAAAAAATAATAATAAATTTTCCACGTGACATTGCAATTGATAAATAGTTCACACCACTTTGCGGGGGCAAAAAAATATGAATTTGCCATGTGAACAGAAATATTTCTTATAAAAATGCCATAATTTTGGACACTAAAAGGTCTATTTTTGCCATGTAAAATGAAGTAAAATCATGTACATTTGCCATGTAGTGGGAAGCACATTTTTCGTGGTGTGTAAAATAAATTTGCCACGCCACCAACAATAAAACTACCATGATCTAATTAACAAATCATGGTCTAATTTAAAATTTTCCATGGTCTAAGTAAAAAAAAATTAGTAAATTCTATAATAGAGAAAAGGGGACCATGACTTGATTACTCTTTGTCATTGATCCATATTGGATTTTTCTAAGGTGCGCGCCGCCGTGGACGTAGCAACACATGGGTATTATATGCTAGATGAGGCAGAGGCGGTGCTCATCGTCATTACAAGTCCGCAAAATTACAATCCGATGCAGGGAGGGGCCCATGAAAGCCCCGTGCCAGAGTGTGATGACTATGCTCATTGACTTGGGATTGATTATTTTCTCGTGAGCGGGTGAACAAGATGACCATCATCGACGACAATGATGAAGAGAAGAGGTGGCGACAGAGATGAGTCGCTTGTGCTTCAGGCTCTCCAAACCATTTATTATCACTTTAATTTGCTTATTTCAAGTCAGCAGCACCTCGTGGATGAGCCTATCTACATTGCGCATGGACCTTCCGCCAGGCCGTGCGGAGGCCACTGCACTCTTCTGGACCTCAATCACGCGTCGCCGCATCTCTCGTCCCTTCTCCCCCTCCATGACCTCCCGTATCATGGCTTCCACCTCGGTCCTTCTCACATCGTCCCCAATCTCCATCCCGATGCCCCACTCCGTGCACTTATAGCGACAGTTGGTCTGCTGCTCCGCGAAGAAGGGCCAACAGACCATTGGAACGCCGCCGCAGATGCCCTCAAGCGATGAGTTCCAACCGGAGTGTGTGAGAAACACCCCTACGGCCTCGTGCTCAAGCACCTTCTCCTGTGGGCACCACGTCGAGAGCATGCTCCGCCCTCGATCGCCGCAGAGAACTCCGGCGGAAGTGCGGCCTCGTCGTCACCCTTAACGAGGTCAGGCCGCACGTTCCACAAGAAGGCATAGCCTGTGTTGGCCAGCCCCCACGCGAACTCCAGCATATGCTCCTTGGACATCACCGTGATGCTCCCAAAATTTACGTAAACCACGGAGTGCGGCGGCCGACCGTCGAGCCACCGGAGGGGTGCGTCCTGCTCCTTCCATAGGTTGGACCCGATGCCGGCGAGAGGGCTCTCCTCCGAGACGTTGTTGCGGACCGTGAGATGGAGTGGCCCCACTGTGTAGACGGACGGCAGGAGCTTGGACATGGCATCGAGCAGGGGTGAGTCGAGCTCGTCCCAGGTGTTGATGACCACCGTCGAGGCTTGCGACATGGCAGCTGTCTCGTGGACGAAGAAGTTGAACATGATGTCATCGGGGTCCGTGGCACGCAAGAAGGTCGGGAGGTCACGTAGCCTCATCTCCTTGGGCATCGCCGGTATCCAGTCGATGGTCGTGTCCAAGTATCCATTGCTCAACTGCGCCTCTTCTGCACGAACAACAAATAAGTAACAGTATGTGGCCTCTGACTCTGAGTCAATAAAATTGAAAAATTCACCCTTTGTCAAAAAAAATGTTACCTCATTTTAATTTCGAACGTGCACACAGGCAGCCAAAGAACATGGGTTACTTGAAGAAATTTGATTTTCTTGTGTACATATAGAGAGAGACATGCATATATGTACCTTGGAGAGGGAAGATCCCACGGTCGAGTAGATCCTTGTAGTGGCAGTAGCCCATGTAATCACAGGCGCTGGCTGTCCAGAGTGTGGCGCAGCGGAGGCCGAGCTCCCGCGCCGCTCGAAGGCCAAAACTCATGATGCTATCGGCCACCACGCAGGTTACAGGCGGCAGCGCGCCGCCGGAGGCGTCGGCCTCCTCGTTGAGCTTGACGACGAGCTCTTTGAACCGTGGGAGGCAGGTGGTCATGGTAGAGTAGCACAGCGCGGGGATGTCCTGCGTGGCCTCACGGTCGGACGGCGGAAGGCCGTCGGCGATGGCGGCAAACCGGAACGCGGGCAGGCCACGTAGCGTGTCGGCGGACTGGGAGCGCAGCAGGCGGCGGTGGTTGAACTCGTTGTTGACGAAGGTGACGCGGAAGCCCCTGGCATGGAGCAGCTTGGCCAGCTTCAGCATCGGCGTGACGTGGCCCTGCGCCGGGTACGGCATCATCACGGCGTGCGGCTTCTCACCCGGCGCCAGCGACCCGATCTCCATGGCTTCCTTCCTAGCAAGCTTGCTTCACCTTTGTTGCTTCAGTTAGATCTCTTACTCACTAGCCACAGCGTTGTGTTGTCCCTGTGCCCGGCCATGAGCTGGTATATAACATGGCTGGCGGGCATGGAGAGGCCTACGTAAACGTCACGGCGTGCTCGGCGTGCTCATAACTCGTGGATCAACACTTCAATGGCTGCCTGCTGTCATTGGCTTCATGAATTATTGTTGTTGTGGGAGGACGACGGGACCATATGCATCAGATCCGCACGTCCATTCATTTGCTTACGGCGAATAGTTTGGCGCATTTGCTATTTTCCAGACCACTCATCCTTTTCTTGCTAATCTTACACTCTAACAAGTTAATTGCATCTTCTTCTTTTTTGCAAGCTCTCGCACCTGTCGCGGAAGTGCAAGTTTAGTGTACTACTCCCTCTGTCAGGTGACTCGTGGGGTCCCATAAAAAAAGATGACTCGTGGTGTCGCTGACATGCATGGGCCCGCTCGCTAGACAGCTACTACCTCCATTCCACGATATGAGACGCTAGCCTACCAAATTTGGAATGGAGGTAAACTAGCCTGCCAAAAATGTTTTATAGTTTGGAATGGAGGTAGTACATATTAGCCATTCAGTCAAGGTGGTCTACATCAGAGGATTTTTCTTGCTTAAAGCATCTCCAACGTCGACCCGTAAATTTCCTCCCGCATCCGTGCACAGTGCCCGCATACATTTCAACCATGGTCCAAACTAACCGGATGAAATGCATGCAAACTGGACGCTATTTATCAAAGTTTGGATAGAAAAAAGCACAAATCATCCAAATTCGATGAAGTAATCTGATATCCAGCAAGTTTTTCATCAACAAATCATGTCGCCCCACACATACTGCCCCTTCAGCTTCGTCCAACAATGTGTGTATGTAAATGGTCGTTCCTCTGTCTTGTGGTACATCACGGCAGCGCATGCGGGCTACATAATGTGTAGACCAACATTGAGTGAATGAATAATTTGAACAAGTTGAGCAAGAAGAAGCAAAATTTACAATCTCATCCTCTGCTGTGTGTGCAATGGTCGCCTTGCCTCCAGCTGACCAACCACGTGACAAAACTTGATGATGATGATCTGGGTGGCATATCATCGATACGATAACGACCCCATATTGCGTTCTTGAATGATGTGCATGTCGTAAGACGCAATGTGCTTTCGTGTGTGAGACGATTTGTGCACTTGCTGCCAACCCCCCCCCCCCCCTCTTCTCCTGCCTATGAAATCCGCGTATATGGCCAACCATGCATCTCACAACAGCTCATCCTCCATGGTCAAGTACTCCGGCATCCTTCGTACTCTAAAAAAAATGACATGGCGTCTATTAATCTAAATGGCATTTGACTGAACACCAGTCGGGTGTGGTGTCCGCCATGGAGGTCGTCGACGGGGGGACGAAGTGTACCTAGGTACAAACGGCTCCAGGGTGGACAGTGCCGTCGTACAAGGCGAGCCGGCGCTTCGGTGCTTGATGATGCTTGTTGCGGACGTCCAGCAAGGCCTATACGGCGGCCGGAGAGGTACAACGGCGACGGCGGAGGTGAAGGCAAGGGGGAGAAGGGGTGGTGTGGAAGGAAATGGGACCGGGAGGGGGAATTTAGCAGGCCTCGGGTGTTGGACTCCTGCGTGGCTGTTGTCCGGGCTCGTGCACCCCCCCCCCCCCCCCACACACACACACATTGTCTTCACTCCGCGAGAAAAAGTGCCTCCGAACCAATACAGGCCTGTTGGATGGCAGAACACGTTCAGACCGCACTATCCGAACGGTTGCGGATGGTTTGAGCGTCCGCGTTGGAGGTGCCCTTACGTCCACATCGAATAGATATTTTTTACTTGACCGGCTAATCCATCCAAAAGAACCGAGAATTTAACCATATCCGCACAATACAAAAAAACCAACGTAGCTGGAAAACGAGAACCTCATACTTGTAAACCCTTCCACTTGCTCATGTTTGTCAGCATCAAAACGGCTGAAGAAAGAACCCGCATCAGTGTGGAAGATCTCTGCCCGGTTCCGGTCGAAAAGTATACTATACCTGGACAATGGGTAGACCTGTAGGACTCGAGGCTATACATGCCGCAGCAACCGTCCAGCTCAAACAGCGACAACAAGGGTGAGCCACAAGAGGTGAATTGTAGTGGTTATTTTTTTTTCGGGATAAACTTCCGATCTATTCATCTTCAATCATGATGGTACAACGAACACTAGAAATAATAAAAATTACATCCAGATCCGTAGACCACCTAGCGACGACTACAAGCACTGAAGCGATCCGAAGGCGCGCCGCTGTCATCGCCCCTCCCTCGCCGGAGCCGGGCAAACCTTGTTATAGTAGACAGTCGGGAAGTCGTCGTGCTAAGGCCCCGTAGAACCAACGCACCAGAACAGCAACCGCCGCCAATGAAGAGTGTAGATAAGAAGGATCCAACCTGAAGACACACGAACAAAGACGAACGACGAACAGATCCGAGCAAATCCACCAGAGACAGATCCACCGGAGACACACCTCCACACGCCCACCGACGATGCTAGACGCATCACCGGAACAGGGACTAGGCGGGGAGACCTTTATTGCATCTTCAGGGAGTCGCCGCCGTCTCGCCTTCCTGAGTAGGACACAAACCCTGACAAATCTCGAAAAAGGATCTAAAAACGGAGCCCTCCCACTGGCAAGGGCCGGGATCCACTCCGTCCCCATGGCCCTAAGGCCACGGTAGACGGGGCGGACCGGCGCCGGCACCGGCAGGAGGCGGAGAAATCCTAGTTTTTTAGGCGGCTGGCTAGGGAGCTCTTTTCCACGAGATAATTGTAGTGGTTATTACTAGACTAGAAAAGGTTGACGGACTCCAGGTCTTGTCTGTAGGTATCCGACAAGCTTACAACATCTCTAGCCAAACCATTATAATTTTAGACTCTCAAATGTGTACGTAAACCTTAACTTCTCAAATTTGTGATGTTAAGAAAAAATTAGTTTTCAGCCGAACTCTTAAATTTAACTCTCAAAAAACCTTATGCACAAACACACAAATTGAAACTACTCTATTCAAAATCAAACTTAAGAAAGGTAGCACATCATACATTACATAACATAAACTAAATGGAGTCGACCTCGACCTACTCGAAGTACTCCGATTCTCCCACACCCGGCAACATGAGACCACTCGGGGATCAACAACAATGAGGTCTAGGACATCGTGGCTACTCAGGGGGAAATTGACCTTCGCCCGGCCGCCAAGGATGCAGTCCACCGCCACGTCTTTGTAGGTGCCTAGCCGATGCTTGGCCCCCGTATTCGGATCGCGAAGCTTAGACACCCACGTTCCCCATGCCCGCTGCCACACGCCATGGTACTTCTTCTCTGACGGTGTCAAGTTGGACATAGATCGCGAGTGGGGCGCACCGATGGATGCTCGGGGCGGCTGGGCGGCCATATGGTGGCTTCCCTCATCGATTCTGCGCAGCGAAGGCTAAAACTAGATCCGGCTAACCGGGGCGAAGGCAAGCGGTGGCGGTTGATTGGAAGAGGGTTTGGGTGGAAGTTGGGGTCTGCGGTGCGGGAGGGGGCTGCGGGGTGGTTTTGGGTAGCATCAGCGCAGTTCCGGAGCGGCGGATGTGCTGCATGTAGCTCGTAGTTAGTTTTTTTAGGGTAGCTCGTAGTTAGTTAGTGCATGGAAATAGTTTGGTTAGTGGTCGAGTGCAGTGGTCGGGTTAGTGTGTGCGTCTGAGTCTCTTGGACAAGCTATTTAAGTTGAACAGGTGAATGGGAAAAGGTTGTGAGGGCTGCGGCACCTATTTAGTTTCTGTTGTCATCAAGGAGGAGTGTCTCTTTGCAAAGCAAGAATGTTTTCTCTCTTAGTGTATGTGTGTATGCGTGTGTTTTTGTGCGGTGAGAGAAACCAAAAAAGATGATAGAGATTGTGAGAGAGAAGAAGAGGAGCTGAGGAGCAACTCCAACAATCGGCATTAGAGCTTTAAGATCCGTGGCGGTTGCGCGTAGTACTCCATTAGAGATGGAGGCATACGTCACAAGGAGGTTGGTGTCGATGCAATGCCATTAACAGTTGGTTGGTTGTGGTGCGATGCCGCTAGGTGGTTATGGCAGCGCAAAGCTACCACAAAAATACGATGGTGTGATGCCATTGAGAGGAGACGATGGTGGTAAGATGCCATCATCTCAAAGAGAGTCAGTCCGATGCCAACAGCAGTGTTGCGGACAGTTAGTGTGAAGCCAACAAATGCTGCAGTGCAATGCGGTGGCAATACAAAGTTATGATCGACATTGTGAAGGCATCGTCCACGACAAGGTGTGGTGAACGGTTCTGCAATGGTGCCATGCACGGCAAAATGTTAAGATGGTCTCGATGGGGAAGGGATCATTAGCGGGAAGATGAAGGTGTTGCATGCGGCAAGATGTCATGATGATCGATGTTGTGAAGACGTCATCTATGGCACGGTGCAGCTACCGCGCCGGTCAAGATGTTATTGTGATTCTTACTTTGCTTGCTCCCGCACCTGTCACACTAGTGCAAGTTTAATATACTATATATGTATGCAATAGATTACCATTTTTGTTTAGCTTTTTATTCTACCATCTAGTTGTTTTTGTTTCTTTTGTACCATTGTAATGCTATTTCATGAATTTTGTCTACTAAATTCTTTGTTTCAGCTTTTGTTTCATTTCTTTCATTTTGTGAAATGTGTTTTTTTACTTTTCTATCTTTTTAAGAGCCCTATGGGGGGACTTAAGCCCACCAAAATGATTTTCATTAAGCTAATAAGTTGTCACATACATGGGCATCTTTTACAGTGGGTGCCGAATGGGTGAGCGGTGCGACAACAAAATAAAATTTAGACCAATGCCAAGAAGGTCTAAACCCAGACTTCAAGGATCAATTTATGTAAAGAGCGGGAGCAGCGCCATCGCCATATGAGCGTGTCCGCGATGGTGTTCCTTGCAACATCATGAGGATGACAAGAAGAAGACGCTCATTGCAGAAGACCTTGTTGTTGTGCGTCTTCCGGTGCCCCACATCACTGTCATGAGGGCGCTACCAATCTGTGATACTGGTATTGATAATGTGACATTGCTATTCATAATGATAATGTGACATTGATATTGACATCAATTTTTATGCTAATATTGGAAATGTGACATTGATATTTTGCTACTACATTTTCTGATTTGTGCTATTCATATTGAGAATTGTGATATGTGGTATTGACATTGATATTTGTGATAACCATGAATCGTGGAATTGAAATTTTAGAGCTTCAATATTGATTTGTGACATTGAATATTTTTTATATGTGGCATTAAAGTTCAATTTTATAATACTAAAACTATCGATTAAGATATTGAAAACTCTAACCTGCATTACTAAAGTTGTAATTTGTGATAATTAAAATTGTAATGTGTGAATTGTGTTGTTGAAATTTGTGATATGGTGTCGTTGAAGTTGAATTTTTTATATTGAAACTATCACCTGTCATATTGAAATTTGTGACATCTGATACTGGAATTTGTGGCATTGATATAAAAAAAGTCTCTGTCTGTATCATTTGTGATACTGAATTTGTGGTATGTGATATTGAGATAGAATCTAGAATATATTGGAAACTGAAATTGTAGAGAAAATTTAGTTTGGCCTCATGAATTATTGTTGTTGTGGGAGGACGGGGCCATGCTCCATGCATGAGATCCGTGTGTCCTTTTGCTTCCTTAGGTCAAATAGTTTGGCGAATCTGCTTATTTCCAGGCCACTCATTCTTTCGTGCTAATCTCAGTTCTACCAACTTGCATCATGTTTTCTTTCTCTCGCACATGTCACGCAAGTGCATGTTTAGTGTACAATATATGTATGCACGTATTAGATTACCATTTTTGTTTAGAGTTTTATTCTTTCATCTAGTTCTTTTTGTTTCTTTGTTTATCGTGGTAGTAATATTTCATGAATTTTCTCTACTACATTTTTTTTGTTTCAGCAGTTGTTTCATTTTGTGAAATGTAGTTTACTTTACCTTTCTTTCATTTCTTTTGCCGATTGTGGGATTTTAGTCGGCTTCGCCACTCTTGTTGTGCTACTAAGCCCACTCAATACTATAGCTATCGCTTGACTTTTTTTTCTATATGGTTTTCGTTATTGGTCCTTCACTATTTGCATTGGCTTCCTTCGGTTTATCTCTAGTTTTATTTGGTTTTCTTTTGCCTTTCTTTATTTTTTCTTTGGTTTTCTTTGTTTCTACCTTCAATTTTCATCGGTTTTCTTTTTTTTTTTTGTTTTTTTTCAACACATGTCTAATTTTTTCATGCATATCATAAAATTTTCGTATACATTAGTAACATTTTTACACATGTTTAACATCTTTTGAATACATGTTTTGATGTCTATTTTTTGAATACACAATGTATATTTTCGAATACATCTGAATCATTTGTTCTACATTTTTAATATATATGATTAAGATTTTTTCCAAATTCATTTGTTTGAATACGTTTGAGCTTTTTCTAAATGCACGTTGAAATATTTCAGAATGGGAGGAAACATTTTCTAAACTTACGCAAACATTTTTGTATACTGCATTAACATTTCTATAAATTTCATGAATATATTTCTGAAATGCGTGAATATTTTGAAATTTTGACATACATTTTCTCAATGGTATTAAATATATTCTTTGAAATTATCACATACATTGTTTTCAAATGCCACAACATTTTTTTAAATATCATGTACATTATTTTTAAACGCCACAATATTTTTTTATTGCTGTAATTGTTTATAAGAAGGGCGTTAACATTTATTGTTTAGACACGTCAACATTTTTTTAAATATCAAGTACATTATTTAGACCACGTCAACATTTATTGTTTTAAAATTTAAGTATTTCTAAGTTTTAATATATATGTATTTACGATGTTATCCAAAATATGATCAAAAGAAAAATGCAATAAAATAATGAATGAATGAAAAAAAGGAAGAAAGAACTAACATGAAGGAACCTACATGGGCCGGTCCATTAGTAGCTACACCCGACGACAGACAAGCTTTTTCCTCGCTATAAGCGAGACAAAGCCATTTCCCTCGATTTTGCCGTGCTTTCTCCCTCTAGGACTAAAGCCCCATTTTTGCTGGATAAAAAAGGAAATGTTTAAAAGCAGACGACCGGCGGAATGCTCGGCCGGTCGCGCCCTCGCATGTCATGTTGCCCATGGCCCAGGCACAACCTTTCCAGGCGCATCCTTATCTTTTCTGTTTCCTTCTCCCACTCATTCTTTCTCTCACGCAGTTTCTTCCTCCTCCTAGAAGCACCGAGTGTCTTCTCACTCGCTCTCAACACTACATCTGTCGATCTCCCACACATTCTCATGCCAGCAACGAAGGGGCCGATGGGTAGCCGTCATAGTTGATGCTATGGCTGTCTACCTCCACAACGCGGGGCCCGTGCTGCTATGTTTCCGGCTGAAGGGGACTGCAAGGCTGGCCGGGGGCAACGTCAACCCACCATGCTATCCTCCGACGCGCTACAACTGTTGGTCGTGATTGGTACAACCGTCGGCCATGGATGCTACAGAGGGGGCGGCGAGCGGCGAGCGGCATGGATGCTACAACCGTTATTTTTTTAGCTTTTCCGTTTTCTTAAAACTACGCAACCACTTGTTTTCATTTTTCTTTTCCCTTTTTCATTTTTTCAAATACATGTAGATTTTTTAATTACTCATTAAACAATTTTCTTCAATGCAAAACTTTTTTTCATACACATTGAAAATTATAAAATATATTATGAAGCTTTTTCAAGGGACATGATTTTTAATATATGTCAAATTAATCTAAATATGCATTGTACATTTTTTTACGATTGTACGAAATATATTTTAACTAAGTGAACATTTTATCACAATGTATAAACATGTTTTGAAATGTTATGAACATATTTGTTGCAAATATGTGATTTTATGTAAATGTCATTAACTTTGTTTTTGAATTACACAGACAATTTTTTACATTGCATAAACATTCAAAAAAATGTGAAGAATTAACTGAACCATCCGAAACATTTTTTGGATTACATGGACTTACTTGTACATTTCTGATTCATTTGGCTAAAATGCTTTAAATACAAAGAAAAATTTCCTGAATGCTCTCAATATTATTAAAAGTTGTGCATTATGATATTTACGCTGCATGAAAGTTTTTTAAATGTCCGATGAACACTTTTTAAAATTTAGGTGAAGTGATTTTGAAATATCTATATTTTTTTAAAATAAGAGAAAAACCAAAGTGAACGAACTATCATTCGTAGCAACTATCAAACAGACCCGGTTCCAAGGGAAGCGGTTGTGATTTTATTTCTTTTTTCTCTGGTTTTCTTTCAATTATTTTATTTTATGTGTTTCTTTACCGGTTTTCTCTGGTTCTTCCTTTATTTTCCTTTTTTGATTTTTCAAGTCTATTCCTTTCTTTTTCCAATACTCGGTACTTCTCAATAAATGTTATACATTATCGCATACATCTGGACCATTTTTATGTATATTGGACATTTTTAAATACACGATAAACATTTTTCAATACATGTTTTGAACATTGTTTCAAATATATTTTAAATATTTGTCAAATAAACATAACCTTTTTTAACGAGACATTCTTAAAACCTTGCAGATATTTGTTTTTGGACTTTTTATAAAAATAAATAAATTGTTAAAATAGAAACAAAGCGAATGAACTAACATTTATAGCAACTAACATGCTGGTCCAGTAACTAACACGTCGTGCAGAGGAGCCAATTTTACTTGCCCCCCCCCCCAACCCCCGTGTCGTCCGCTCGGGCGACTCGGGAGGCGACTAGGGTTCCCACCTAGCGCCGCCACCCCCCGCCTCCTCCCCCCCTCGTCGCCACCCGAGGAGGCCGCCAGCAAGCCTGCGCGGTCGCCGGTGACGGTGGCGGCGAGGCCCTGCTCGCTCTGTTCCTGGCGGAGGACGACGGATCTGGGGCGGGCGGCCCTTCATGGCGTGGCGGCGGCGCCCTCCCGGCTGGCGGCGTCCGCGGGGGATCCTGGCCGGTGTTCCCGACCACGCGGGTGGTGGGACGGCGGCGGGTGGTGGCTGCGGCGTGGAGACCCCCCTCCTCGCCAGATCTGAGGTTCGACTCCCCTTCCCTTTGGCTCCTCATCCTCGCCGGTTTCAGCAGCTTCGGTCACCGGATAGGTGTGGATGGGTGCCCGGTGGTGAGGTTTTGGGACTGTGGGAAACCATCGGTCGGCTAGTCTGGCCCGGCGGCAACGACGCCCTTGGGCGCCGCCCTTCCTCATTGGAGGTGCAGCCGAGGTCCCATCCCAATCCACCCCCATTCTCCTCCCGGGTGAAAGCCCAAAATCCTTCTTGGATTGGGCGGTGACGGCACGCTGCGCGTCGTGTCCTCCTTGGAGGTGCCGCCTGGGGAGCGTGCGTTCGGGTGAGGGGCGACAAAGGTGGAGTTTTGGGCGGCTCTGGTTATCAGGTGGCAGTGGGGAGGTCTGGTTCGTTCTCGTCGCTCTGCGGCCTCTCCTGATGTCCTTGCTGCTCGTTCTTCAGTGGCTGCTCCCGGTGTCTTTCCCGCTGTCTTTCAGGTGTCCTAGGTTGCGCCGGTGTGAGGTGTGCTTATGTTCTAGGAGGTGTGCTATGTGCCTGTTCCAGGACTCGAGGTCGACATCTCTCCTGCTCTAGGGAGAGCGTCTCTCATGTCCGTCGGCGGCGCCTTTCGATCCAAGGCGAGAGGGTAGGGTCCCTCTACGGCGAGAGCAAAGGAAGATGATTTGTTTCCTCCAACCTTGGACTCAGTCATGTCCACAACTCCACTCTGTTTCGGCAGGTCCTCGTCGTGTTCATGTTGGTCGCAATCCTTGGTTCTTGTTTGCTGCGGTCTGCGGCATGTACTAGCTTGTATACTGCGCTGAGTTGTAAGCTTTCTAGGGTGCTCCCTTGTATCGTTCGGCCGATGTGCTTGATGTGGTGTTGTAATTCCTGGCCGGTTGATGGCTTTGTTAATTCAAAGCCGGGCTCATAGCGAGCCTTCATTCTAAAAAAAAGAACACGTCGTGCAGAAGGAGGACGCTCGGGCTGGGTGCAGGCGAACAATAGAGGGACCTCCTCGTCAGCGCATTAGGTGCCGCTTCGCTTCGCTGGCGCTCGTAGCTGCCTCACATGGGCAGGCCCAGCTAGCGCGTTGGCTCTTTCCCTTAAGTTGGACGGAGGTGCATTCGTTCGTTCGTGTTCGTCCCCTCATTCACAAATCTGAAAAAAACATGGATTAAAAAATTACAAATTTGAAAAAGTTCATCAATTATGAAAAACGTTCATCCATTTTGAAACACATTTCACAAAAAGAAAAAAGTTCATCAATTATGAAAAAGTTCATCGAGTTTGAAAAAAGTTCATCAAATTTGAATAAAAGTCCATGGAACTTGAAAAATGATCATCAAAACTTGAAAAAGTTCATCGAATTTGAAAAAAAAGTTCATTCAATTTGACAAAGGTTCATCGAATTTCAATACAACTTCATGGAATTTGAAAAAAGTTCATCAAAACTTGAAAAAAAAATTCATCAAATTTGAAAAAAAGTTCATCAAAATGAGAAAAAAGTTCATCAAAATTTGAAAAAAGTTCATCAAATTTGAAAAATGTTCACCGAATTTGAAAAAGTCATAAGAAATTGAAAAACGTTCATCAATTTTGCTGAAAAAGAATCATGAAGAAAGTTTTTTTTTCTCGAATTAGAAAAGAGAAAGAAAAAAGGAACAGAAAAAGGAAAAAAGAAAAAAAAGCAAAACATGTATGTAACCACAAGATAAGAAGTGGTCCGATGGTTGTCACGTGTTATATTAGCCAGCTTGTTGCGGGATCGAATCCCAGGTTCTGCCCAGTTTTTGCAGTTTACAAACAGAAAAAAAAATCAAAACGGGCCGGTCCAGACATGACGAGGGGGTGTGCGCCCGTTAGTAGAATGAACAGTATCGGGCGGGCACTGAATAGGATTTGGCAACAATAGACACCAAATCCTATTCGGCGACTTAAGCCCTGAATATAGGCCATTTGGTACAGGGCGCACACCCCCCTTTGTACATTTGGTTTTATAGCGGGCCGGCCCATCCCACCTCCTTCTGCTCTTCTGCTTTCCCGTTTTAAAACCCCCAAAAATAGTGCATCCGCCTTACGTTCGTTCTGGTAGCAACCATACTACCAGTTGGATCAGATAACCGGACGTGCTACTATCATTTTTTTTTGTTCCTTATAAAATCGAAAAAACGTAGCTGTTTTCCTGTTTGCCTTCTTTTTCTTTTCCCTTTTATGCTATCTTTTTTTCCTTTTTCCTTAAACATATTGACTTTTTCAATGGCGGTGAAATTTTCCAAAAGAGATGAACTTTTCTCAAATTCAATGAACTTTTTTCAAATCTGATGTTTTTTTTGAAATTGATGAACTTTTTAAAAACTCGATAAAAGTTTTTAAAATTGATTAACTTTTTTAAATCAATTAGTTTTTTAATGGATGAACTTTTTCAAAATCGTTGCACTTTGTTAAAAATCGAGAATTTTCTTTTGAAAATCGAAGAACTCCTTTCAACATAGATGAAATTTTTTCATGTTTGTTATTTTTCTTCAAAATTGTTAAACTTTTTGGAGGTATTTTCGCAAAAAAAAATCAGGGAGTGCGATCGAGAGCGAGCATACCTTTTTTTTTGAATCGAACGTACCTGTGCGCGATCGAGAGCGATCTTTTTTTTTGTGTTGAGATGAACGATCTTTTTCTTTTCGAGCGAGTGCGAATCGAGGGGATCGTAGCTGTGCTTTTTTTGCCCAATTGTTCGTGCGTGCGGGCTCCATCAACGCGATCGGGGGCCCAGAGCGCTGGCGAGGAGAGATCCATCGACGCGGACGGAATACTACGCGACGCCTTTTCTGTTACAGCCAGCCTTGAAGCTGCAGTTCATGTCAGCTGGGCCCCACCAAGTGCTTTCTTGCGCGTTTGTGTCACCACCAAATCCTATCCACCGAGCCATTCCTGGGTTTTAGCTTAGCTACGGCCACCTAGAGTTTACAAACATATCCGAGGTAAAAGCACGGCAGACCCAGGAACTTGTCCGGCCCGTGATGTTTCGGCCCACAAACTTGCAAAACTCCACTCCGCCACCCACAAACTTGCAGCCCATGTGCAAAAACACCCAAAGCCAATCCCGTTGCGACATCTGGCCGAGGCGGGGCCAAGGCGGTCGTCGCTCGATTTTGCAGAAACCCCCCTGGCATTTACGAGCACTTCACCTGCACTCCACATCTACACCGAAGGGAAAAATGCTTAAAGGGGTTTGGCAAGCTCTGTTTTACCCTGTCGTTTCATCTCTCCACAGACCTCGCGCGCTGTGGCGACGGTTCCGCTCCAAGATGACGTCAGCCGTCTCGGCGGCGTCGCCGGCGCCCGGCGCAGGCATGGAGCCGCCGGAATCCGTCGGTTTCGTGCGTGAACTTGGAGCTATCCCCCCCGACTATGGTATGCCCTGTTATGCTCTGTTCTGCGCCAGTCATGTTGCGTCTTTCGTTGATGACAAAACCCCCTGTTCTGTTGTCTTTACCAGCCTTCAACATCCAGGGGCAACCTATTTCACATCAGCAAAAACCATGCCAACTTTAAAAATAGGTGATTTCATGTCAACTTTTGCATTGAAAGCCCTGAATTTGTAATTCAATTACTCTTCTTCTTCTTTTGTCAGGTGCAAATCTTCATCATCAAGAACATACTCAGGTTCCACATCTGGCTCCTCCACCTCCTCTTCTTCATGCACATCAAAATCAATGTTGTCATCAAACAAATCATCATCTCCCTCATCAATCTCATAATCACTATCACTGAAGTCAGTATCAGTGTCCGCTAGCTCTGCTTCCTCATTACCATCTTTATTGACATTATTTGCTTCTGCTGCCATCTCAGATATGGGATCTTCATTCAAAACTTGAGCTTCACAAAGGCATTTTTGTAGGACTGCTAACAACTGGCAATGTTGGGCTTCCTTTATATATCACATCATCCCTGCAGATTTGTATGAAGTTTGAATGATCAACCAACATGTGAAGTACCTTGTGATCTGCACCTACTTTGATCATATCTTGGACATCTGCATCTCCCCTAATATGCACCAATCCATCTGATAACTCATGCCCAGGTCTGCACCAGTACATGTTCTGCTCATCAACACCATAGCCTAGCCACTTCAGATGCTCTTGGAGGACAAAATAGCTCAAATTAGCTGCACTGCAATAATCCAATATCTCTAGAGTAGCCCCATAATATTCCAGATTATTGCTTGGCCCACAAAACAGACCATTGTGCTCAATTTCCAGAGTAAAGAAGATGCTCTCAACTGCTACTCCCATTGCAGAATCACAAACAGCAAAATAGCAAACACAAGTTGTGTTTATTAGCTACAAATTAAACATACAACCTAATAATGATGCTGAATCAACTCACATATAAATCTTGTTGAAATGCTCAAATCATAAACCATCTTCAGCAGCAGCAATGCATGTGCACATACAACCCAATAAAAAGTAACAATTTTGACATGTAATACGACATCCAACCAAATATCAAACTACAGACACCGAAACAACCAAACCCTAGCACAAATCCATTGGCTAACCAAGAAGATCCATCCATCCTAATTACTTCACCTGCAAACAGCCGTTCGAATCATCTATATATCCGTCTGAATCCAACCGATCGTCCTAGTTCAAGAATCCTACCAAACCCCCACCCCCACAAAATACGCAACATGACTGGCGCAGAACAGAGCATAACAGGGCATACCATAGTCGAGGGGGGGGGGTAGCTCAAAGTTCACGCACGAAACCGACGGATTCCGGCGGCTCCATGCCTGCGCCGGGCGTCGGCGACGCCGTCGAGACGGCTGACGTCATCTTGGAGCGGAACCGTCGCCACAGCGCACGAGTTCTGTGGAGAGATGAAACGACAGGGTAAAACAGAGCTTGCCAAACCCCTTTAAGCATTTTTCCCTTCGGTGTAGATGTGGAGTGCGGGTGAAGTGCTCGTAAATGCCAGGGGGGTTTCTGCAAAATCTAGCGACGACCGCCTCGGCCCCGCCTCGGCCAGATGTCGCAACGGGATTGGCTTTGGGTGTTTTTGCACATGGGCTGCAAGTTTGTGGGTGGCGGAGTGGAGTTTTGCAAATTTGTGGGCCGAAACATCACGGGCCGGACAAGTTCCTGGGTCTGCCGTGCTTTTACCTCAACATATCCTATATGGGTTTGTCTATGTTGCATCTATATGGGTTTACCTCAATATCTCACATCTAACTATGACATCATCCCATGTTTAAACATGCCCACGTCATTTCCATTGTTTGTTTGTATCAATTTTATGTTTTTCTCGTTCAGCGGTAGCGCCCCGCCTAGTTAGCGCCACGAGTCTGGGCTGTCGTGCTCGTGCGTCTTCGTTGACCGTTATTCTTCTAACGCGTATATGCCCGTAAAGTATTTAGTACTTGTAGGCCCAACGTGTAAGCCGGTGTTGTGATGAGCATGTCACATTACGTAGAAAAGAACTCCGCTGATGTGAAACCCCTCTCTCTCTCCCCCTGTCACTTTCACCTTTATGCGTTCTTCCTTTTTTTAGCTCGTGAAAAAGTAGCATGCATGCATCAATCAAGTGTTTGTTTGGCAAAATTAAAAAAATGGAAAAAAATGACACACTTGAATTTTCCCGTGGACGAGATGATTTTTTTTAATACACGTTGAACATTTACAAACACATGATCCGATGAATTTAATTTTTAAACATGGAGAACATTTTAAAAGTCGCACGCGGAGAAAAAACCAAAAATAATCAATTTTGCATATCTAGGATGAACACGCAACTGGCTCGACTGAGTTTTGTTTCACAGGTGAAAATGCACATGCGCCCAGTTGCAAGTGAAATGTATGCTTGCAACTGTGATGAAAAATAAAAAACGCATGCTCTAGTTGCGAGTCGAGGGTGGGCTTGCAACTGGGATGAAAACAAAACACATGCTCACTTGGCAGTCGAGTGTTAAGTTGCAACTGGGACAACTACGAGCCCATTTGCTAGTTGAGGGTGGACTTGAAAATATGAAAACTACGAAACTATGAGCCTAGTTGCGAGTCAAGGGTTCGACTGCAACTAGGATGAAACAAACTATGTGTCCGGTTATGAGTCAAGGGTGTGCTAGCAACTGTGATGAAAAATAATAACACATACTCTAGTTGCGAGTCGAAGGTGGGCATGCAACTGGGACAACTATGAGCCCATTTGCGAGTCGAGAGAAGACTTGCAAATGGGACAAATACGAAACTACGAGCCCATTTACAAGTCAAGGGTCGACTTGCAACTGGGATAAAACAAACTGCAGACCGAGTTGCGAGTTAAGGGTGGACCTGCAACTGGGATGAATAACAAAACACGGACCGAGTTGCGAGTTAAGGGTGGACTTGCTACTGGGATGAAACAAACTACGGGCCTAGTTGCAAATCGAGGACGGACTTGCAACCCCAACACTACACAAAACTACGATACCATTTGCGAGTCGAGAGTGAGTTTGCAACTAGGACAATGACAAACTACGATCGCAGTTGCAAGTCGAGGTTGGGCTTGCAACTGGGATGGAAAACAAAACACATGCTTAGTTGCCAGTCGAGTGTGGTGTTGCAACTAGGACAACTACGAGCCAATTAGCCAGTCGAGGGTGGACTTGCAACAGTGAAAACTTTGAAACTATAAGCCTAGTTGCGAGTGAATGATACGACTTGCAACTGAGATGAAACAAATTATGTGCCCAGTTGCGAGTCACGGGGTGAGCTTGCAACCGTGATGAAAATTAAAAATAAATACTCTAGTTACGACTTGAAGGTGGGCTTGCAACTGGGACAACTACGAGCCCAATTGCAAGTTGAGGGTGGACCTGCAACCGGGACAAATACAAAACTATGAGCTCTGTTGCGAGTCAAGGGTCGACTTGCAACTGGGAAAAAACAAACTACAAACCCAATTACGGTTTAAGGGTGGACCCGCAAGTAGGATGGAAAACAAAACATGGGCCGAGTTGCGAATGAAGGTTGGATTTGCAACTGGGGCAACTGCACAAAACTACGATACGAGTTGCGATTTCAAGATGTACTTGCAACAGAGACAACAACAAAACCATGGGCCCAGTTGCGAGTCGAGGCTGGACTTGCAATTGGGACATTTATGAACCTACAAGGCCAATTGCGAGTCATGGGTGGACTTGCAATTGGGATGAAACAAACTACTGGCCTAGTTGTGAATCAAAGACGGACTTTCAACCCTGACAACTACACAAAACTACGATATCATTCGCAAGTCGAGAGTGAATTTTCAACTGGGACAATGACAAACTACGATCCCATATGCGAGTCTAGGGTGGGCTTGCAACTGGGAAGAAAAAGAAAACACATGCCCAGTTTCCAGTCGATTGTGGTGTTGCAACTAGGACAACTACGAGCCAATTAGACAAACGAGAGTGGACAGACAACTTTACAAACTAGGAAACTATAAGCCTAGTTGCGAGTCAAGGGTCCGACTTGAAACTGAGATGAAACAAATTATATGCCCAGTTCCGAGTTGAAGGTGGGCTTGCAACTGGGACAACTACGAGCCCAATTGCGAGTCGATGGCGGACTTGCAACTAGGACAAATATAAAACTACGAGCCTAGTTGCGAGTTGAGTCAACTTGCAGCTGGGTAAAACAAACTACAAACCCAGTTGCGAGTTAAGTGTGGACCTGCAACTGGGATGGAAAACAAAACACGGGTCGGGTTGCGAGTGAAGGTTGGACTTGCAACTGAGAAGAAACAAACTACGGCCTAGTAGTGAGTCAGCGCTGGATTTGCAACTGTGAAAACTACACAAAACTACGATATGAGTTACAAGTCGAAGGTGCACTTATGAAAACACAATGCAAAAAGAAAAAAGATGTATCCAAGGTCACATCACATTCATCATTGACCGCCATCTACTTTCATTGTGTGGACAAAGATAGAACCCCTTAGTCGCCTTCCTCCTTCCTACTCGCACCGGCTCTACTCCAAGGCAAATGGGGGAGGGAGAGAGACAATGACGCTGGAACTGAGGAAGCAGTGACCAACTCGTGTCTTCAACTTATAAAATGCAGGCCAAAAAGAAAAACGAGTCTCGAGGTCGTGTCACGAAGTCGGCCCAACAAAAGACGCACACACGAAAGGGATGACAAGTGGACACCGGACGTATGGCGAGACATGAAAGTATAGGACGCGCATGACAAAATAAACCACGGCCAAGATTTGCACAAACATTTTAAAAGCAAACAGGTCGAGCGATTAGAGACTTAGATGAGACATTGCTAAATGTGTTGAAAAAAAAGTTCATGAACTTGAAACAAATAAATAAAGAAAGACAAAAATGCTAGTCATGTATGTAAAAAATGTTAAACATGTATATAAATATGTTTCTGATGCACTCAAAAAATGTTGAGTGTATATTGAAATAAGTTGACATGTGCTAAAAAAAGATTAAAATCTACAAAGAAACAAAGAAAAATGTAGAAACCACCAAAACAAAAAAAAAAGAAAAAGAAACCCAAAGACTATGAAAAAAATGAAGACAATGAATACTAAGAAAAAAACCACGAAAGTCAAGAATGAAACAATTCAAAAAAAAGCAAAGGTAAACAATGCCAAAATTAAAGCAGGAAAACCTAAGAAAGAAATAAAAAATAAAGAAAACCGATGGTAATCGAGAAAGAACATAAGAATGAATGCCGAGGAAAGCAACAAAAAAATAATATTAGAAACAAAATTATCATAATTCTTTTTAAAAATCATGAATTTATAAACATTTAAATTTTAAAAAGTTCATAAAGTTAACACAAATAAACAAAAAGAAAAGTAAAAAAACAATAGCAGAACCGACTCGTGCATTTCTACCATGCACCCTAGCATGAAAAACAACATATTTTTTAAGACAAGAAAAACAACACATTTAATCACGAAAGGACGAATCGATGTGCCTTCCTATTAATGCCCGGCAAAAGGACATGTGTATAACAGGCCAACAAGGAAAATAAAGAGCCTGGCCGTGGGAACACAATGGGCCGAGGAAAAACAAACAACCACGCACACACATGCATCGATGGCTCGCACAAAAAAAGGGCGACAGGATAAATGGAGCGGTCTTGAAGTTAGCGAACGCACGAAGTGGGGACAGAAAAAAGTGTGTGCGCGAATCTTAAGGACATGACAACATCCAATGGCTTTAGACTTACATGTGAGATAGCTATTTCACATCTAGATGTGAAATAGCAAATCTGATCCTATATATGCCTCGCCTAGGACATTCTTGTTTTCAACTTCCTCTTTGTTTATATAATGTTACAGTATCCAATCCCCTTCTCAACCCGCCATGCTCGCTTCTTCTTCTTCTTCTTCTTTAAACAGTGAGCGGTCGATTTTCCTCTTACATTCTTACCTAGGTGGCTAGGCTCTAGCCTTGCCATCGCCCATTCGCCCTCGTGGAAACATGCATGGTTAAACATGCGGCCGCTAGGTTAAGATTTTGGCGGTTGGTGTGGCCCGTGCACTCCACCTGGGACCCATCCGAGTTGCCACATTTTGTCTCATATAGCGATCAAATGTCAACGGTGGTGAAGAGTCAATGTTGAGTCCGGCAAGACCTTTGATTTCACCTCGAACCTTTCTTCCTTAATTACTTCTTGTTTTTGTTTTTGGCAACTTTGTTGTATGTCGTGGTGACCATTAATGGTCGAAGAATGGTATATACTAGTATAAGCAATGAACAGAACTACAGAGCCATATGAAAAGCGACAGATTTTCTCACCGCTAGATTATGTACCGCATGCTGATTTCGTGACCATTTTGGTTACACTTTGGCCCATACGGGATTCAAGGCGCACGGCGATACATGATCATGCGTTCCAGAAAACCCGGTCCACCCATCTTTCTATCCAAAGTTGCATGGTTGGTCGTCATGCATCACATAATCATACTCCTGCTCAAAAACAACCGGTTCATGATTTTTTTTGCGAGAGAAAATTTTAATTTATTCATCAATTATGGCAGTACAGAGAATAATCCAAAACATTAACATGCGCATCATGGGCGAGCAATGAGCGATGCCACGTGTCTAGGGGCAGTAGGAGGAGAAAAAAAAAGCAGAAGGAAAAGTGCAGCGGTTAAGGCGGAAAGAAAGGGCGCCCTCTCGTTGCGGATACACCTCCCCCAGATGAACTATTTTCGTTGACTTTCCCACGAAGTCTTGAAACTGGATGATAGATACGGACCAGATGGCCCCCTCCGCCTCCTCCTCCTCTCCTCACCCTCACTACCTCGCCGCCGGCACGTCCGGATCGAGCAGGCGACGGGGCGAGATCCCTCACCAGTGTTGAAATCCAGACACCCAACCCCCTCTCTCTCGTTTCCTCTCCTCTAGCCCCACGCCCATCATCCCCTCCCCTGCTATTCGCCGCACCCTGCCCGTGCTCTGTCCCTTCCTCCTCTCGCTCAACCGGACGAGACTGAACCACCGCAAACGGCAACAAAGGGAGACGTCGATGAACACATCAACCCGAGGTGAGCCGCCGCCGATTTGTTCGCCTCTAGCTCTTCACAATTTTATTTTCTTCGTGCTCTCTTATTCTTCCTCCCTAATCATCCAATCCATCCAGTGCACATCGTCGAGCTTCTCACGCCACAGGTTTTTTCATGCCTCCCTTGTAGGTAGCCGCATCTCTCTTAGTCATGATTGGGCTCCTCTCCTTCATTTTGATTTAACACCTCTCATATTGGTTTGTGCAGATTCTTTTGTATATAGCCTATAAGGTGTTTGATGAAATGCGAGTAGGCTGCTGGGGATGATATCTGCTTGGACAGGTTGCTACTCTCTAATTACGTGATTCTCGTGTATGCACTTTTTTTGCTTCGGAAATAGAATAACTGCACTGGTGATATGGACGGAACCCCCATCTTCTTTTCTGGAGAATTTGTACAGTTATTTATCTGGCCTGATTACTTGATCCATGGAATATCTTCTGAGATGCATTATTTTCTCTACACTGATTGAGCTGTGAATCACGCAGAATTTTTTTCAGTTTTGTCAGAGTTCTGTTTCGATTGACTGAGAAATTGCAAGTTCTGCATCTTCCTATGCTTGCCTTTAATTCCCTTGTTGCTTATTCCACTAGCTACAGAAATAGTTTTGCGCAACGCGGGAGCAAGCAAGAACCCTTGACGGTGAGCTCCCCGCCGCTGGTGCCCGGCCTGGGCGGCAGCGCACGAGCACATGGTGGCCGTAGGTAGAGTACAACCAAGTTGCGCATGGCAAGGGCCTGATTGCATTTTGTTTTCTGATTCGAGGGTGCCTATGCAAAAATACCCGAGATATCTTGTTAAATTCATATGACACCATGTCTAATGGCAATACATTGAAAATTGGCGATTTTGGATTTGCCCAGTGAGAGGTTTATTCTCAGTGTTGCACTTATAGGACATCTTACTTTCTCTAAAGGTATCTGATTTAGTGTTCCTTGGTTTGAATAAGCGGGTGACCTGCTCCAAGGACAAGTTTATCCGGGTCTGGGACCTCGACACCCAACACTGCCTTCAAATTATTGGTGGCCTGGCCACCACTACGAGTGGTTGATGGGTTTTGATCCTAGCGAGAAAGTTTTGGTGTCTCACTTGGCCGATGCAGAGTTGCGGGTGTTCAGAATGAGTCAATTAGCTGAAGAGGGTGAAAATTGGAACAAATGGGATGCACTTCGTCAATGATCTATTACTTTGATTGGATGTGGGAAGGGCTGTGATCTGGAAGGCGAGAGACGGAGGCTGGGATGTGATCATTTTTGGAGTGGGTATGAGCCAACCATTTAGCATATTACCAATTGGTTTTGATGGACTCCTGAGTGTAAAATAATTTCCTTGCTCTACTGCATTTTTTTTCTGGTCATGTGGTTGTCTTTACCTCGCCATCGACACTAAGAATATTTTAGTTCAAAACTGCAATTATGCTCTCCACTCTTTCACGCTGATTTGATGTGTTACCAGTACGCAATCATTTGCACCACCCTGTATATAGCAGGACCCTTTCTTGACTGGCAATTCGATATTTGATTCTGTTTCAGGTTATTAAGAAGTTCTACGAAGTTCGCTACAGATAATGTGAATGCCTTTCAAACATCACTTTTGAAGAGAAATGTTCAGTTCTTCTAGATGATCCTGCTGACAATTGGTGTTTCAACTCGGATGGCGAAACCTCAACTTCAGAGTAAACTTACACCTGCTGATAATTCACTTGCAGATTTATATGTTTTAGTTTTTAACTGCTCTCGTGGTTTAAAATATATATAATACTTCTATTGAGGTTTTATAATCCAGTATTGTAGGATATGTTTTTGTGGACAAGTTTATTTTGGGAGTCTAAGAAATTCAAAGGACAGGGATGTGTTAAACTTTGTTGTCAGTTCTCTCGTTTTAAAAAATACTAACATGAAGCAATTCTACTTTGAACCATAGCTTTCTCGTATAAATTACAACACCTTGTGTGGATACATAAATTAGAGATTAGCTGCATGTCTGATGGTTCATAAGATTGTAAGTTAACAGTTATTCTATTTATAGGGTTGACTCTGCTAGAGATGATAATGTCCTCTTCAACTAAATTGAGCAGTGTATATACAAAAGGACCTGGCTGTCAATAATTCTCATTTGCAAAAATAGGTGCTCTGGTAATTTCAGTTTCCATATTTTGTGTTATGATACATTTAAATGACTGGAATGTATCAAAGTATAGTATGGACATAATCAGTTAAACTTGGTAAGACTTTGGTTGCGCAACATTTAAAAATATAAATAGATAAATTAGTAACATAAGCCTTGTATGCTTCTTTGTGAGGAGCACACCGACAACTCTTTTTTGTTACTTGTCAGTTTCAATAATTTCTAGCTTTATACACAATAACTCTTTTTTTATGTACGCACCTCTAGAATAGGAGAATAAATCTGCCTTTTGTTCCCGACACTCCTTCATATTATATGTTCTACATTCTTGCATATCACTATGGGAGCAATATTTAGTCAATCTAGCAATTAGTAAAAATAGCATTGCGTGCATTTTTTGTCAATCCAATTTTACAAAGATTTTCTTTTGTTCCTTTGTGAGCGGCTGAGCGCTACCCATGGTACAGAGATGATCAGAAAGTTAGCTATCATGGTAGTATCTGTGCTCTTTTGTTCTTCTTTTTTTTGCCAGAGGTGATTTGGGTGTGCCTCGTGATCACTTTGTTCTGCCCAACAAGCAGTATTTCTGATGGCCTGGACAAATTTCTGTCAATAATTTTGTGCCTCTATGCTTGCAGGATGATGGATTTTTATGTTCCCATGAAATTAAGCTTCTTTTCAGTTATCATCTGCTATGAATATTCCTTCCATCTTATCTGTTCTGCTAGCTGAAATTGATCATGCTGGATAACTGCCTTTACTACATCACAAGTTCTATTCTTATGATAGATTGTCGAACTATTTCAACGATTTCCTTCAACTCCTATTGGTCCAACCCAAAACGCATGCTCTGTATAGAGAAGCATGCCAGATAACTGTATTTACTGTGTGTATTTATACCGATTTTAACTAACCTGGTTATTGTCCTAAACTGAATAGAGAAGCATGCATTGAAGTCAATAATTTTGTGCCTCTATGCTTGCAGGATGATGGATTTTTTTTATTTTTTTCCTGGACCATATAAGTCACAGAATTGGAAAGACAGTAGGTCGGGGACTCATTTCCGGGCACAAGCAATTGAATGCCTCAGCTCACCTGTACGTATGCACAGCTCTGACTGGTATGTCCTCTATGTTTAGAACCAAGCTTAATTACCATATACATCTGTTTTGATTAGCAGCTAACCTTGCTTTATCCTCGAAAAGCTTGGGGGCTTTTCTGATTTGATGGAGTGGTTTGAGTACTTAAAACCTGTTTTCTGACAATGTATTTCCTTTTTCTCATGAACAGTTTGAGCAGTTTTCCTTTCTCTTCCAAGGAAAGCAAAAGGCTGGGGCTGCGTCAATAAACCATATTTGTTTTCCCTTAAGATGGTAATATGTTGCCACCGAGAAAGATTATAATATTTGATAGACAGTTTATGTTGTCAGTGCCAGTTCATTTCCATGTGCACATGTTCATACCATCCTCAAAATGACCTTCTAAAGAACTTCCAAGTGTAATTATCTGTTCGTGCATACGTGTATGCAGTACCTGGATCTCGCTTTCTGGCCAGGTGAGAATTTGAGATTTTTTTTATAAAAGACACCCAAAGGCATCTTAAAACTGATTAATATCGAGGAGAATAAAGATTTTTTTATGTTGTCACAAGGAGTAAAAGTATTGAGTTTACATATACTCCTTTTGGATTCTTTTACCATACCGCTTGACAGTTATGGCATGGATAGGGTTATCATTTTCATGTCACTTCGTATGCACTCTCATGCATAACTCCACAGTGCTCATGCATGAACTTGATAAAACACGCCACCAACAAAATTCTTATCTATATCTGATTTTCTTATTTGACCACCTTATGCTTCTTGATTTTCATGCCTAACAACTATACGGTCGAACTGAGCTTCGCAAACACTCGATAATTTGAACTACACTGACTTCTTTACTCAATTCCCAGTGGCAGTTGCCTGTTGAGGGGGGGGGGGGGGGGTATTTAGAGCCTTATGGTTTGGAGAAGATATACATAATTCAGCAATTGCGGATTGTGCCGTTGGTGAAAATTTTGAGTTCAATAAAACTATTTGATATGGACTTACCTGGTAAATATGTAAATCTGCTTTAGTCTCTAAAGCTACCACCCTAGCTACATTATTCAGTGCCGAAATAGCACATGATGTCCAACTCAGATTTTGAAAGAGAACGCCATTGACACATATCTTATATCTTGATTCTTGTTTTGTATGTCTTTATGGACTTATCGTGTGGTCATTACAAATAACCTTAGTGATTACGTGAGAGGAAGCTGAAAGTTAGTCTATAGTACATTTGTAACCATAACATAATCTTGACACTGCCAGTCTTGTACGCACAGTTTCACTTATTGGAATGATTGAGTGAGAGAACTTTGTTGTACGCTCTTATGCTCTTTCATTAGTAATACTCGGCTCCTTACTGAATGTTGACTATCAGTTTGCTAATTGAGAGTTTACACCACAAGTTGTATTACGGGGGCGGACTAGCTCTTTCGTATGCAGGACTTGGTACTGATCATAGTTGCCATGTTTCCGGTACGGTGGGAACGAGGAACGGGAACGAGGGACGAGAGTCGGTGGCTGAAAAAAATAGGGTACAAGGAGGGTATACATCTCTCGAACGATTTTTTTATAGCGGGGACGCGATCCAATCCGTTTGGGTACGATGAACCCGATACGGTACCATGGGTCGAGGAACGCAGTTCCTGAAGAACGACGGCTCCCTGACGGTCAGCATTCCTTGCTGTTAATGGATCCCTTGCAATTAATGGATTGGAGGAAGAACGAGAAGTCCTTGAGAAAAGAAACGACGACGTGAGTAAATTATGCCTCGCGTTTTGGCTGTTGGATTCTCGAACCTGAATCGAGGAGCAGGCTGCAGGGACGCCGAATCTTCATCGAATCGTACCGAATCCGACCTCGTTCCCGATTCCGATTCTGGGTCGATGAATCGGGATCGAGGAACGGCCTACCGTTCCCTGTTTCCGGCTACTATGGTACTGATACTCTAGAATACACATCAAATGGGCACTCCATGATAGTAGGTGGACGAAAAGTTCATATTTGCAATGATGGATATGTGGAGTATGGAACTCATCAAGGAATTTCAGGTCAACTTTCAGTATTTAAGCAATTTGTCACTATACAGGTTTGCTTCTCTTTTGTTCTTGTTTTCTCAGTAAAATGTTCACTATTGAATTTCAGTGCTTTGCTCATAAATTAGACTCGCGAGAGTGATCTTAGTCTGGTTCTCGATTTTGGTGGAAGTTAGCAGCATTAAAACTTTGCCCAGACAATTATAAACTGATGATCTCTATATGCTCCTATCAGGTGGAACGGAGGGATGTGATTTGTGAAGATTGACATTTCCTGTTTTGAGGAATTGGAAACACTGAATTTCACACTTTTGATCTTGCTTGGGACTTTGGTATGTAAAGCACTCTGCTTTGGGCTTGTTGGTGTGCTAACAGAACTAACTGGCTTCGCCTTCTCATGAACTACTCTGATGTTAGCTTCTGTATTTACATGGGTCATTCTTTATCATCTTTTACAGTGAAAAGTGGCAGTATGAACTTGAGTGAGATATATATTGAGCATAAGTGGGAAAATATTCTATCGCCTTTTTTTGCTTTTGATAGTGTGAAGTGTGAATTACTTTTTTTAGGACAAACGTTAGCTATTGACATCAGCTTTTCCCATGTATCTCAAAACTAATTGATTTTCCTTCATCAAAATCTGATAATTGAGGGCTCTTCTGTTATTAATATTGAGCAGATAGAATGTTGGTTACTAAATGAATCATTCTCAACTCTTTTGCTTTTTGCAGGTTCGTGTTCAAAATAAAAATGCCATCCAGTGTAGAGCAAAGTTGGTTAATGATTTTAACCAAACTTGTCTTGATTAGTTATACTTTGTCGATTACTCTGCTCAAATCAACACCTAGCTATAATAGTAACACTGTATACTCACTTCTCAGAATTTAGATTCTAAATTTTAAAATGGGAATAATCTCGATTTCAATGTATAGCAACTTCAGCCTCTAATAACTAAAATGGTATGATTTCTATTTTACTAAAATTCTTCCAGGAAGGGTTGTTAGGAAACAATCCTCTCTTTCATGAAGTTCACAATGCTACACGTTAGTCAGTATCTTTTGATTTATGACACTTTAATTAGTATCTTTTGATTTATGACTCTCTAATTACTACATCTTGCTGTTATATTCTGCAGATATCTTCTTGCTTAAATTGTGATGGCAGTGGGAAGATAATGGTTGAACACTGCATATGTTGAGGTGTTTCCTTTGTGTCCTCCGCTAGCTTGTGCATGTATGTTAGTGATGGACAACCACAAAGACTAAATGCTAATAGGGTTCTTTTTATTACTCTGATCTTGTGGTTTTAAAATGGTTTGTGTAAGCCACAATTTGAATATTCAAGATATTCATGCTACTTTTATTTTTTCATCATGCCTGATTCTTTACATGTCATAGTTAAAGAATAAAGATTTTGTTGAAGCTGCAGATGACAAGGCTATGCTGCTACATAAAATGAATGCATAGGGCGAGCCGAGACACTCAAACAATACAAGTGCGCATAGGACTGCCTCAAGAGGCGCCACCAGGTGGCGCCCCAACCACTAGTAAAAATTACAACTAGGTCTATGGACCACCTAGCGACGACTACAAGCACTGGAGCGAGCCGAAGGCGCGCCGCCGTCATCGCCCCTCCATCACCGGAGTCGGGCAAACCTTGTTGTAGTAGACAATCGGGAAGTCGTCGAGCTAAGGCCCCGAAGGACCAACACACCAGAGCAGCGTAGATTGAAAAGATCAAACCTGGAACCACACGAACGAAGACGGACACAAACTGGATCCAAAGAGATCCACCGAAGACCAGCACCGATCGAGTCCCATGAGATCCGACGGAGACACACCTCCACACATCCTCTGACAACGCTATTCGCACCATCGGGACGGGGATAGGACGTGGGAGACATTATTGCTACGTAGGGACATCGCCGCCGCCACACAACCGGTTCATGATTTCGGTAGAATGCTTTTGAAAGCGAGGCGTTGTAGAGTACTTCTGATACTCAATGTACATTAACTTTCCAATATAGTGTAAATCATACTCATTCCGTCTCAAAATAAGTGTCTTAAGTTTAATACAACTTTATACGGGTTAGTACGAAATTGAGACAATGAAGCTACAAATGTGAAGGTATTTGAATCAACTTCGTAACAAATCTTGGTAATCCATGTAAATTATCACTCAAGACATGACTTAAGCTTTAAAATGGAGAGGGATTGGTTACGTCTTAATAAACGCTTCAGACTCGCCAAACCATTTAGTTTTACCAGATTAATTTGCTTGTTTCAAGCCAGAAGCACCTCCTTGATGAGCCTATCAACATTGCGCATGGACCTTCCATCACGCTGTGCGGAGGCCACAATGATCTGCCGAAGCTCCAACACACGTCGTCGCATCTCTCGCTCCTGCTCCCCCTCCATGGCCTCCCGTATCATGGCCTCCACCTCGGTCCTCCTCACGTCGTCCCCAATCTCCATCCCGATCGATGCCCCACTCCTTACACTTGAAACGGTAGTTGTCCGTGAAGAAGGGCCAGCACACCATCGGGACACCGCCGCAGATGCCCTCGAGCGACGAGTTCCAGCCTATATATGAGGATGAAAGTGCAACTATCCCTGGGTGGTTTTGGTAATTCCTAACAACATATAGCTCATTGAGCTAACATTATTCCAAGATGAATATTTCAGAAAAGCTCAATGAATGGTATGGCATGGATAAGGAAAGTGGATCCCTCAAAATTCTAAGGACAAAAAGTTTGGCTCAAACTTGAAGCTCAAGACTCTACATTTTATATTTTAGTGATCCAAGATCATATTGAGTCCATAGGAAAAGCCAATACTATCAAGGAGAGATGAGGTGTTGCTTAATGAGTTTCTTGCTCTTCAGTGCTTAGTGATATGCTCCAAAATCCTCAACTACCTTCCCACATCCACATATGACCTAAACCAAAAGTCAATCTCGGCCCCACCGATTCTTTCTATCCGGCGCCATCGAGTTTCAAATGTCATAGCCACTGCCACAAACCCTAGGCAAATCGGTCTCACCGATAGGGATCTCGGTCTCACCGAGATGGGATTGTAATATCTCTGTTTCCCTTCGTAACGTTTCGGTCTTACCGAAATGAGCGATCGGTCCCACCGAGATTGCAATGTAAACTCTCTGTTTCCCTTTTGTAACATTTTGGTCTCACCGAGATGAGCGAATCGGTCCCACCAAGTTTACCTGACCAACTCTCTGGTTAGCTTATTACCAAAATCGGTCCCACCGAGTTTGTGTAATCGGTCACACCGAGATTACGTTATGCCCTAACCCTAACCATATCGGTCCTACCGAGTTGCATCTCAGTCCCACCGAAAATCCTAACGGTCACTAGGTTTGCTGAATCGGTCCGACCGAGTTTAACCATTCGGTCCCACCGAGTTTGGCAAATTGTGTGTAACGGTTAGATTTTGTGTGGAGGCTATATATACCCCTCCACCCACTCTTCATTCGTGGAGAGAGCCATCAGAACATACCTACACTTCCAATACACATTTTCTGAGAGAGAAGCACCTACACTTGTGTTGAGGTCAAGATATTCCATTCCTACCATATGAATCTTGATCTCTAGCCTTCCCCAAGTTGCTTTCCACTCAAATCTTCTTTCCACCAAATCCAAATCCTGTGAGAGAGAGTTGAGTGTTGGGGAGACTATCATTTGAAGCACAAGAGCAAGGAGTTCATCATCAACACACCATTTGTTACTTCTTGGAGAGTGGTGTCTCCTAGATTGGCTAGGTGTCACTTGGAAGCCTCCGACAAGATTGTGGAGTTGAACCAAGAAGTTTGTAAGGGCAAGGGGATCGCCTACTTCGTGAAGATCTACCACTAGTGAGGCAAGTTCTTCGTGGGCGACGACCGTGATGGAATAGACAAGGTTGCTTCTTCGTGAACCCTTCGTGGGTGGAGCCCTCCGTGGACTCGCGCAACCGTTACCCTCCGTGGGTTGAAGTCTCCATAAACGTGGATGTACGATAGCACCACCTATCGGAACCACGACAAAAACATCCGTGTCTCCAATTGCGTTTGAATCCTCCAAACCCTTCCCTTTACATTCTTGCAAGTTGCATGCTTTACTTTCCGCTGCTCATATACTCTTTTGCATGCTTGCTTGAATTGTGTGGAGATTGCTTGACTTGTGCTAAGATAGCTAAAATCTGCCAAGAACTAAAATTGGGGAAATGCTAGATTTTTATTTGGTCAAGTAGTCTAATCACCCCCCTATAGACATACTTTCGATCCTACAAGTGGTATCAGAGCTTTGGCCTCCATTTGCTTTGATTTCCATAGCTTTTGGTGGTCATAGCCTTGGTTTCACAACCTAGGAGAGTATGGCGTCTAGCGAGGGAAATTATCACCGTAGAGGTCCTTACTTTGGTGGTACTAATTTTGCTAGTTGGAAGCATAAGACGAAAATGCATATTCTTGGACATAACCCCGCCGTTTGGGCTATTGTGTGTGTTGGCTTGCAAGGTGAATTCTTTGATGGGAAAGAACCGAACCGTGAAGCTACCGCAGAAGAGTTGAAGATGCTGCAATACAACGCTCAAGCTTGTGATATCCTCTTCAACGGATTGTGCCCCGGAGAATTCAACAAAATCAGCCGTCTTGAGAATGCAAAGGAAATTTGGGATACTTTGATTGATATGCACGAAGGTACCGACTCCGTCAAGGAATCCAAATTGGATGTGCTTCAAAGTCAACTTGACAAGTTCAAAATGAAGGATGGTGAAGGTGTCGCTGAAATGTACTCTAGGCTTGCTCTTATCACAAATGAGATTGCCGGCTTAGGGAGTGAAGAGATGACCGATATATTCATCATCAAGAAGATCCTAAGAGCCTTGGATGGAAAATATGATACCGTGTGCACATTGATCCAAATGATGCCAAATTACAAAGATGTCAAGCCAACGGAAGTCATCGTAAGAATTGTTGCTCATGAGATGTCACTCAAGGATAAAGAGGAACTTCACAACAAATCAAGTGGTGCTTACAAAGCCTCATGTGAAGCCCCCACAGCATCGAGTGAGAAACAAACCTTCAATGAAGAATTGAGCTTAATAGTGAAGAACTTCAACAAGTTTTACAAGAGTAGAAGCAAAGAGAGAAGCTCCAAGTCAAGGTCCTACAATGACAAAAGATCTTCTAGTCGAGAGCGAAACTGCTACAATTGTGGAAGGCCCGGACACTATTCCAATGAGTGTACGGCCCCCTACAAGAGAAGAGAAGATTCTCCCAAGAGAAGAAGTAGAAGAGAAGAATCACCATCTAGAGAAAGAAGGAGTAGAGATGATCGTTATGAACGAAGATCCTCACGGAGAAGCAAGGATTCGGAAAGAAAGGACAAGTCATCAAGGAGCTACACAAAACGAAGACATCAAGCTCATGTTGGTGAATGGGTATCCAGCTCCGACTCCTACAACCACTCCGAGAGAAGCTATCACTCCGACTCCGGATATACTCAAGATGAAGGTGTTGCCGGTCTAGCACTTGTGAAAACCAACTCCTACGACATATTTGACTCACCAAATGAAGAAGTTGGAACATGCTTCATGGCTAAAGGCCCAAAGGTATCACACCCCGAGTATGTTGATTTCAATAGTGATGAAGATGACTTGTTAGGTGATGATGATTTACTTGTTGACAACTCTAGTGATGAATACTATGATGAAACGTCAATTAATCATGCTAATCAAGATAAAACGAATGACAATGATAAGGAGAAGATTGAGTCTCTAACTAAAGAACTAAACACTCTTAAGTTAGCTCATGAAACTATCTTAGGAGATCATCGAGAACTTTTAAGGACTCGTGAGAAATTACGCTTTGAAAAGCTCAACCTTGAGCAAGAGCATGAGTTCTTAAAAGCAATCAATGATGATCTTCGTAAGAAAAATTCTTCTTACATTGCCAAGCGTTTACTCTTATCCACTTACATGCCTCAAGTCAAGTCTAGTAACAAGAACAAGAAAGATTCTTCCTCTAGTAGTAACAATAATCATGCTAAATCCAATATTGTTGCCTCTAGTAGTTCTCTTGATTCCAATAATGATTCTCTTAGCCAAGTTACACTTGAGCAAGAAAATAGCTTATTGAAGGGAATTATAGAGAAAGGTGTTTACAAGAGCCTTGCCGGAAGTAAGCAATTCGAGGAAATTGTACGCAAGCAAGGAAGGCACCGGAAGAATCAAGGTGTTGGTTTTGAACGAAAGTTCAATGCCAATGGAGTTGAGTGGGAAGAAGATCAATACCCCAAGACGAAGTTTGTTCCTCAAAAAGAGAAGTATGATCCTACTTCTTTCAAAGGGACACAAGCTCAAGATGATCTTCCACCACAAGACCACAAGCAGAAAGGCAAGGACAAGCTTCAAGAGGAAATTGATGCATTTGAAGAAGCTCCTAAGGCCTTGGTCAAGTGGGTTCCCAAGACTACTTCAAGTTCCACTTCATCAAGTACAACTACAACACCGAGGATTCCCATCAAGATGGTGTGGATCCCGAAGAAGAAGAACTAGAGAGTTCTTGAGGGTGACTCCGCCAACATACTTCACTCTTATCATCTTGGCAAGAACAAGTGTAATCAACTTCCACATCTTGCACTAGTTCAAGGAGTCACAAACCCTCTTGTTGGTAAGACAAGGGACAAGTAACCTAAAAGCTTTCATAGACATCATCTTGTGTGTGCATCACTCTATGTCTATGGATATCCTTGTTTGTTCCTTGTGGGACTAACCCGTGTAGGTATTGAAAGTGCAACTCACTCCAATGGATAGCTCCAAATGATCTACATCAACATTGAGCATCCACATCTTCAACATCTACATGAAGTCATCATCGACAAAACCCAAGGTTAGTTCATCCCTCTTAGGGGGGATCTCACATCTAGGGGGAGCTTTACTCTAAGAATTGAGCTAAAGCAACTCTAATGGTGTGAACACAACAATGCTTTATGTAAAAGTGGTAACCCCACTTGTGCTTAAACGATGAGTATGACCTATGATCAAATGTTCTCATTTGACTCCTAAGTCAATATACTCATATATAGATGACCTAGTCATCGCAAATTGTTTGATAGATGCTAGAATTGGTTGTGCATGCTTTGCCACATATTTCATTTGTCATTTTATTGTGTGAGCATGTTGGTTGCATATTTCACTCATTCGAGGACGTCCACTTGTTGTTTTGATTGATTGGTTTCTTTTTCTTTGGCCAAGTGGATGGACAAGAATGCCTAAGAACCTTCTCTAGCTATCTATGCTTTTCTCGTCTCAAACTCTATTCATGCTACATCACAAAATTTGATCAAGTCAGATTCGAACCACCCTGTGTGAGGAGCACTCGTAGTCCCCGATTCGTCATAGACTTAAACTTCCAAAACTTCTTTGTGTGTTTCGGTCTGACCGATTCCTCCATTTCGGTCATACCGAGATCACTAAGTCGATCCAGGTTTTCAATCTCAGTGCAACCGATTTGAACTTTTCGGTCACACCGAGTTGCTGTAACTGTCAACAGTTATGCATCTCGGTGCCACCGAGTTGTTCCACTCGGTCACACCGACAGGGTCGAGCTATATATATCCACGGGCAAATTTTTGGAAATTTCTCCGAAACCCCTTCGCCCGCGCATAGCTCGCTCTGCTTCCTGGGTCTCCGGATCGTCCTCCTTGTCGCCAGTTGCCTCCTGTCGCTGGTCTCCGCTGCCGTCAACGGAATTCTTCCCCGCCGTTTCCGCCGTAGGGAGTTCATCGCCAAAATAGGGTATGGACTCGATCACAGTGCTATCCCCGTCCGATTCCTAGCACATTGTGTTCATTATGATTCTTACCACGATTGAAACGCTTCTATCCAGTCAAAACACTCCGTAGATTAGAGTTGAATCGAAAATTTAGGGATAGGTTTCCGCCGAAACCATCTCGGACCCACCGGGTTGCAGAACTCGGTTCCACCGATTCGGCCAAGGCCATTGCACATGTGGTTCTCGGTCTGACCGAGAATTGCAAATCGGTGTGACCGATTTCAGGACTTTGTGAAACCCTAGCAGTCTCGGTGCCACCGAACTGTGACTCGGTCTGACCGAGTTCACTAGTTTTGGTTCCAACAGCTACTTCGGTATCACCTAGTTTACAAATCGGCTGATCCAAAATGCTTTCTGAGGAAAACTAAAACTAAGTTTTTGACTCATTCTTTTGCAAAACCTCTATATTTTGTGATGCTCATCCACTCTATCTCATCTACAATCTATTCACAGGGTCTGCAGTTAGTGTTTGCAACATGTCTGACCAGAGTGACAACCAGAACAAGTCAGAGGAGCAAGTTCACATGAGTGAGGGCACTAGTCCCTCTAGCATCTCAGATGAGGGTAGCAAAAGCACCCCAAGCAATTTGCCAAAGGCTGCCACTAGAGCAAGCAAGAAAAGAACTTCAAAATCTGAGGATGAAGATTATGTGGCAGAGGAAGAGGAAGCCACATCAAAGAAGAAAGTGCTAAAAAAGGAATATGGCTCAGCTGCAGCCACAAAGCCAGGTATGCAGAAGAAGGCACCTGCAAGGAGAGTTCCCACTTCCAAACCTAGGAAGGTTGCCACTGGAGAAACCATAAAGTTTACCATTGAGTCAGAAAAGGAAGATGTTGGCCAAGATAAAAAGAAAAAGAGAGTCAGAACCACTACTGCCAGAGTTCTTGGCAAACCCTCTATGAGGAGAGGTTCAGAAGAAGAGGAACAGGTTGCTGCACCAGCACCTAAGGCCCAGAAGCTTATGGGTGATGCTATCAGGACAGGGGCTGCTTCATCAAAGCCCAAAGAAGCACCCAAAGCTGCCTCCAAGCCCAAGACTGCACCTAAGAGGAATACCAGGAACATATCTGCTGCTGAGAAGAACAAGGCCCCAGTGCCTGAGACTGCTGAAGAAGAAGGAGAAGGCAAAGATGGAGAAAGCTGTCAAGATGCCAACCATGGAAGAGGCATCTCAGTATCTTCTAAAAAGCAAGCAAGATCATCTTGGCTACTTGATTGCATCCACTCTAAGGATAGAGAAAGGACTGGCCACCCTGACTCGAAACCAGGAGAGCTTGGAAAGAATCATGGAGCAGAAGTTCTATGACTTAGATGTGAAGGTCACTGAGATCCAGTTTGTTGTGGAGCAACTTCAAGATGATATGCAGGAGAGGAAGGGCAAGACAACCACTGATGCATTTGCCAGAGTGCCTAGAGCTCAGAGGTCAATTGCAGTGCCAGTATCAGACACTAGAGCCACTTCATCTGCACCAGCTACGGCTTCAGTACCACCAGCTCCAGCACCTACCCCAGCAGCTCCATCTACTTCGACTGAAGCCTTCGTCCTTGGCGTTATCTGGACACCACCACCTGAAGATCAAGCCTGAGAGTCATTTTAGTGCTATGCATTTTCTGTGAACTTTTTGGTAACTTGTTGCCAAAGGGGGAGAAAAATGTATAGATCATAGGCTTCGAGAGAGAGCGTTTCTTTTTATTCTCTATTGCTTTGGTGGTTGAACTTTATTTGCTTGATTGAGATACTTTATTTGCTTGTTTATGATACTTGGATGATCATGTGTGTTTGATCATATGCTACATTAATGCTTGTTGGATGATACTATCATTTTATCCCTATTTGATCATTCACTTTGCTTGGTGATGAGTGCATGTATTTAATTCTTATCATTTTGAGCGCTCCACCAAGATGTATGTGACATGGAAGAGTAACCCATGATCCTAACTCATTGTGCATTTGCAGTCCAAAGCAAATCCTAAGATATGCACAAATTTAGGGGGAGCTCTTGCTTTTCACATACTTCTCAAAGCGACAATATCTTTCACTCTTATTATCATTTGTCGAAGCTTTGATCTATATGTTGTCATCAATTACCAAAAAGGGGGAGATTGAACGTGCAACTATCCCTGCGTGGTTTTGGTAATTCCTAACAACATATAACTCATTGAGCTAACATTATTCCAAGATGAATATTTCAGAAAAGCTCAATGAATGGCATGGCATGGATGAGGAAAGTGGATCCCTCAAAATTCTAAGGACAAAAGGTTTGGCTCAAGCTTGAAGCTCAAGACTCTACATTTTATATTTTAGTGATCCAAGATCACATTGAGTCCATAGGAAAAGCCAATACTATCAAGGAGGGATGAGGTGTTGCTTAATGAGTTTCTTGCTCTTCAGTGCTTAGTGATATGCTCCAAAATCCTCAACTACCTCCCCACATCCACATATGACCTAAACCAAAAGTCAATCTCGGCCCCACCGATTCTTTCTATCCGGCGCCACCGAGTTTCAAATGTCATAGCCACTGCCAAAAACCCTAGGCAAATCAGTCTCACCGATAGGGATCTCGGTCTCACCGAGATGGGATTGTAATCTCTCCGTTTCCCTTCGTAACGTTTCGGTCTTACCGAGATGAGCGATCGGTCCCACCGAGATTGCAATGTAAACTCTCTGTTTCCCTTTTGTAACATTTCGGTCTCACCGAGATGAGCGAATCGTTCCCACCGAGTTTACCTGACCAACTCTCTGGTTAGCTTATTACCAAAATCGGTCCCACCGAGTTTGTGTAATCGGTCACACCGATATTACGTCATGCCCTAACCCTAACCATATCGGTCCTACTGAGTTGCATCTCAGTCCCACCGAAAATCCTAACGGTCACTAGGTTTGCTGAATCGGTCCGACCGAGTTTAACCATTCGGTCCCACCGAGTTTGGCAAATTGTGTGTAACGGTTAGATTTTGTGTGGAGGCTATATATACCCCTCCACCCACTCTTCATTTGTGGAGAGAGCCATCAGAACATACCTACACTTCCAATACACATTTTCTGAGAGAGAAGCACCTACACTTGTGTTGAGGTCAAGATATTCCATTCCTACCATATGAATCTTGATCTCTAGCCTTCCCCAAGTTGCTTTCCACTCAAATCTTATTTCCACCAAATTCAAATCCTGTGAGAGAGAGTTGAGTGTTGGGGAGACTATCATTTGAAGCACAAGAGCAAGGAGTTCATCATCAACACACCATTTGTTACTTCTTGGAGAGTGGTGTCTCCTAGATTGGCTAGGGGTCACTTGGGAGCCTCCGACAAGATTGTGGAGTTGAACCAAGGAGTTTGTAAGGGCAAGGAGATTGCCTACTTCGTGAAGATCTACCGCTAGTGAGGCAAGTCTTTCGTGGGCGACGACCGTGATGGAATAGACAAGGTTGCTTCTTCGTGGACCCTTCGTGGGTGGAGCCCTCCGTGGACTCGCACAACTGTTACCCTCCGTGGGTTGAAGTCTCCATCAACGTGGATGTACGATAGCACCACCTATCGGAACCACGACAAAAACATCCGTGTCTCCAATTGCGTTTGAATTCTCCAAACTCTTCCCTTTACATTCTTGCAAGTTGCATGCTTTACTTTCCGCTGCTCATATACTCTTTTGCATGCTTGCTTGAATTGTGTGGAGATTGCTTGACTTGTGCGAAGATAGTTAAAATCTGCCAAGAACTAAAATTGGGAAAATGCTAGATTTTTATTTGGTCAAGTTGTCTAATCACCCCCCTCTAGACATACTTTCGATCCTACAGAGGAACACCCCTACCGCCTCGTGCTCTAGCACCTCCTGCTGCGGGCACCACGTCGACAGCATGCGTCGTTAGAAGGAAATTAAGTAAAGCCCTCGTAAACGTTCGTGATTTTAGAATTATTGTCTGGCGTGTTTTTTTAACACAGTACAGACGCAAGCGCTCATACATACGTGCATACACTCACCTTTATGAACGCACACACGCATACCCTACCCCTATGAGCACCTTCGAGAGAATGAGCCGACATATCATCTTGAGATTTAGGAAGTCACCATAGGCGCCTCATCGTTGACGGAAATGTCTCTTCCACTGAATGTGCATCGCCGGAAATCCTGAAATAAATCCAGAAATTAATAATGCGAGCACGGACTTGAACCCCGATGGGCTAGGGATACCACTGTCCCTCTAATCATCCAATCACGACGTGTTGGTATATAAAATGGCGTAAACCTATTAGCGTGCTCACGGGTAGCTGGATCTGTCGGTCTCGACTTTTTTCCGGTAGCCGTGGCTTCATGAATTAGAGCATGGTTAATAATATCGCCATATGTTGGCTATACCATGAATTAGAGCATGGTTAATAACATTGCCATATGTTGGCTATACCATATTGCCATGTCATCTATAGACAATGTGATAGCCCGCATCTATAATAGTTAGCTACAAGGAATTACTACTTGTTAAACAAATGACCCACCTTTCGCTCTCACAAAGCTTCTTCCTGCTACAACCGCTTATCTTCGCTCTCCTCTTGTCTCTCTTTCAACTCATCAAAAATATAATAATTAAATCCTTTTACCATGCTTACGTCACATTATTATACTTGCTCTTATTTTTATTGTGGGAGCACACGGGTCCATGCATGTGATCCCCGCGTCCTTTCGTTTGTCTAAGGGCCGCCTCGGATACTTTGGCGCATTTGGTAACTTCAGACAACTGGCCTTTTTTAAAGAGCTCTTTTATGCATCCCGCGCTTCTGGGCCGGCCCACTAGGTCTCCCCATCAGTGAGGGTTCCTGCCCCTCTCGCTGAAGGCGACACATAATCGCAAACATTCGTTCGAGCCAACTGTTTCCTTTGGTAGAATAACCAGCCGAGGGTAAACTAGGCCCAGACGGCCCATTTAGTATGCCACCCGACACGATCAACATTTGGCAAAAAATTCCAACTCAGAAACAACAGTTAATTTGAATTATCACTAGACCAAGGCTTCCGATACCTAAATAAGTAGTCATAATTTTACTCTAAATAATTGCCATCGCCAAAAAACAAAAATTTCCCCTACAAAAAGTTTTCAAAAAATTGCGAGTGACATATTTGGTTAAGAAAGAAATTACGAATTTTGCAATGAGATGTTTGTGACTACATTTTTACTTTATTTTTGCCATGAACCAATACAAAATGCCATGTGATAGTACAAAACATTATATAAGTTTGACATGTTACAATTACACATTACAAAATGAAAAGGTTTTGCCATGATTTAGAAAAGAAACACAATTCATAAATTTTCCATGTGAAAATGCAAATTTGTAAATAGTTGACACCACATTGCGCGGGCAAAACAAATATGAATTTGCCATGTGAGCAGAAAATATTTCTAATAAAAATGCCATAATTTATGTCACAAAAAATAATAATCTTGCCATCTGAAGTGAACTAAAACTATGTACATTGCCATGTAGTGGGAAGCAAATTTCCTATGGTGTGTAAAATAAATTTGCCATGCCACAAATAATAAAACTGCCATGGGCTAATTAATAAATTTACCAGTCTAACTAAAAAATCCATGGTCCAATTAAAAATAAAATAAAATATTTAAGTCAATAAGCGAGAAAAGGGGACCATGACTTGATTTTCTCTTTGTAATTGCTCCATATTGGATGTTTATGAGGTGCTCGCCACCGACATTGATGCATCCCCTCACTCCTGAATGTTGTGTCTCCGCAGGACGGAACTGGTGGACTGGTGAATCACATAGTGGTCAACGGACATGCGGCGGCATTTTTCAGCCTTTTGCCAGTACCAACACATGGGTATTATATGATAGATGAGACGGAGATCGTGCCCATCATCACTATCAGTCTACAGAATTACATGTCGGTCTAGGGAGGGGCCCATGAAAGCCCCGAGCTAGAGTGTGATAACCACGCTCATTTACTTGGGATTGATCTTTTTTGTGAGCAGGTGAACAACATGACCACCATCAACGACAATGACAAAGAGAAGTGGCAACACATATGATTCGCTAGCGCTTCAGGCTCCCCAAACCATTTATTTACCATTTTAATATACTTATTTCAAGCCAGCAGCACCTCCTGGATGAGCCTATCAACATTGTGCATGGACCTTCCGCCAGGCCGTGCGGAGGCCACTGCACTCTTCTGGAGCTCAATCACACGCCTTCGCATCTCCCGCCCCTTCTCCCCCTCCATGACCTCCCGTATCATGGCTTCCACCTCGGTCCTTCTCACGTCGTCCCCAATCTCCATCCCGATGCCCCACTCCGTACACTTGTAGCGGCAGTTAGTCTGCTGCTCCGCGAAGAAGGGCCAACACACCATCGGAACACCGCCGCAGATGCCCTCAAGAGATGAGTTCCAACCGGAGTGTGTGAGAAACACCCCTACGGCCTCGTGCTCTAGCACCTTCTCCTGTGGGCACCACGTCGAGAGCATGCTCCGCCCCTCTATCGCCATTGCGAACTCCGGCGGAAGCGCGGTCTCGTCGTCAGCCTTGACGAGGTCAGGCCGCACGTTCCACAGGAAGGCGTAGCCTGTGTTGGCCAGCCCCCATGCGATCTCCAACAAATGCTCCTTGGACATCACCGTGATGCTCCCGAAATTGACGTAGACCACGGAGCGCGGCGGCCGACCTTCGAGCCACCGAAGGGGCGCGTCCTGCTCCTTCCACAGGTTGGACCCGATGCCGGCGAGGGGGCTCTCCTCCGGTATGTTGTTGCGGACCGTGAGATGGAGCGGCCCCACCGTGTAGATAGGCGGCAGGAGTTTGGACATGGCGTTGAGCAGGGGTGAGTCGAGCTCGTCCCATGTGTTAATGACCACCGCCGAGGCCTGCGACATGGCGGCCGTCTCGTGGACGAAGAAGTTGAACATGATATCATCGGGGTCCGTGGCACGCAAGAACGTCGGGAGGTCACGTAGCCGGATGTCCTTGGGCATCGCCGGTATCCAGTCAATGGTCGTGTCCAAGTATCCATTGCTCAACTGCGCCTCTTCTGCTCCAACAACAAATAGATTACATTATGTGGCCTCTGAGTCAATAAAATTCACCCTTTGTCGACAAAATTGTTATCTCCAGTTTAATTTCCACGTGCACGCAGGCAGCCAAAGAACACGCGTTACTTGAAGAAATTTGATTTTCTTGTGTATATATAAAGAGAGAGACATGCATATATACCTTTGAGTGGGAAGAGCCCACGGTCGAGTAGATCCTTGTAGTGGTTGTAGCCCATGAACCCACAGGCGCTGGCGGTCCAGAGCGTGGCGCAGCGGAGGCCGAGCTCCCGCGCCGCTCGAAGGCCAAAACTCATGACGCTATCCGCCACCACGCAGGTTACAGGCGGCAGCGCGCCACCGGAGGCGTCGGCCTCCTCGTTGAGCTTGACGATGAGCTCCTTGAACCTGGGGAGGCAGGTGGTCATGGTAGAGTAGCACAGCGCGGGGATGTCCTGCGTGGCCTCACGGTCGGACGGCGGAAGGCCGTCGGCGATGGCGGCAAACCGGAACGCGGGCAGGCCACGTAGCGTGTCGGCGGACTGGGAGCGCAGCAGCCGGCGGTGGTTGAACTCGTTGTTGACGAAGGTGACGTGGAAGCCCCTGGCGTGGAGCAGCTTGGCCAGCTTCAGCATCGGCGTGACGTGGCCCTGCGCCGGGTAGGGGATCATCACGGCGTGCGGCCTCTCACCCGGCGCCAGCGACCCGATCTCCATGGCTTCCTAGATTCACCTTTGTTGCTTTACTTCTCACTCACAAGCCGCAACGTTGTGTTGTGCGTGTGGCCAGCCGTGTGCCCGGACATGAGCTCCTGACGTGTTGGTATATAACATGGCTGGCGGCATGGAGGCCTACCTAAACGCCACGGCGTGCTCACAGGTCGTTGGATCAGTCGATCACCACTTCAATGGCTGCCTGCTGTCGTTGGCTTCATGAATTATTGTTGTTGTGGGAGGACGACGGGACCAAGCATGAGATCCGCACGTCCATTCGGTTTTTTAGGGCGAATATTTTGGATGATTTGCTGATTTCTGGGCCACTCATCCTTTATCTCCACTCTAACAACTTAAATGCATGCAGTTTCGATTGCTCTCACATTATGGTTGAATGGTTAGAAGGACAGTGGTATCCTTAACCCACCACCTCAAATTTTGAGCTTGACATTGATGCTCACATTTTTTTTGATTTATTTATGTCTTTTCCGCGATGTGCGTTTAATGGGAGAAGACTGTTGAAGTATTAGGGTGCGCCTAGGGGCCATCTAACAATTTCTGAAAATCTCTAAGGACCCATGTGAGTTTATTGGCACTAGGTGTAGTGGGAAGTTTAGTCTCACCCCTGAAGTTGAAAATGAGTTGGACCTCCTTATAAGGGTTTCTCTTCTACATGCTATTGGAGCTTGAGAAGAGATGAGGCCCTCGCGCACTCCTCCTCTGCCGCTCGCCTCGCCACGACGCGCCGCGTCGCGGGTTGCGGGAATGAGCCGAGCTCACAACTACGCACCTATATAAGTGTGCCGTGTCCGGATCCTGTACCGGAGAGGGGCGAATAGGTTTTTGGGAAACGACTACGTGACTGCTCGCCTCCGATTCACTATTTCCTCTACATCAGCGTCGTCTTCATCATCACCATGCAGTGGCGAAGCTATGTGTAAGCTGTGGGGTCAGCCGACCCCACAGCTTTTTTTGAAAAACAGTCTATAATCACTGTTCATTACTGTTCACCGTGAAGAAAAAAATCACAAAAAATACAGTTGACCCCACAGATTATTTTGGCTGGCACCGCCGCTGTCACCATGTCTCAGTCCTGCGCAGATTGTCTCGCCGCCGATAAGCTCGAGGCCGACAAGAAGGCCGCCAAGGACGCTGCTGCCGCCACCGCCGCCGCGGGTTCTGCCCGGCCCACTGGAGGGTATAATGAAGGAAATATGCCCTAGAGGCAATAATAAAGTTGTTATTTATATTTCCTTATATCATGATAAATATTTATTATTCATGCTAGAATTGCATTAACCAGAAACTTGATACATGTGTGGATACATAGACAAAACACAGTGTCCCTAGTAAGCCTCTACTAGACTAGCTCGTTAATCAAAGATGGTTAAGTTTCCTAACCATAGACATGTGTTGTCATTTGATGAACGAGATCACATCATTAGGAGAATGATATGATGGACAAGACCCATTCGTTAGCTTAGCATATTGATCGTTCAGTTTTATTGCTATTACTTTCTTCATGTGATATACATATTCCTTTGACTATGAGATTATGCAACTCCCGGATACCGGAGGAATACCTTGTGTGCTATCAGACGTCACAACGTAACTGAGTGATTATAAAGATGCACTACAGGTATCTCCGAAGGTGTTTGTTGGGTTGGCATAGATCGAGATTAGGATTTGTCACTTCGAGTATCAGAGAGGTATCTCTGGGCCCTCTCGGTAATACACATCATGATAAGCCTTGCAAGCAATGTGACTAATGAGTTAGTTGCGGGATAATGTATTAATTACGGAACAAGTAAAGAGACTTGCCGGTAACGGAATTGAACTAGGTATGAAGATACCAACGATCGAATCTCAGACAAGTAACATACCGATGACAAAGGGAATAACGTATGTTGTCATTACGGTACGACCGATAAAGATCTTCGTAGAATATGTGGGAATCAATATGAGCATCTAGGTTCCGCTGTTGGTTATTGACCGGAGAGGTGTCTCGGTCATGTCTACATAGTTCTCGAACCCATAGGGTCCGCATGCTTAACGTTCGATGACAATTTTGTATTATTTGAGTTATGTGATTTGGTGACTGAATGTTGTTTGGAGTCCCGGATGAGATCACAGACATGAGGAGGAGTCTCGAAATGGTCGAGAGGTAAAGATTCATATATAGGACGATCATGTTCGGACACCGAAAGTGTTCTGGGGGTACCGGGTACGTATCGGGTCACCGGAAGGGGTTTCGGGCACCCCCCCGGCAACTATATTTGCCTAATGGGCCAAGAGGGGAAATGGAGCAGCCAGCAGGGGCTGCTGCGCCCCTCATATGGGCCGCACCTTAGGAGCAAGGAAAGGGGGAAGAGAGAAGGAAGGGGAGGGATTCGGCATCCCCCTTCCTTCCCTCCTCCCTCCTCTTTCCTTCCCCCTCCGGTGGATATGGTAGGGGGGCAAATTGGACAAGGCCCCTAAGTAGGATTCCTCCTACTTGGGGCGCCCCTTGGCTGTCCTCCTCCCTCTCCCACCTATATATACATGGGGAGGGGGAGCCTAGAGAACACAGCAACATCTGTTAGCTGTGTGCGACGCCCCATTCCACAGTTTACGCCTCCGGTCATATTCACGTAGTGCTTAGGAGAAGCCATGCGAGGATCACTTCACCATCACTGTCACCAGGCCGTCGTGCTGATGGAACTCTCCCTCGACACTTTGCTGGATCAAGAGTTCGAGGGATGTCATCGAGCTGAACGTGTGCAAAACTCGAAGGCGCCGTACGTTCGGTGTTTGATCGGTCGGAACGAGAAGATGTTCGACTACATCAACCGCGTTAAACTAATGCTTCGGCTTTCGGTCTACGAGGGTACGTGGACAGACTCTCCCCCTCTCATTGCTATGCATCTCCTAGATAGATCTTGCGTGAGCGTAGGAATTTTTTTGAAATTGCATGCTACATTCCCCAACAGTGGCATCCGAGCCAGGTCTATGCGTAGATGATATGCACGAGTAGAAAACAAAGAGTTGTGGGCGGTGATCGTCATACTGCTTACCACCAATGTCTTATTTTGATTCGGCGGTATTGTTGGATGAAGCGGCCCGGACCAACCTTACATGACCACATTCATGAGACCGGTTCCACCGATAGACATCACTAGTAGAAAAGGGGGCTATGGTCCAGGCCGGGGCAGCCCATTAGTCCCGGTTCAGTCTAGAACCGGGACCAATGCGGGCATTGGACCCGGTTCGTGAGCCCAGGGGGCCGGCCGGGCCACGTGGGCCATTGGTCCCGGTTCGTCTAGACCTTTTGGTCCCGGTTGGTGGGACGAACCGGGACCAATGTGCCTGGCTCCTGGCCCACCACCATTGGTCCCGGTTCGTGGCATGAGCCGGGACCAAAGGCTCCCCCTTAGTCCCGGTTCGTGCCACGAACCGGGACTAAAGGGTCGGCCCTCGCTGCACCCCCAGTATAGTCCCACCTCGCCAACCGAAGGGCGCCGACACCTGTTTATAAGCCCGTCCCTCTCTGCAGTGTTGAGCTCCTCTCAAAGTGAAAATAGATGCACCTATAGAGGAAAATTGGACATAAATTCATAAATAGAAATTTATTATGAATTTATGTTTAATTTTCTCTATAAGTGCATCTATGTTCACTAACAGAGAAGTTTTTATTTTTTTTGACCTAAAAGAAAAAAGAAATCACTAAAAAACTATTAGTATTTAGTAGAAATAGAAATGACTAAAAAAGAAAAAGAAAAAGATGCCTATATGCACTAAGTAGTGATTCACACTAAGTAGTAGAAATGAAAAAAATAAATAGCAAAAAAGGAAAAAATGCCTATAATATTTGTTATGACTAACTAAAATTACCAAATTGAGTATAATGGCACTAACAGAAAATTTATAGTAAAGTTATTCATAAACTAGTGATTCACACAAATTTTAAAAAATAGAAATTTAAACTATTCAAATTTTAAAACTAATGGCACTAACAGAAAGTTTATAATTTTTGTGACCTAAAATAAAAAAGAAATCACTAAAAAACTATAAACATTTAGTTCTAAGTAGAAATGAAAAAATAATGGCAGTAGTAAAGTTAATCACAAACTTGAGATTCACACAAATTTCAAAGAATTCAAAATTTAACTATTCTAATTTGAAAACTAATGGCACTAACAGAAAGTTTATAATTTTCGGTATCTCTGTGCAGAAAGATTGTACATAGTAAATATAATACACAAAGTGTTTTCACATAAATTTAGTAAACTAGTGATTCATAAACTAGTGATTCACACAAATTTTAAAAAATTCAAATTTAAACTATTCAAATTTTAAAGCTAATGGCACTAACAGAAAGTTTATAATTTTTGTGACCTAAAAGAAAAAAGAAATCACTAAAAAACTATAAGTATTTAGTTCTAAGTAGAAATGAAAAAATAAATAGCAAAAAAAATGCCACCTATTGGGCCACCACGGTCTGAATACGACTAGAAACCCAACTATGGGCCAGGATTCAGGCCCGCAGCAGGCCCAATAGGCCCACAGGCATTGCAGCGACAAATTAGGCCCGAAAGCCTGCAGTTGAGAGGAGCTCGAGAGGGTGGGCGCAGCAGCGCTTATAAACCACTCCCGAGCCCTCTCAACTAGCGAGGTGGGACTAAACTTTTGGGCGCGGGGCAGTAGAAGGCCTTTGGTCCCGGTTGGTAGGACGAACCGGGACCAATGGGTGGCATTGGTCCCGGTTCGTGGCACAAACCGGGACCAATTCCCCCCTTTAGTCCCGGTTGGTGACACCAACCGGGACCAAAGGCCGCCGCTTCCCACCCTTTGGGCTGCCGAAAAGTGGCCTTTGGTCCCGGTTGGTGGCTCCAACCGGGACTAAAGGGGGGCATTGGTCCTGATTTGTGCCACGAACCGGGACCAATGCGCCGTCTATATAAGCAACACTCGTGAAATTTTGGTTCAGTTCGTTCTTCCCCGCCCTCCTGACGCCGCCAGGCTGCCCGCCATATCCGCCTCGTCGTCGCCGTCGTCGCCCCGCGCCGCCCCGTCGTCGCCGTCGTCGCCCCGCGCCGCCCCGTTGTCGCCGTCGTCGCCCCGCGCCGCCCCGATCGACGCTGTCGCCACCCACCGCCCCGCGACGCTGCCCCGACCCGCCCCGACCCGCCCCGCCCCTGCCCGTCGCCGAGCCGCCCCGCCCCGCCCCGCGCCGCACCTCGCCGTCGCCGTCGTCGTCGCCGTCCCCGACACCGTCGTCGTGAGCAACTGATTTAATTTGATGTTACTAGTATAGTTAATTGAGTTAGATTTTGTTAGGTTTTTTTTGTAGTTTATAGATTTTTTTGTTAGATGTGTAGTAATTTAGATGTGTACTTCATAGATTTTTCTGTTAGATTTTTTTCATATTGTGTAATTAATTTGTTCATATTATGTTAGATTTATTTATGATTTTTTCTGTTGTAATTTAGATTTATTTGTTCATAGTATTTTCTTTGTCAATTTATTGTGTATGTATAGGAAAATTGTGAATGATATATGTCATTTATGAATAAGTTCATATTTAGAATAGAGGAAAAAGGAAAAAAATAAGAAGAGAAAGTGTTTAATATAATTAGTTAGAAAAATAATATAACTATAGTTAAACTAGTTTATTTTTAGTAAGTCGTACTATTTTATTTATTTATAGTAAGTGCTTCGTAGTTGAACTAGCTAGTTGATTTAATAAAACTGGTTTATTTTACTATAGAAGTAGTTTATTTTTAGCAAAAAAATTAATAGAACTAGTTTATTTTTTTAGTTAAAGCAATTATTCCCGCATCGACGTGGACGATGCCTATCCCGCATCCTCGTCGTCGAGTCGGGGGCGGACGACACCTGCTTGACCAGATGGGCCATGTCCGGGACTGGGTTCCGTCGGGGTGGTACTGGGAGGCGCTACCTACCAGGGGGCGCAGGTTGGTGAGGAGCCAGCCTGTCGTTGACCCGAACCTTCTTTGGTGGCGGTCGCGTGGGCCAGTGACGGTCCAGAGGCTCGAGGACTCCGCGGAGGTGGTGCTTCACCGTGTCAGTGAGGAGGACGCGCACGTCCGTCGCTACTTGTTTGCATTGGAGCATAGGTTCTCCAATACCTGGCAGGTTCTCCAGGGATCTCACTGGAGCTATGATCCCGTGATGGTTCCTTCTTTGTGGGTGTCCACCGCCCGCGCCGATACCCGTCGGGCGCTACTGTTCTAGCTGTACTGGCGATATGTATGATATATAGTATTCGACGTGTATTAGTGATAATATTCGATGTACGGACAAATGGAGATGATGTAGTTTTTCTTATAATTGAAGAAATCCTAATTTGAATACTACTTAATTTTGCGATTTGATTTTTCTTATTGAATGCTCAAATTGGAGAGCACTATGCAAGGCATATGCATATGATTAGTTGAATAATAATGATCTAATTTAGTCTTTGAATTATGAACGTATAGGAAATGTCATCATCGGACGACGAAAGTCTCCCGGGGGAGTGCGACTGGTGCCACGACGATCGAGGTGAGTGCGACAGGCCTCACCTGGACGATGGTCGGCGCTTCAGCATTAAGCTCGAGGAGACCTTCGAAGTTGAAACGGTACGCAACGACGACAAGTGTTTTTTTTCATAATTAAGCATGACTTCAACTATTTCAACGTGTAATTTTCATTTTTTACAATTAGAGTATAGTTGATCCCATGCCATGCAAGACGCTATGTCTTGGAGAGGATGGATTTTGAAGACCATGAAAATTTTGAAACGAACAAAATTCACCTAAGGACCCATCATGATGTGGATTTTGAAGTAAAGTTGTATAATGCTGAGAGCGTAACCCATTTTGGTTGAAAAAATTGGGAATCATTTTGCAAATTGTATGGTTTTGATGAGGGTATGCTTGTCACCATGGATCTTGGTGATCCTGAAATCGAGCAAGACAATATGGACATTTGGGTCCTTGTTGATACTCCTCCAGTTCTACCGCTATGTGAGTTTTCCAAACATAGTTAATTATTAATAGAACTTATATTGTTCATTTCAAAATAGTTGACAGCTTATTTCCATTGACAGCTTATTTTGGAGTATCGAAGAATGTGCAGAAGATGGTAGATAGAACTTACTACACCGATGGCTCTGAGTTAACTTACAAGAAGAAAACTCATCTGGTTGGATTTTGTAATGATATTGAGAATTACAATATCTACAATCGAACTCCTCAACATTATGGTCAATACGTGCCACTAGTGCACGTGTTGAACTACGGTAACTACCATGGAGATACCCTAGCAAGTTTTTTTACTATTACGACATCCGTGCATCTTTTTGCATATTTCTAAAACTAGTACATCATTGCTAACTACGAAGTTATTACTATGTTTTTCAACAGCTTATCCCAGAGGATTGTGTGCCTCATTTGATGTATCAGAATGGCGGCAGCCTTCATGTTTTGAACATATATCCAGGTCATCCTACGAATCTCAACTGTCCATACCGGATTTCTAAAAGAAGTGTAGAAATGACAGTCAAAGGATGGAAAAAATGTATGGACAGTCGTAAGGAGCTTCTTGGAAGCAAAAGGAAGCGAGGCGCAAGAATTGGAGACAGGATGATCTCCATTCTTCATAATGGAGAGTTAGGGTCTATATTGTTTTATGCTATTTTACCTTAAGTGTGTTTAGGTCCGATCCTACCTGATACTTGATGATCATGTGCTAAGAACAATTATGTAGGGTTGGGTTCGATGACTATGAGGATGATGATCGTATGACTTATTATTAATAACGAATAGAAGTTGTATGATGATGCTTGATTAATTAGTAGGACTTGTTATTATATATGATGATGTATGATGCGAGCATGCATGAGTTATTATATATATATCTGCGGGTGAAATGAACATAGCAGTAGCGTAGGTACGTAAACCAAGGACTACATATAAGAGAGGACACTTATCTCTATTAGCTAGCTAATAACAACCTAAAAATAACCCCCTAAACCCCTAAAACGGCCACTTTTTTTTAAAAGAAAAAAAAAACCTCCTGCTGACGCGTGGAACCCTTTTGGTCTCGGTTTATGTCATAAACCGGGACCAAAGGTGCCCCTGCCCGGGCTGCCGGCAGCGGCCACGTGGAGGCCCATCTGTCCCGGTTCTGGTTTGAACCGGGACTAAAGGGTGAGGGTATTAGTAACGACCCTTTAGTCCCGGTTCGAGAACCGGGACTAAAGGCCCTTACGAACCGGGACAAAAGGCTAGTTTTCTACTAGTGCATGCAACTAGTTTTGCATAAGGGTGGCTGGCGGGTGTCCGTTTCTTCAACTTTAGTTGAATCGAATTTGACTGCGGCCGGTCCTTTTTGAAGGTTAAAACAGCAAACTTGATAAATCACCGTTGTGGTTTTGATGCGTTGGTAACAACGGTTCTTGCTAGAAGCCCATAGCAGCCACATAAAACTTGCAACCACAAATTAGAGGACGTCTAACTAGTTTTTGCAGGGCATGTTGTGATGTGATATGGACAAGACATGATGTGATATATGTTATTGTATGAGATTATCATGTTTTTTAAAAGTTATCGGCAACTGGCAGGAGCCTTATGGTTGTCGCTTTATTGTATGAAATGCAAATGCCATGTAATTGCTTTACTTCATCACTATGCGTTAGCGATAGTTTTAGAAGCAATAGTTGGCGAGACGACCACGACGCTACGATGGAGATTAAGGTGTCAAGCCGGTGACGATGGAGATCATGATGGTGCTTTGGAGATGGAGATCAAAGCACAAGATGATGATGGCCATATCATGTCACATATTTTGATTGCATGTGATGTTTATCTTTTATGCATCTTATTTTGCTTAGTACGGCGGTAGCATTATAAGATGATCCCTTACTAAAATTTCAAGGTATAAGTGTTCTCCCTGGGTATGCACCGTTGCGACAGTTCATCGTGCTGAGACACCAGATGATGATCGGGTGTGATAAGCTATTAAGCTCTACGTTCACATACAACGGGTGCAAGACAGTTTTGCACATGCGGAATACTTGGGTTAAACTTGATGAGCCTAGCATGTACAGATATGGCCTTGGAACACTGGAGACCGAAAGGTCGAACGTGAATCATATAGTAGATATGATCAACATAGAGATGTTCACCATTGAAGACTACTCCATCTCACGTGATGATCGGACATGGTTTAGTTTATTTGGATCATGTAATCATTTAGATTACTCGAGGGATGTCTATCTAAGTGGGAGTTCTTAAGTAATATGATTAATTGAACTTAATTTATCATGAACTTAGTCATGATTGTTTTTGCATATCTATGTTGTAGATCAATGGCCCGTGCTACTGTTCCCTTGAATTTTAATGCGTTCCTAGAGAAAACTAAATTGAAAGATGATGGTAGCAACTACACGGACTGGGTCCGTAACTTGAGGATTATCCTCATTGCTGCACAAAAGAATTATGTCCTTGATGCACCGCTAAGTGAAAGACCTGCTGCAGGAGCAGATGCTGATGTTATGAACTTCTGGCAAGCTAGATCTGATGACTACTCGATAGTTCAGTATGCCATGCTTTATGGCTTAGAATTGGGACTTCAAAGATGTTTTGAACGTCATGGACCATATGAGATGTTCCAGGGTTGAAGTTAATATTTCAAGCAAATGCCTGAGTTGAGAGATATGAAGTCTCCAACAAGTTCTATAGCTACAAGATGGAGGAGAACAGTTCTGTCAGTGAACACATACTCAGAATGTCTGGGTATCATAACCACTTGACTCAGCTGGGAGTTAATCTTCTAGTTGATAGTGTTATTGACAGAGTTCTCCAATCACTGCCACCAAGCTACAAAGGCTTCGTGATGAACTATAATATGCAAGGGATGGATAAGACAATCCCCAAGCTCTTCGCTATGCTCAAATCTGCGGAGGTAGAAATCAAGAAGGAGCATCAAGTGTTGATGGTTAACAAGACCACTAGTTTCAAGAAAAAAGGCAAAAGGAAACAAGGGGAACTTCAAAAAGAATGGCAAGCAAGTTGCCACTCCCAGGAAGAAGCCCAAGTCTGGATCTAAGCCTGAAACTGAGTGCTTCTACTGCAAAGGGATTGGTCACTAGAAGCGAAACTGCCCCAAGTATTTGGCGGATAAGAAGGATGGCAAAGTGAACAAAGGTATATTTGATATACATGTTATTGATGTGTACCTTACTAATGCTCGTAGTAGTGCTTGGGTATTTGATACTGGTTCGGTTGCTCATATTTGTAACTCGAAACAGGGACTACAGATTAAACGAAGATTGGCTAAGGACGAGTTGACGATGTGCGTCGGGAATGGTTCCAAGGTCGATGTGATCGCCGTCGGCACGCTACCTCTACATCTACCACCGGGATTAGTTTTAGACCTGAATAATTGTTATTTGGTGTCAGCGTTGAGCATGAACATTATATATGGATCTTGTTGCGAGACGGTTATTCATTTAAATCAAAGAATAATGGTTGTTCTATTTATATGAGTAATATCTTTCGTGGTCATGCACCCTTGAAGAGTGGTCTATTTTTGTTGAATCTCGATCGTGGTGATACACTTATTCATAATATTGATGCCAAAAGATGCAAAGTTGATAATGATAGCGCAACATATTTGTGGCACTGCCGTTTAGGTCATATTGGTGTAAAGTGCATGAACAAACTCCATGCGGATGGACTTTTGGAATCACTTGATTATGAATCATTTGATGCTTGCGAAGCATGCCTCATGGGCAAGATGACTAAGACTCCGTTCTCTGGAACAATGAACCGAGCCACTAACTTATTGGAAATAATACATACCGATGTATGCGGTCCGATGAGTGTTGAGGCTCGCCGCGGGTATCATTATTTTCTGACCTTCACACATGATTTGAGCAGATATGGGTATATCTACTTGATGGAACACAAGTCTGAAACATTTGAAAAGTTAAAAGAATTTCAGAGTGAAGTGGAGAATCATCGTAACAAGAAAATAAAGTTTCTACGATCTGATCGCGGGGGCGAATATTTGAGTTACGAGTTTGGACTTCATTTAAAACAATGTGGAATAGTTTCACAACTCACGCCACCTGGAACACCAGAGCGTAATGGTGTGTCCGAATGTCGTAACCGTACTTTATTAGATATGGTGCGATCTATGATGTCTCTTACCACTATCGTTTTGTTGTTATGCATTAGAGACAGCTGCATTCACGTTAAATAGGGCACCATCTAAATCTGTTGAGACGACACCATATGAACTGTGGTTTGGCAAGAAACCTAAGCTATCATTTCTTAAATTTGGGGTTGCGATGCTTATGTGAAAAAGCTTCAGCCTGATAAGCTCGAACCCAAATCGGAGATGTGCGTCTTCATAGGATACCCAAAAGAAACTGTTGGGTACACCTTCTATCACAGATCCGAAGGCAAGATTTTTGTTGCTAAGAATGGATCCTTTCTAGAGAAGGAGTTTCTCTCGAAAGAAGTGAGTGGGAGGACAGTAGAACTTGATGAGGTAATTGTACCTTCTCTCTAATTGGAAAGTAGCTCATCACAGAAAACCGTTCCCGTGAGGCCTACACCAACTAGAGAGGAAGCTAATGATAATGATCATGAAACTTCAGATCATGTTACTACCACACTACAAGAAATATGTCAACTTGTGACCACCACTATTGGTCACTGAAAGGTCACAAATTTCCATTTACGACCTTTTTGTGACCAAAAACAGAAGGTCAAAAGCTGGTGGTCGTAAACTGACTATAGCGACCTTTAACAAAAGGTCGTTGATCCTATGACCTTCTGTTTTGGTCGCTAGCTCTCTCCCCAGGCCATGTCGGATCCGACGTGGCAATCTGATGTGGCAAAATTGCGACCAATTTGGAAGGTCGTTGATATGATTCAGCCCGGTCCATTTCGGTGCTTTAGATGGGCCGAGCCCACTAATACAGCCTTTTTGCTATATATTTTTCTGTTAATTTTCTCTAGCTAGATGGGCCTGGCCCAACAATTTGGCCTTTTTTATTTTGGTCCATGGCCTTTTTGCGGACCATTTCATTAAGCCTATTTTTCTAGTTTTTCAGAAATGCACAAGGTTCTGATCCACTATAGTATGGGCCACAGCCTTTTTAGAGCCCAAATATTTTTTTGTCAAGTAGAACATTTGGTCTTTTCCATTCATAGATTTCAACTTACACATTTGAACAAAAAAATATCAATAAACCTGTCAATTAACTGATTAAATCCAGAGAACATCTAGTCAAATACTCACAAGAGCAAATACACGTATGCACGTCAAACTTCCACATACAATCAAAAACAGATACACAAGGGTGGCACAGCGCTAGCTTAATTCCTACAAGGCCGCGGTGGTGGTATCTACGATGTGCGGGAGAAACGTTCAGGACCTCCTCTTCCTCTTCTTGTCACCTGCGTTCTTGAGCTGCAAGAGGACACAACACCGTTAAGCTCAGTTGGTCAGACCATATTGACACGAATCACAAATGTTGGCACCCAGTGTATACTATGTAAGTGTTGCTATATTTTTACTAGCAAAACCATCACTACTGTGCATGCATGCTTGGTTTATAAGCTTCATCCATATGGTTGGCACCATCACTGCATATTGTTGCTACCGATGTACACGAGTGTGCACATACACAACATGCTGCATGCATACGCGCGCATGCCAGTATAAAGCTGCATCTCGATGCTTTTCATTGCTGATCAAGAGATTGTAATATTTTAATAATCCACTGCATGCGCCACATAGCTACTCCTACCTAGGTAACTATACATAGGTGTACTAGCAGCCAGCCCAAAGGCTGAGTTGATCAACAATTCAACATACACTAGCTAGCCAGCAAGCTACTGTTATGTCCTATCCTAGCAGCAGCAACGACTTTTGTTTGTCAAGCGTGTAAAGAAATGCATGCATTTCTAGTAAATATAAATGTATGTATGCTGCCATTGGCCTGGACCACACTAGAAGAACAATGCTCGCAGCGACCAGCAGATAGATCGACCTAGGTGTGCGCTTCTTTCCAGTCGCCAATTCTAACTGCCATCAACTTGCAAGCTTTACCTACATGGTCACCATGCAGTAATGGCATGCGCACCAAAAGGCAGAGAAGAAACCAAGCATACAGTTTCATGTCGAAGGATCGACATGCCAGAAGAGGTCAGGCCACCGAGGTACAGGTACTTCCTGCGCTTGGTGATGATGGCGGCGCCGGAGAAGCACCCTAAAGCGATGGCGGTTCCAACAAACCCTGTCACGAGGATGTTGGTCGCACAAGAGCAACAAGCAAGTTATGTCAGCCAACATAAATAGCAAGGATGAGAAACGAATGTGAGCATTGAGCAGCAACAAACTAGAACTGTAGGTACATAAATAGCAAGTTATTGTCCAAGTAACAAAACAATCAATCATATCAATTTTGTAGAACTGTAGGTACACAAATTCAGAACCACCAAAAAAATGAAGGCCCAAAAAGTCCATGATTAGGCCCAAAGTTCAATAACAATAACCCAGACACAGGGTCCAAACCCCACCGTGAAGGGCCCAGGTACAAACTGTCAATATAGGTAGCATCAATTAAAAGACTATAATGATAGCGGCCCATCCAAACAGCGGACAATTTAAGAAAAAGGAGGGTCTGAGGAGAACAATAGACTAATCCAGAAGAAGAATTTGGCACCTACACAACCTAACTAATAATGCTTGCAAGAACAACCAGACAATGATGGATAAGGACATATAATCGTTAAAGAAATAGTCCTTCTACACCTCAACTAGTACTTGATGAAAAGTAAGCTAATAAGCTAGTGTTGTTCCCTCGGTCCAAACACACAGAGATATGTCCTGCATGTGCATCAATCCCCATCAAACAGACCACAACAAAAACATTGCATTTCACAAACTTATGTCATGCATAAGACTTCCAGATACAAACATGCATGTAATAGCAGGACCAAGTCGGTTTTAAGACACTCACCCTTGGAGAATACCGGTGACTGTCCGCTCAACTGCTCCAGCACCTATGAAATTAACAATAATGCAGTTAACATCCATCAATGATTTGCAGTTAACCTGTATTTTCCTGAGACCAGGAATGTAGAGAAATCACTTGAACTACTCGGTGCCACTAAGACAATAGACTATAAGGTCAATCTACAACTAGCAACAACGGAAACGATTGACCATGACGAAACAACAGTTATTACATGGTAGCAGCATCAGCTTCAGAAGCCGATGCATGTCCTACTAGCAATCTACACAGGACACCCCAGATAGAATAGGCCAATGCCGATTTCGGCCAGATACAAGTGTACAAACAAGAGCGCTAGATTGCTATGAGCGAACAAGGACAAGCAGGCTACTAACAACCAAAACAATGTACTCCAAGTGCAAATAGTAGTAATCTGGTGCTACCCTATTCACATTCTTCCGATTATGCCGAGAAAAATGGGCTCAGAGAATCCCACATCGGCCTTGTATGCACTAATTAACAGGACATACAAGGCATCCATCGGTCCATCAGTAATCTGACTCAGTTTTCACTGCATGATTTGGGCCCTCTGGTGCAAACCAAAAAAGAAATCACGGCTTGGGGTTGGGAGACAGGGGGAGGGGCTTGGGAGGGGGGTGTTACCGAGCGAGGTGCACTCCGTGATGACGACGACCTCCTCCCGCGAGACGCCGGCGGCCGCCGCCAGGTCCCCCACCGCATGGAGCGGCAGGGCCAGCTCGTCCGTCACCGCGAGCGCCGCCACGGCCGTGGACGCCATGGACCCGGACCGGATCGAATCGCCTGCAACCCTACGAGCGAGAAGGGGATGCGATGGCGTCAGGTGGATCGGATGGAAAAACGGATGGAAAAACGGATGGATGGATGGATCATGAGAAGAGGGGTGCACCTGGGATGCGAGGATCTCAACGCCGCGGTGGAGGAAGAGGGTGAAGTGGCTGGTGAGGTTGAAGGGCCCCGTGAGCCACCGCCCCGCCGGCACCACCAGCGCCGCGCCGCGGTCGCCCGCACGCCTGCCCAGGTCCGCCACCGCCCTGGCAAACGCCGGAATCGAGTGGAATAGAGGAGTCGCGCGAGGGAGAGAGAGAGGGCTCGCGGGGGAGAAGGGCGTGGGGGAGGCCATGGACGGCGGGGAGCTTGTCCGGAGGGAGGTGGAGGTGGCGATCTAGAAAGGAGGAGGTGGCGGCTGTGATCTGGAAGGGAGGAGGAGTGGTGTGCGGGGGAGAGAGGGGCTAGGGTTCGCTGCACGGGGGAGAGGGGAGAGGATCTGAGGGGGGAGGGAGAGAAAGAAAGAAAGAATGGAGGCGGGGGGGGGGGGGGTGGGTGGAAAATGTCCATGAGGACAAACCTAGGGTTTCGGCTCGGGTGGGTTTGGGCCGTTGGATCCGGAAGCATCCGACGGTGGTTGATGCGTGATCCGCGTGATATGCTCATGGTCCAATCAGAACGCAGCAAACCATTTGATGACCTTATGACCAATATAAATTGGTCGTGATCGATTCAAGATAAAAAAATCCATTCCATTTTTCAGTGCTCAAAATGAGTATTTTTGTGAAATTCCTATCAAATATTTGTTCAAATGATTCCATATTTCGCACAAGTTTGCATCTTCCAATGGAAAACAATATTGACAAAGGGAGTTTTCATTTGCTTTGGACGAAAAAACCATTTTCCATTTTTCGAGTGCCCAAAAGGAGGTTTTTTTGTGAAGAACCTATAATATATTTGTTGCAAAATTGGATCAAACCATTTTTATAAAATACTAGGCCATATTTCATGCACAATTGACCAAATGGTTGGGTGTAAAAAGTTTTGATCCACCTCTCGTGAAAAACACAAATTTTCGCCGGTTCAGCTGGAAGCGGGTCAAATTTGAACTGTAGCTGCCTTCTAGTTTGCTCTTTATTTTTCCAAAAATCATTTCTAGGTACATAAGTATCTATTTTATCAGATAAACACCAAAAAAATTCCAAGATTCAACCACTAGCTAGGAACGGTCATTCCCGCCGTTTTGACCACATTTTGAAACGGGCATAAAAAATTCAAAAAAAACAAAAAAATTGGGAAACCTTCACATTGTGTCATTATATGTGGCCAAGTTCCCAGGAAAAATAACAAACTTGTAATACGGTAATTATTTTAAAAAAGTGTTCTCACAAACGAGCTATCATGTGTGGACATCAATGGCTTTCAAGCCAAATGATCAATCTTATGGCCACATTCATGGCATAGTTTGCTTAAATGATCTCATATTGTGCACAAGGGTGCATATTGGAATGGAAAACAATGTTGCCTAAGGAAGTTTTCATTTTATTTGGACGAAAAAACCATTTTCCATTTTTCGAGTGCCCAAAAGGAGGTTTATTCGTGAAGGACCTCCAAAATAATTGTTGCAAAATTGGACCGAATCATTTTTCTGAAATACTAGGCCATATTTAATGCACAATTGACAAAATGGTTGGGTGAAAAAAGTTTTGATCTACCTCTGGTGAAAAAGACAAATTGCCATCGATTTAGTTGGAAACGGGTCAAATTTGAACTGTAGCTGCCTCATAGTTTGCTCTTTATTTTTTCCAAAAATCATTTCTAGGTACATAAGTATCTATTTAATCATAGAAACACCAAAAAAATTCCAAGATTCAACCACTAGCTAGGAACGGTCAAGCCCGCCGTTTTGACCGCATTTTGAAACGGGCATAAAAAATTCAAAAAAAATCAAAAAATTGGAAAACCTTCGCATTGTGTCATTATATGTGACCATGTTTTCAGGAAATATAATAAACTTGTAATATGGTAATTATTTTAAAAAAGTGTTCTCAGAAATGAGCTATCATGCGTGAAGATTCATGGCTTTCAAGCCAAATGATCAATCTTATGGCCACATTCATGGCATAGTTTGTTCAAATGATCTCATATTGTGCACGAGGGTGCATCTTGGAATTCCAAACAATGTTGCCTAAGGAAGTTTTCATTTTCTTTGCACGGAAAATTCATTTTTCATTTTCCGAGTGCCCAAAAGGAGGGTTTTTTGTGAAGGAACTACCAAATAATTGTTGCAAAATTGGACCAAATAATTTTTATAAAATATTAGGCCATATATAATGCACAATTGACAAAATGGTTGGGTGAAAAATGTTTTGATCTACCTCTGGTGAAAAAGACAAATTGCCGTCGATTCAGTTGGAAACGGGTCAAATTTGAACTGTAGCTGCCTTGTAGTTTGCTCTTTATTTTTTTTAAAAAACATTTCTAGGTACATAAGTATCTATTTAATCATAGAAACACCAAAAAAATTCCAAGATTCAACCACTAGCTAGGAGCGGTCAAGCCCGCCGTTTTGACCGCATTTTGAAACGGGCATAAGAAATTCAAAAAAAATCAAAAAATTGGGAAACCTTCGCATTGTGTCATTATATGTGGCCAAGTTCCTAGGAAAAATAACAAACTTGTAATACGGCAATTATTTTAAAAAAGTGTTCTCAGAAATGAGCTATCAAGTGTGAAGATTCATGGCTTTCAAGTCAAACGATCAATCTTATGGCCACATTCATGGCATAGTTTGTTCAAATGATCTCATATTGTGCACAAGGGTGCATCTTGGAATTACAAACAATGTTGCCTAAGGAAGATTTCATTTTCTGTGCACGGAAAAACCATTTTCCATTTTTCGAGTGCCCAAAAGGAGGTTTTTTTGTGAAGGACCTACCATATATTTGTTGCAAAATTGGACCAAATCAATTTTATAAAATACTAGGCCATATTTAATGCACAATTGACAAAATGGTTGGGTGTCAAAATTTTTGATCCACCTCTGGTGAAAAAGACAAATTCCCGTCGATTCAGCTGGAAGCGGGTCCAATTTGAACTGCAGCTGCGTCATAGTTTGCTCTTTATTTTTTTCAAAAATCATTTCTAGGTAAATAAGTATCTATTTAATCAGAAATACATGGTTTGATGGAGAGACATCGAGGTTTGGACGGTGGCCGAGGGCCCCAACTCTAGAGCGTGTAAGCTCGCATGCCCGCCGCGTGGTCACCACGTGACTGTGGCGTTGCCATGTGTTCTAGGCGGCCTAGGCATGTCTAGTGTGTTGGGCACTCCCCAGGTAGGTGCTAGGAAGAAAATCACAACATAAGATTCTCACGAGGAGACCGATCGATGCTCAAACATGAATAAGCAGCCAAGTGTTTGATTAGCGGTACGGGAAATGTACATGGCTAATGGGCGTGAGTTTTGGCTGAGGATGATCAGTTACTAAGAAGACCGTCTTCACAAATTTTCAGCTCAAAAGGAGGAGCCTAGGTGGTACTTGCTTTGCAAACCACCACACTGGACGTAAATACGAATGTTGAAGCTCGGCTCAAAATAATGAATGGATTGAGCTGGCATTTGGTGGAGGATGGTTATTTGGGCATAGGAAAGCATGTAGAAAATGGATACTATTTGGACATGCCAAAGTGGTACTTCCTTCACAAACTGTTGTTCTGAATAGAATAGGAAAATGAATATTTTTGAATTACTTTTGAACTAGGCAAGGAAGGTTTTTACATATTTGACGAAGATATGACCCAAAGAATTTATGAGATTTTTTTGGGAATTTTGGGAATGACAGAAATATAGGTTGCTTCACAACCTAGGGCAAAAACTGCCACATGGACATGCCACATAGGCAAAACTGATGAGGTGGAGCCTAGTCATAGCAACCCACCACAATTTACAAGGCTATGACCATCTATATTGGTCGTTAAAAACTAGAAATAAGGCAGCGGACTAGCGCTGTTTGCTTTATGACCTTTTCGTGTGAGGATTTGGAGCCCCCCGAACAGCTTTTGACCAATTGGTCTGAAATGGTCATAAATTTATGACCAATTCTTCGAGGGTCACTGACATAAGGTCATAAGTTGACATATTTCTTGTAGTGCCAAACCTCGTAGGTCAACCAGAGCACGTTCCGCACCAGAGTGGTACGGTAATCCTGTTCTGGAAGTCATGTTACTAGACCATGACGAACCTATGAACTATGAAGAAGCGATGATGAGCCCAGATTCCGATAAATGGCTTGAGGCCATGAAATCTGAGATAGGATCCATGTATGAAAACAAAGTGTTGACTTTGGTTGACTTGCCCGATGATCGCCGAGCCATAGAGAATAAAGGGATCTTCAAGAAGAAGACTGATGCTGATGATAATGTAACTGTCTACAAAGCTCGACTTGTTGTGAAAGGTTTTCAACAAGTTCAAGGAGTTGACTACGATGAGACTTTCTCATCCGAAGTGATGCTTAAGTTTGTCTGAATCATGTTAGCAATTGCCACATTTTATGATTATGAAATATGGCAAATGGACGTCAAAACTGCATTCCTTAATGGATTTCTTAAAGAAGAGTTGTATATGATGCAACCAGAAGGTTTTGTCGATCCTAAAGGTGCTAACAAAGTGTGCAAGCTCCAGCAATCCATTTATGGACCGGTGGAAGCATCTCGGAGTTGGAATATACGCTTTGAGGAGGTGATCAAAGCATATGGTTTTATACATACTTTTGGAGAAGCCTGTATTTACAAGAAAGTGAGTGGGAGCTCTCTAGCATTTCTAATATTATATGTGGATGACATATTCTTGTTTGGAAATGATATATAATTTATGGATAGCATAAAAGGATACTTGAATAAATGTTTTTCAATGGAAGACCTTGGTGAAGCTGCTTATATATTGGGCATCAAGATCTATAGAGATAGATCAAGACGCTTAATTGGACTTTCACAAAGCACATACCTTGATAAAGTTTTGAAGAAGCTCAAAATGGATCAGTCAAAGAAAGGGTTCTTGCCTGTGTTACAAGGTGTGAAGTTGAGTCAGACTCAATGCCCGACCATTGCAGAAGATAGAGAGAAAATGAAAGTCATTCCCTATGCCTCAGCCATAGGTTCTATCATGTATGCTATGCTGTGTACCAGACCTGATGTGTGCCTTGCTATAAGTCTAGCAGGGAGGTACCAAAGTAATCAAGGAGTGGATCACTGGACAGCGGTCAAGAACATCCTGAAGTACCTGAAAAGGACTAAGGATATGTTTCTTGTTTATGGAGGTGACAAAGAGCTCGTTGTAAATGGTTACGTTGATGCTAGCTTTGACACTGATCTGGATGACTCTAAGTCACAAACCGGATACGTATTTATATTGAATGGTGGAGCTGTCAGTTGGTGCAGTTCCAAGCAAAGCGTCATGGTGGGATCTACGTGTGAAGCGGAGTACATAGCTGCTTCGGAAGCAGCGAATGAAGGAGTCTGGATGAAGGAGTTCATATCCGATCTAGGTGTAAGACCTAGTGCATCCGATCCAATGAAAATCTTTTGTGACAATAGTGGAGCAATTGCAATGGCGAAGGAATCCAGATTTCACAAAAGAACCAAACACATCAAGAGATGCTTCAACTCCATCTGTGATCAAGTCAAGGAGGCAGACATAGAGATTTGCAAAATACATACGGATCTGAATGTGGCAGATCTGTTGACTAAGCCTCTTCCATGAGCAAAACATGACCAGCACCAAGACTCCATGGGTGTAAGAATCATTACAATGTAATCTAGATTATTGACTCTAGTGCAAGTGGGAGACTGAAGGAAATATGCCCTAGAGGCAATAATAAAGTTGTTATTTATATTTCCTTATATCATGATAAATGTTTATTATTCATGCTAGAATTGTATTAACCGGAAACTTGATACATATGTGGATACATAGACAAAACACAGTGTCCCTAGTAAGCCTCTACTAGACTAGCTCGTTAATCAAAGATGGTTAAGTTTCCTAACCATAGACATGTGTTGTCATTTGATGAACGGGATTACATCATTAGGAGAATGATGTGATGGACAAGACCCATCCGTTAGCTTAGCATATTGATCGTTCAGTTTTATTGCTATTGCTTTCTTCATGTCATATACATATTCCTTTGACTATGAGATTATGAAACTTCCGGATACCGGAGGAATACCTTGTGTGCTATCAAACATCACAACGTAACTGGGTGATTATAAAGATGCTCCATAGGTATCTTCGAAGTGTTGGGGAACGCAGTAATTTCAAAAAAATTCCTACGCACACACAGGATCATGGTGATGCATAGCAACGAGAGGGGAGAGTGTGTCCACGTACCCTCGTAGACCGAAAGCGGAAGCGTTATGACAACGCGGTTGATGTAGTCGTACGTCTTCACAATCCGACCGATCCAAGTACTGAACGCACAGCACCTCCGAGTTCAGCACACGTTCAGCTTGATGACGTCCCACGAACTCCGATCCAGCAGAGCTTCGAGGGAGAGTTCCCTCAGCACGATAGTGTGATGACGGTGATGATGATGCTACCGACGCAGGGCTTCGCCTAAGCACTGCTACGATATGATCGAGGTGGATTATGGTGGAGGGGGGCACCACACACGGCTAAGAGATCAAGAGATCAATTGTTGTGTCTATGGGGTGCCCCCACTACAAAAAAATACACTTCTGTGATGATACGTGTTTGTCACAGTAGGTCATTTTTTTGTCATGCATGTACATCCATGACAAATTTATGACAGAATCAAGATAGTCATACCTGTGCTGTCGTAGAAGTGTTCCATGACATTACCAAAATTATCATCACGGAAGTGTCCACTTCCATGACGATAAATCGCGCGTCACAGCAGTGCTTTCGTCAAGGGTGACCGACAATTGGCATCCACCGTAACGGAACGCCGTTAAGCTATCGGGTCGGGTTTTGGATCCGATAACCCATTAACAGCCCCGACCAATGGAAAATTTCCACGTGTAAAATTCTTATTGGCCGGACAAAACACGTGTCAGCTCGTCAGTGGGTCAGATAGGCGCCTATGATACGTCGACACGTGGCACAGCCCAACAGAGGCCCATTCTTATGAAAAGGCCAGCCCGTTTGACTTGGTCAAAAGCTGGCGGGCCGGCCCATGGAAAGCCTGTTAACGGCCTGTTCGCATATAGCCCATTTACAGCCCGCTAACCCAAGGCCCGTTACGCCTTATGCGAATTAGGCCCAGTATCATCATTTGGGCCATTCAATATGATTCCAGCCCATTTTCACTTCTGGCCCATGTATAGCCCATGACGTCTTTTGGCCCATACGAGGCCCTATGAAACTCTTGGCCTATTAACGGCACATGGTGAAACTGGCCCGTAATGAACAATGTATCACTTTACACCCATTAACGGCCCGTGGTGAAACTGGCCTGTAATGAACAGTGTATCACTTTATACCCATTAACGGCCTGTTATTCCGTTGGGCCGTTTCCAGCCCATATTATCTTTCGGCCTTCTCAGACCCCATTTATTCTTGGGTTCATTTCGAGAATTCGTTTACTTACGGCCCGTTACTGTCATTTTCTGCTTGTGGGCCAAATTCAGCCCGTGGTTACAGTCGGCCCGTTTGTGGTTCGTTAATACGTTGGGCCGTTTTCATAGCGTCATCAAATACGGCCTATTAACGATGGCCCGTTATGGTCGGCCCATGAACGGACGATTCCAACTCTAGCCCGTTTACGGCCATAATGCGGCCTGTTATTGGCCCATGTTTGGCCAATCGATCATACGGCCCGTATAAGGCCCATTGATGATACGGCCCGTAGAAGGCCCATTGTTTCTACGGCCGGTAGAAGGCCTACTGTTTCTACGGCCCGTAGAAGGCCCACTATTTCTACGGCCCGTAGGAGGCCCAGTGTCACTACAGTAAATATTAGCCCATGGTTATTGTGGCCTAGTTTTAAAAAATAGGTTATTGCAGCCACTAGTTTACCGTGGAAAAATAACTGCAATGATTAGAAGCAAACAAATAAACAAGACAACAAGGAAATAAATAAGCAAGCAACTAACGCTAGGATATCACGGCTATTACACATATTACATCCACTGGCCATCAAAGTTCGCCACCAGTGCAAATATAGGGAACAAAGCAGCATATCATATACACTTGCCGTCAAAGTTGGCCACCAGTGCAAATAAACGCGGCAGCAAAACAAGAGCATAATTGAAACAACTTCAGAAGAGCTCAAGAAACGTTATCCTGGGTATCCACCATGCTGGCAATAAGCTTAGCAAGCTGATTTGCTTTGTCCTGTTTGGCGATAAAATCCTCCAAACGCTTGCTGTTGCACCCAAAAGTATGCATCTGAATGCTCCAGGGACTTCCGCAGTCCTTCTGCTTCTTGTCGCAGCACAGCTGATTGATGTCTTTCAGCTTGTAGTTGAGACTCAACAAACCGAACTGATTCATACAGTGAGTTTGAGTAGCTTGTGCAAGCGGTAGTGGCCAGTAACTCCAACACTAAACCAAGACAGGATGTGTCACTATCCTGAACCTTATCTGCATTACTTCCTTTACCGTTGCTTAATAAGGCACTCTTCCCCAATATTATGTCAGCATTCTAAAAGAAGAAACAAGCAGACACATAACAAGTTTAGCATGTACTAGTATATGAAACTCATTTCGGTGAACCGGTTCATTAGTAAGCTGGACATGATTAAACTACCAAGTCTTCTATTGCCAAGTACTAGTACACAATAAAAGCATAAAACAGACATATATCTATGTCCTATGGTAGCAATGGAATCTTAAATTAGAACAGTTGTTCTTCAGGTTTAAGCACTTGTTCTACATGAACAGAGTACAGTAAGACGCAAGAATATAATACTTAAAAATAGAAAATGAGCTCATAGACCTTACCACATTCTTGGTTCGGGACCAGTACAGAACAAGGTGTTCCCAGTCATCGTCCAGTAAATGTGTCTCAGGAGAACATAAGGGAATTTGATGAGTTTCTTTGCCGATGAAGTACGTTTTCTTCAGGTAATTCTGATACTGCCACCAAGCATTCTTGAAGATAGCAAGGTATTAGCACAGGTTACCTCATCCTGAGTTTCCAATTCGGTCCTTCTCTATAGAGAAAAATGGGAAAATTTGCTGTATTATAACCATCATGGAGGTAGGATGTATGGGACAAAGCAAAGTAATTGCCATGAATAACATTACTTACACATAACTCCTGGACAAACACCTGCAACTGGCATTTTCCTTCATCTTCAGTATAATATTTCCAAGATGGAAAGATATGCACATATGATTTAACAACATCAAATGCGATAGATGCTAAACTACGACTAGCTGGTTGTGATTCCTCCACAGGAATAGGAGTACTAACTTGTGGAGTTGGGGTTCGCCGTGATAGTACTGGCCCTTTGAGCACTGGAGCTGCCTTACTAACTGATCTTGTTTGGGAGCTCTGTGGTGGAGATGGTGTTGTGTCAACAGGAACTGGGTTACTATCGGCTGGGGTTGGGGTTAGATTGGGTGAAGCTGGTTCTCTGTCCATCATAGTAGGGGTACAATCTGCGAGAGTTTGGGTTATGTGTGGTAGGGATGGTTCTTGTGCATGTACAACTGGGGTGCTATCTCCACCAAGAGGTAGCACTGTTTTATTTGAACACCGTGTTTTTAGTCCGCTAGATACTGGCATCACCCGCTCCAATCCAAATGGCTGATAAACAAGAAACATAGTTGAATGTACAGACATTGTATGAGAGACAGATGCAATAGATAGTGTGGAAAAAGAGGGCATGAAATAGTTGACATGTATATTGTTTAACTAAAACGGATGGCATGACATAATTTCACATATATGATGCCTATCTAAACTGGATAGCATAGCATAACATAATTCAAAGATATGATGAATAACTAAACAGGATCGCCTGACATAATTCACTTACATGTTATCTAAGTAATCAGGATCACATCATTTAATTCACATATATGATTTATATGCTAAACAGAGGGCATTCGATATGATGTCTGAACTAAGAACATGGTGTTGAATATTGTCTATATGATGTCTAAACTATGCAATGCAAGACACCGTATGCATGATATGAGCAGTATAACCGTGCCAAGTTAGAGCATACACCTTAGTGGGGGAATAGGACTGGTCATCTGTCTCTGAATCCATTTCTGAGGAGCTATCGGGACCCAACAAGAGATCTGCTTCGACAGGTAGCACTGTCTGCTCTGAAGGCCTTGTTTTCACTCCAGATTTTTCCATCTCCCACCCAAATGGCCGATTCACAGGAAGAGTAGTTTAATGTACAAACATTGTCGACAAATGGAAATGTAATGAAGAAAAGGATGGGCAAGATATTATTCAAATATATGATGCCTGGTTAAACAGGATGGCATTGCACATTTCACTTATATTATGGCTGGCTAAAAGACACGAGACTGCATAATTCCCATATATGATATAGAAACTAAACAGGTGGCATTACAGACCATGTATAAACTAAGCAGATGACATATATGATGTCAAAAGTAGGCACTGCAAGGCAACATATGCATGACATGACTAACATCATCATGCCAAGGTAGAGCAAACACCTTGGGGAGTAAATAGGAGTGGTCAGCGGCGTCCGAATCCGCCTCAGAACAGATATCTTCCTCTGGATTACAATCTGGAGAGGGGTGGGGAGGGTTTGCCTTTGAACCCACAATGGAGCGATGTCTGCATGACATTGTATTGCCGCACAAAACTCTTCTCTTTTTCTCTACATGTTCAGCATGACTATGTACAATATCTGACATGCATACAAAAAATATATGGTGAGATTATGTAAGGAGAGCATGCAGAAATTTAGAGTGATGGTAACAACCAGTGGATCGATGTTTTTCCGTTGAACCAAAATAGCCCTAATGGATCGACGTGAATGTATAGTAATAAGTGATGCAACAAGTGTACAACATCTTTGCCGTAGCCGTGTCGACCTCAGCATCATTGGGTTGGTCGCTGAAGCAGTTGAGGCAGAGGTGGCTGTCGGAGGTGTGGAGGAAGATCTGAGGAATCTGTAGACGGCGTCCAGGGCACTGCTCTGTTGTGATGGATCGTTCTGTCGTTGGAGTAGCTCCGGTGAGCCGTAAGACGTCAAGGCTGAAGCAGCACAAGACAGACATCGTCAATCTCAAGTGGGATTCTAATAGCATTTCCAATAGATGATGTAAAATGGATGTAAAATTAACATCACCAAAAACCACCTGACTACAACAGATGAGGTAAAAACTGTTGACTCTGAACTTAACTGTCGCAACTAAAATTTACTGTGGAATCTGAATGCTACTGTCGAAACTGAACGCAATGGTAGCAGAGAGGCACTTGACATGTAGTTTAGGGAGGGCCTGCAGTTCATCTTCAACCTGCACCCCCCTGAGCCGCCAGCCACCACCGGCCGAACCGCCGGCCCCAGCGCCGCCTCGCCGCCCCGGCCAGCCCTCTAGGCCCTCCGCCCCCACCCTGAACCCTAAGATAGATAGTGGGGTACCTCTCCGGCGAGCCCCCGTCCCCGCTGCGGGTGGTTCTTCCTTAACTGCGGCGAGCCCCCCAACCCCTAAAACTCGACTGACCCAAAAGTCGATTCAGTCGACTAAAGTGTGGCTTAATCGGAGCAGAGCAGCAGCACGGGCGAGGGGGAGAGCAGCAGCAGCAGCTGGGCGAGCGAGCGATCGAGCGAGAGCCGGAGCAGTAGCAGCAGATCCGGCTGGTATGGACGCCGCCGCCGAAGGGGCCTCGCACTGGCGGAGAGCCGCCGTGGAGATGTCGCCCGCGGCGCCGGCTTCAAGGTAGCCGCTCCATGGGGGTGCGGGATGGAGCACCGTCGGCGCCGGGAGGTCGAGTTAAGGAGAAGGTGCGATGCGATGAGTGTACAACCTCTTTGGTGGCGCCGAGTAGGCCTCGGCTTCGCCCGAGGAGTCGGTGAGGATGCTGCGGTTCCGGTGGAGCAGGTTAAGGCGGCGCTGTGGGGATGGAGCAGCCGCGATAGACGAGGCGATCGTCGGAGTAGCTCCTTGGAGGTAGAGGACGGGGCGGCTGAACCGGTGGGACGGCGAGATGGACGACGGATCCTCATCCGGGGTGGTGGACGAGGGACGTCGAGCTGTAGCGGTGGACAACGTCGTCGGGGAAGAGGCTCCGGCTGGGCAGCGGTGACGTGGCAGACGGAGGAGGGTGGGGTTTCGCGGTTGGAGCAGAGAGGTTATGGTGGCCTGGGATTTCGAATGGCGAAAAGGGGGTGATGGGAGGGGTGAACCATGACTTAGGAACGCGCTTGTCCAAAATGTATGGTGTGTTACAAAAGTACCCCCCACCGATTTGAACTAGCGGCGCTTTCGGCTCAGGGTTAGAAGGGGGATTTCGCATTTCGGGATTTGGCAGCTGGAGGGAGTTTTCGCGCACGTTGTAATTGTGGGATAGCAAGGCGCGGGTTGTGAAGGCGCTAGTTTTGGGAGCACGATATCTGAATTTTCGAGATATAACAAGACGCGGGTTGAATTTCAGGGACAAGCCTAACGTGTCGTAATATTGTACTTGTACATACCAAATCAATTTGCACTTCCCTCAACCAAAAAGAAAATGAAAAAAATAAAACTATTCACACCACACAAAGAGAGAGTCTTGCCCCGTTTTACTATACAAATGCTATTCAAAGCTACTCCCTCCTTCCATCTATATAGGGCCTAATGCGTTTTTCAATGCTAACTTTGACCAAATATTAGAGCAATGATATATGGCATGCAACTTACACAAAGAGCACCATTAAATTCGTCTGTGAAAGGTTCTTTCAATGATATAATTTTCACATTGTGCATGTCATGTACTATTAATCTTGTCAATAGTCAAAGGCGGTCTTAAAAATCTCATTACACCCTATGTAGATGGAAGGAGGGAGTATGAATCCATGTTATGTCCGATTAAATTTTTTCGCTTGCTGTATAATGCATGTAACCTACTCATACCAAAATTTTAGTGCATTCCAAATGTCTATACTACCGCTGCAATTCGAACTAAATTTGAATTCGTTTCTCTATTTCAATAAGAATCTACAATCATGATTGTTGCCAACTTCAACCATCATAGTTTCCTTGCTATCCGCGAGATATAAATCAGACGGCCTATAATGCAGGATGGCAGGCACACCATCATCAACAACTCTGTTTTTTATAAGAGTAGAGATAAAATATATTAAATGTAGTATACCATGTTCATAACCACACCATGTGTATCACCGTTATATATATTCACACATCCGTCGGTTTGAAACACTATGATAAATTCTTCAAATATCCGAATTCGCTTTTTATAATGAAGTATATATGATCTCTATTCGTCTTTTACACCCACACAACCCTCTTATCTTTGTAGCTAGCGCTAACTTTCTCTTGTGCATGCACACGCCCACATCCCTCTCACCCTCCCTCAGCATTCTCTAGCTCCATCGCGCAAATTCGTCTTTTCACTTTAGGTCGTTCACCCACGGTGTGTGTAGCCCCCCCAGCTCCTTCTTTACGGCACACATCGATCGATATGCCTCTCTAGCCAGGTGTGCCTAGCACAAACACAAGCTTCCCCTCTTCTCTTGTCACCGTCCATGCCTCACTCCCACCACTCTTTTCATCGTTCTCGTACTCGCACACTCCTCCCCCTCGATATAGTATGCCTCTCGTACCACCTCCTACATGCATCCCTCTCTCTCTATCCTTCTCCTCGTGCCTCATTTGCTTCTAACACATACATGCATGTATACCGATCGATCTCCCAACATATACCTAGATCAACTTTAACTACCCCCCATCGATCGACGTACCTCACAAGTTATGTCTCTGCTTTATCTTACAAAGGGCGATTGATCTTCCTATGTAGTTACGTCTGCTTACCACAGCCACATCGTCCCCCTCATCATTCGTGCATGCCTCCTGACCCGTCTCTCACACACACGTGCACAGACAACAAGCAGCCATCTCCTCTCTTATTGATATTGCGGGCGTGCCCTCCGTTTGTCTAGCAAGCCTATCCCACCATTTGTTAGAAGCAACTCCACTACCACCCCCTCCAACACTCTAGCTATGTCTCTCTCCCAACCTTATTCATCTCCTGCACATATGCATGGATGCCGATTGATCTCCCTTAATACATGAGACAGATCGATCTCCTTAATACATGAGGTAGGCCTCTCTCCTCCTCCACACATATACCAGCCATTGTATCTCTATAGTTAATTGGGCCTCCCTCTTCCCCCACCACACACCGATAGTCGAGCGCTGCAGGTAGGTATCCATGCCACAGAGACAAACTGCACATGTCCCATCTCACATTCCAGTAGGTCGACCACTCTATATCTTTGACGTGGGCACACACAAATTCGATGACACTCTTTATCGATCGCGCGCGCGCACACACGCACATCATCCCTCTCTTCGATTCTATAGAAACCTCAAGCCGATGATACCTCCACTCTCTTCTCGTGGATCTCCCCCTCTATATATATGTTATATCCAGGACTCTATTTCACACACATTGCATATGTTAAATTTTTTGATTGACCCCCCCCCCCCCCGCCCAAAAAAAACTCTCAAGAACCCACACACTATATCTCTATAGGTTTGTATCTCTCTCACACAACCCCACGTAGGTGGTGTACGTATACAAGAAGAGAATAGGTGCACCGTGCACGTACTCACGCTTCGAGCCCAGCCACACTCGCGCGGGTACACGGTGGAGCTCATTTCTTTATGAAATGGCAGCCCACGTGCTAATTTGAACGCCTGTAGCGGTTGTTTACCTAGGGAGGTCGTGCACGAAACAAAGTTCGACTTGACGCATTGCCGCGTTATTTTTGAATAAAGTTATAGCGCTCAATGGCACGTACACAGAATATAAAACGATTTTTATGGAGGAAAAGGTAGTCCGCTATTCAGAGTATCTCACACAAGGCTCCGGTGGCCTCTCTCTCTCTCTCTCTCTCAGCGTTGGTCACTGATCCGGCCGCATCCCGTCCGCCGGGGGAAAGGGAGTGCGGTGGCCTCTCTCTCTCACCGTTGGTCACTGATCTGGCCGCATCCCGTCCGTCGGGGGAAAGGGAGTGCGGTGGCCTCTCTCTCTCTCTCACCGTTGGTCACTGATTCGGCCACATCCCTTCCTCCGGGGGAAAGGAAGGAAGTGCATCGTTTCTCCGTTCGATGGCGCCGAGGCAGCACGTCCCGATCTGCGGTACTCGCCGTTCTCTCTGACCAAGCTCCGGCGCGGCAGGGCCTACGCCACCTGCTCGTAGATTCCGCCCGCCGCCGCTCACCTAGTTACATCCCGACGACCTCCAGGTATCCCCTCCGGCCTTGCTCCACTGCCCGTTTTCCCACGTCGCTGCATGTGGATCTTCCATAGTTCTTTGCCCAAAACGTAGCTCGTCCGGCGTACTTTCCATATTGCATTCTCGTCCTCACACCGTTTTAGACAAACACAACCGTGTTGTTATCTTCCCTTAGGACAAGGAATATGCTTCTTTTTTGTCGTCGCATGTGTCATCAACTGTTATTGGCCAGTAATTGTTTCCTTTCTACCTCTTTTTTACAAACAGGGCTACCATTTCACCTCATTGCTATTGCGACCTTTTGGTGAACTGCACAAATCACTTTTTTCTTAAGAGTGTTTTGTGCAGTTGTACTAAAATGTCACACGGGCAACGTCTCTACATTTCAGTGCGACTACACAAAGGGAGATTGGTTTTGCTCTATCCTCCTCATCCAACTCCGAGCCTAATCTTCTCCAACTAGTTAGTCTTAAGAGAGACCGCAAAGGTGACCGGCTTCTATTTGTGTGTTTATTGTTTCATCAGCAGTCCTCTATTATCGTAATCACACTTGATATCTTTGGAACAGGGACGCTCAGCTCTATTTTAGTGGAACTGCACAAAATGATCGGAATGTTGAATGCTCCAGACAGCTACTTTTTTCCCAACATGCCTTATTGATTTAGACAGAGCTGGGGGGACGTTGCTGCCAATGAAAGCATGGATCAATTTTAATTTAACACCTTCTCACAACTTTGTCTTCAGTTGTGATGTAATTATTAGCTCTGATCTGCTAATAATTGACATGCATTAGCAAGGGAGTTAGTTTTTTATTGTTTCCGAAAAAGCATCGATGGCAAGACACGCGAAACAAAAGCTGAAAGCTCACACCATTGTACAATCTCATGTCGCTGGAAAATTATTTGTATAGTACGTCAATTATGTAAACAAATGATGGAAGCTTGATAGCATTGCCATAATCCTCTTCATCATCCGGGTCCATGTGCCATGCACGAAATTATACTCCTTCGTTCCTAAATATTTGTCTTTTTACAAATTTCAAACGGGCATATTTTAGAGTGTAGATTCACTCATTTTGCTTCGTATGTGTACTCCCTCCATTCTCCATTCCTAAATATTCTATTTGTCTTAACAGAGATTTCAACATATTTTAGAAAGACAAATACTCCGGATTATATTTAAGAACCGAGGGGGTAGTGCACAACCGCATGGGAGACTCAGCCCGGTCGTTGCGCCGCATTAATAGTGAGTAATGAGCAGTCAAATCATAATCCCCACCTTTCCCACTGTAAGTTTCTCTGAAGAAGCAACCATCAATACGCTCTTCTTTGAATCCGCTCATACTACTCCATCCGTCACTGTTTATACATCGCGCTTCAGAAAAAAGAAAAAAAATGTGGGACCAAGGCGACTAGCGATCGGCCTGAAAAATAGCATTGGTAGTTATAGCACAACGCCTATTACTAGAGGGAATAATGCATACACACATGCATGTAGTGCTTCCACCCCGGTTACACACATGCATGCACTCCGTAGTAGTACAGTACATGGAGAGAAAATTGTAAACTTGATTGCGGTTACCACGCCCTAATTAATTGAGCATTAAACCAAACGCGTCTAAAGTCTCTCTGGTGGTGGAAATGCATTGAGAGAAATGCATCATAGTGAAGCGCGCCCTGTAAACTGTGAAGGAGGGTGGAGTAGTATGAAGGTGCAAAACCAAGTACGCGTACTAGTACTGCGCTTGGCTCTTCGCCCCTTCGTGAAGTCGAACAATGATGGTACTCCGCATGTTGGGTACTACAGTGTATGCCTCTGACAAGCTGACACCGAATGGACTGATGCATGTCCACCGAGGGTAGGTTGCATTAGTCAAGAGGCATAAGCGAGCTTCGCCTTGTCCTACAAGCTTCTCCTCGTTCTGCGAGTTGACGGGACACACCAAAAAGTAGTGCTAGTCCATACTCCCTCCTTTCCGGTTAATATGGCTTAATCTTTTTTGCGGGTAAATGAGAGAGCTTTATTCATATATAAGCATTCTTAGGACGATCAGCCAAGACACTGGTCACTAGGAAGCCAAAAAGAGAAGTAGGAAGTGAGGTGTTTCATCAAGCCAACTCTCGGCCACATTCAAAGTGCAGCAAGCACGGTTCGCACGAAGATGCGCCGCAAAGTTTGCTGACCTGTTTACATGCTGAATAACAAAAAAAGAGGAAATATTACTGAGCGCTACTATTTGTAACAGGATATGAGCCAGAATTAAGCGAGAATTATGGCGAGTGTTCCATGCAATCAACTTCCATTATCACATGCGAGAACCCTCGAAGAGAATCAAATGTGTTGAAGATTTCTTTATCACATTTTAAAATTATAATAAGAGTGCAGACGCTCCTCCATCCGGTTCCTAGTAGTATAGTATAGTATGCTTCTGGCAATCTGACACCGAATTAACTGTTGCACCTCCACCGCCTGAGCGAGGGAGAGCTTGCATTAGTCAAAAGTTTCTCCTTGTCCTGCGAGCCACCGCGCGCAAGCTTCTCCCGTCCTGCAACCTTCTCCTTGTTCGGCAAGTTGACGGGACACAACAAAGTAATGCTAGTCCATGCTGCCTCCTCTTCGTTAACATGGCTTAATTTCAAACGAGATAAATACACTGTCTGTCACTGTATATTTGTAAAAATACGGTCAGTGGACTTCATAATACGCTCATTGCGCTTAATATATATATTTTCCGGTGTTCATACGGTCACTAGCTCACCCTGACTGAGTATGTGTGTGCATGCACGTGTAGGTTGAGCACTTGAGTGTCACCGTGTGTGTTCCGTCGTGTGCTCGAACATGCATGCATTAGGGCGTCGCGCGCGTTTTTGCGTCCATGTGTACGTGTGACTGTTGCATACACGTAGGGGGAGTACGTGTAGGGGCCACTAAGGAGCAGTCAAATCACACAGTAAGTTAGTCGGAAGAAGCAACCATCATTTCACTCTTGAATGACACGTAAGCAATATAAAATGGTTGATATGGAGAGAAAAAGAAAACCACTATATATACACTAGCAGGGTGCGTGTGAGAGATGGGTCAGGAGGTGAATGACACGTGGCCCCAGGGGGTGGCTGGCCCACCTATCATACAGCCAAAGGCAGGTGCAGTAGAGGGCCGAGGAGTAGTACGAAATCCTACGCACCTACGCACGCTAACCAAGGGTTGAGTGATCACTTGAATCGCAAGATCAGTTGACTAGAAGCTACGCTAGACCCATGGAGGCGATGAGCGTGAGCATCAGCCGGCTGTGCCAGATGGTCCACGACGCCGGCCTGCGGCCCGGTAGGTAGTATTGCTTGAGGCCGCCAGGGCGAGGGGCCGCTTGGACGACAGCTTCGTCTCCTTGTTCGACAAGGTCCTCGTCGATTTCCTCGACAAGTTCACCGTCGTCAAGAAGCTTGCGGACGAATTTGACGTAAGCCTCCAGCCGACGCGCCCATGCTCTGCGATGCCCGCCACCCTCAACGGCCACTATGGTAACAACCTCTTCGACGCACTAGTGGCCCTACGACTGCCCGCCGTCGCGCCGGAGAATGTCCACCTCGAGGTCGCGCTCGCCGTGCAGCGCCTGGCGCAGCAAGACACCATCAACATAATCACCCACGTCTACGCACAAATCGTCCACAAGGACTAGTACATGCAAGAGGAGGACGATAGGACGCTGGCCTTCTTGGAGCGTAGGGCAACCTTGGACGACACTGTTCAGAAGCACGTTGAGCTTGCCGCCAACGCCGCTGCTCCTCACATGTCGGTTGGTGACCCAGCGCACTAGGGCGTGAGGATGTCGTTGAACGTTGATGGATCCGTATGTATTTTTATCCTTCCGTCAAATCCATGTAGTAGTATATGATACTACAGTAATTATCTTACCTTTCGCATCAACTTCATAATTTTCATACGTACTCCATGCATGAACGGCGCCAGAACCAAACTTCTCATTACTCTAGGCAAAATCGTTATTTTCTATCTATCGGTCGCGCCATGGAGCAGAACCAAATTTTACAAGTTACAAGTTCAAAAGGAAAAGCCTGCCGTGTTCGCGTCGCACCCCCACACGGTTGGTCCGGCATGCCGCTCAAGCAGGAATGCGTGCGGTGTTGCATTTTCACTTACAAGTGGGACCGCAGTTGAGCAAACCGACTATCGGCAAACCCCTACCCCGCCCACCACGCGATGGCTGAGAAAAGAGGACAGGAGGGAGAAGAGATGGCTGTAGCACGGACTCCAAGAAAATTGGTGTCGGATGGGACTCGTGTGGGTGGCGTGTGCCGTACTGCTAGACGTGAATGCTAGTTATGGCCCATGCCACCCCTCTATATCGATCCTATATCGAGGTACGTAGAACAAATTTCCTGCAGTCCGTGCTCAGCCCTCCTCTATCTCTCTTCTCAGCCAGCCAGCGGACGCGCGGAGCCCATCGTCTGTTTGCTCACATGCGGCCCCACATGTCAGTGAAAACGCAAGAGGACCCACTGAACCTGCACATCTTTCACCTCGACGTGCTGGCGATGAAAAACAAATCGAATAAAGATCTTCGGTGGCCGCTTTTGGAGTTACTCAAGAGTAGTAGGATTCTATTTACAGTTTAACCCAGGATGCACATCTCGTGGCTTCAACTACCACTCTATTTTCTTTCATGACATGACCTGGATGCTGGATGTCCCACGTGTCGGCAAAAGGAGGAAGAACCCGACCAAATCTTCGGTTCTGCTCTCGGATTAGACTAGTTGTGCTAACTTAAAATTTTTATTTTGTACTCCCTCCGTTCCAAAATATTTGACTTCCATTTGTCCAAAAATGGATGTACCTATATACTAAGACATGTCTACATACATATATATTTTGACAAATAGAAGACATGTATTGTGCAACGGAGGGAGTAGAATGGATGTACCTATATACTAAGACATGTCTAGATACATATATATTTTGACAAATAGAAGGTATTTAGTATTGTGCAACGGAGGGAGTAGAATGGATGCAAGTTCTTGTATTGGGAAGAAGAGTACATCCATATATTGATAGAGCGCAATTTAGTAGATGTTCTATCACTTTTAGCTAGTATAGAATAGAGGCTAGACATGAGACTAGATGCGAGGAAGCAACACCTACTTCTTTACACTCGAAGAAGAAAGAAGCACGCAAGATCGAGCCTCCGCAGATCAACAATGAATGCATTGAGAAGGCACTAATCCAACTTACTACAGGAGTAGTCAAATGTATTCTTGTGGTTCTTGTTTTCTTTGGTCTTGCTTTTCTAGTCAAAATTATCGTTGGAGTTCGTGCAAAATGGAGGTCCATTTGGGGTCGTGCGTTGGAGTTGGCCTTACAAGTGGGACCGCAGTTAAGGAAACCGACTATCGGCAAACCCCCACCTCGCCCGCCGCGTGATGGCTGAAGTTAGAGAAACGGGCCCTGTTTGGATACTCTAACTCAGTTAGAGGTTAGAGTTAGATTCTAACCCTGAACTAACCCTAAACTAACTATGGCCAAAGAGGTGTTTGGATGGCAGGGTTAGATGGAGCGCGGATACGGCGAGGCACCTTCACGGGTGATGTGAGAGGGAGGGAGGGAAAGGACGAGAAGCTTCGAGGAAGTGGAGAGGGATCTGCTACAGGGAGAGCGAGAGAAAAAATGTGTTTTTTAATGATCCCAAGAAGAACTAACCCAAATAAACACCTCTTGGGGTTAGATTTTTTGGATGGGTTAGATGCATCTAACCCAAACTAACCCTCCTGTTTTGATACTTTTGAGTTAGCTGAGTACAAACTAACTCTAACCCATGGATCCAAACAGGTCCGCGAGGTTGAAGAGATTGCTCTCGCACTGACTTCAAGAAATAATATGGTGTCAGATGGATGTCGTGGTGGTGGTGTGTGCCGTACTCCTGGACGTGAATGCTTGTTCTAGCCCATGCCACCCTACTACTCCTACTACTTACTCCTACTATATACTATACTACTAGTATATCGAGGATTCGAGGTGCTGGTTACGTACAACGAACACATTAACATATGGCTATAGTAAAAACACCCGCCCGATGCACGAAGCATGTGAAGCTAGTACAAATAGTGTACTACTATTGTTGATTGGCCTCATCCGATAACCTGTTGCAATGATGTGCAATTATGTATTCGGAAAATATTTTTTTGCCTCGTCGCACCACTCACTCAGAGAAGCGACTCGAAAGCCATTCATAAATTTAGTACAGTAAGTTTATCACAGGCATATCATTTTATTACATAGTACAACAGGTCATCAACCCACATCGTCAACGAGGATACATCCCGAATACCATGCAACGGGTGTTGGAATAGGTCCGGAGAGTGCGACCATGGGAGACTACACCTGCTTCCTTAGCAGTAACATCATCAGTGGGCTGTATACACACAAGAAGAGGTGATCCATTGGAATTAGTTGCCAGGCACCACAGAGTATATCGGCGCTGCTCGTCCTCATGCTCGTGATCATTACCATCGTCATCTCCCCCTTGGTTATAAAAATCATCAAGTATAGGTGGTGGGATGTTCACAGGACCTTGGAAACACAAGAATAAGGTTAATTGGTAAAGGGAAACTTGCTAACCCGCATGCATGTGGATGAAACAATTATAATTACGGTGGAAGACAAACATACCGAAACAACGAGGATGCCATGCATAAAGAGTGCCACGAGTGGTGGCAGCAAACACAAGGCCCTCGTATTGAATTGCATCACAGTACTCCTTCGTGCACAGAAACTGATTTTTGAGCAATATCCATCGAGTGAAACTGAGGGAGTCCTGGATTAGGGGGTGTTCGGATAGCCGAACTATATCTTCAGCCGGACTCCAGGACTATGAAGATACAAGATTGAAGACTTCGTCCCGTGTCCGGAAGGTTCTTTCCTTGGCGTGGAAGGCAAACTAGGCGTGCGGATATTTAAGATCTCCTACCAATGTAACCGACTCTGTGTAACCCTAACCCCATCCGGTGCCTATATAAACCGGAGGGTTGTAGTCCGTAGGACGAACACATCATAACCATCATCATACCCATAGGCTAGCTTCTAGGGTTTAGCCTCCTTGATCTCGTGGTATATCTACTCTTGTACTACCCATATCATCAATATTAATCTAGCAGGAGTAGGGTTTTACCTCCATCGAGAGGGCCCGAACCTGGGTAAAATAAAGTGTCCCTTGTCTCCTGTTACCATCCGACCTTGACGCACAGATCGGGACCCCCTACCCGAGATCCGCCGGTTTTGACATCGACATTGGTGCTTTCGTTGAGAGTTCCTCTGTGTCGTCGCCTTTAGGCCCGATGGCTCCTTTGATCATCAACAACGATGAGGTCCAGGGTGAGACTTTTCTCCCCGGACAGATCTTCGTCTTCGGCGGCTTCGCTCTGTGGGCCAACTCGCTTGGTCATCTGGAGCAGATCGAGAGCTACGCCCCTGGCCATCAAGTCAGGTTTGGAAGCCTAAACTACACGGCAGATATCCGCGGAGACTTGATCTTCGACGGATTCGAGCCACAGCCAAGCGCGCCGCACTATCTCGAGGGGCATGATATAGCTCTGCCTCCGAACAGTGTCCTGGAGGCCGCATACGCTCCGGCCCTGATCCTCGATTCGGAGCCCGCTGCGTTCTTTGAAGATGAACGGTTGGACGTCACCTCGGGGGCTGCGATCTTAAAGGCCATTGAGCCGAACGCGAGCCCCGCGCTCCGCACGGCCTGTGACTCCAAGGAGCCGGACTCTTCTCCGAACTTCGGGTCGTCCGTGCCCCCGCCGATCGAATCAGATTGGGCGCCTGTAATGGAGTTCACCGCCGCGGACATCTTTCAGTATTCACCTTTTGGTGATATTCTGAATTCTCTCAAGTCTCTCTCTTTGTCAGGAGAGCCCGGGCCGAACTATGGCCTGCGAGGTTGGGATTCGGACGACGAAGAAATTCAAAGCCCACCCACCGCCTACTTAATAGCCACTGTCGACGATATATCCGACATGCTCGACTTCGGCTCCGAAGACTTCGATGGTATGGACGACGAAGGAGGAGACGAGCAAGAACCAGCACCTGTAGGGCGCTGGACCGCCACCTCGTCATACGACATATACATGGTGGATGCTCCAAAAGATGGAGATGGCGATGGAACATCGGAGGATGGCACTTCGAAAAAGCCTCCAAAACGCCGACGTCAGCGGCGCCGCTCCAAATCCCGCCACAGCAGAAACGGTGATTCCGGCACGGGAGATAATACTACCCCGGACAGCGCCGAAGAACACCAAAACCAGCAGGATTCGGCACAGGAAGATGGAGAAGACCGCCCTCATGAGAGAGCGGCAGAGCGAGAGGTCGAGGACGATAACTACATGCCTCCCTCCGAAGACGAGGCAAGCCTCGGCGACGATGAATTCATCGTACCATCAGACCCCGCCGAACAAGAGCACTTTCAACGCAGGCTTTTAGCCACGACAAACAGCCTAAAGAAAAAGCAGCCACATCTTAGAGCTGATCAAGATTTGCTAGCTGACAGATGGACTGAAGTCCTTGCGGCCGAAGAGCACGAGCTCGGACGCCCCTCCAAAAACTATCCTAAGCGCAGGCCTCTACCCCAATCAGAGGAGGAAGCCCAAGACATGGCAGATCGGCCACCTCGCGGCCGCGATAGAGAAGCCTGTCGAACATCCAAACAAGCCATGCCCCGCAGCCGCTTTACCAAGGCACGGGAACACGAACCAGACTTGCGAGACGTCCTGGAGGACAAAGCAAGGCAAACAAGATCGATCTATGGATCGCGCGGACGCCCGACGGCACGTGATAGTTTTCACTCCGGACACATTAAATCCGGCCGGGCCGAACACAACAGGCACAGCTCCTCTGAACTGCGTCGAGACATAGCCCAGTACAGGGGCGTCGCACACCCACTATGCTTCACACACGAAGTAATGGATCATAGAATCCCAGAGGGTTTTAAACCCGTCAACATCGAGTCGTACGATGGTACGACAGATCCGGCAGTATGGATTGAGGACTATCTCCTCCACATCCACATGGCACATGGCGATGATTTGCACGCCATCAAATATTTACCCCTTAAGCTTAAGGGACCAGCCCGGCACTGGCTTAACAGCCTCCCCGCAGATTCGATCGGCTCTTGGGAGGACCTGGAGGCCGCATTCCTCGACAACTTCCAGGGGACCTACGTACGGCCACCGGACGCCGACGACCTAAGCCACATAATCCAGCAGCCAGAAGAATCGGCCAGGCAATTCTGGACACGGTTCGTAACAAAGAAAAATCAGATAGTCGATTGTCCGGATGCAGAGGCCTTAGCAGCCTTCTAGCATAACATCCGTGACGAGTGGCTTGCCCGGCACCTGGGACAGGAAAAGCCGAAATCCATGGCAGCCCTCATGACACTCATGACCCGCTTTTGCGTGGGCGAAGATAGCTGGCTAGCTCGCAGCAACAACTTATCGAAGAAGCAAGGTAATTCAGATACCAAGGACAAAAGTGGCAGGTCGCAACGGAATAAACAGAAATGCCGCGTCAGCAGTGACAGCAATGAAGATACGGCAGTAAACGCCGGATTCAGAGGCCATAAATCCGGTCCGCGGAAAAAACCATTAAAAAAGAATACCCAGGGCCCGTCCAGTTTGGACCGAATACTCGACCGCTCGTGCCAGATTCACGGCACCCCCGAAAGGCCAGCCAATCACACCAACAGGGATTGTTGGGTGTTCAAGCAGGCAGGCAAGTTAAGAGCCGAAAACAAAAACAAGGGGCTAGACAGCGATGACGAAGAGGAGCCCAGGCCGCCGAACAACAATGGACAGAAGGGGTTTCCCCCACAAGTGCAGATGGTGAACATGATATACGCGACTCATATTCCCAAGCGGGAGAGGAAGCATGCGCTACGGGACGTATACGCGATGGAGCCAGTCGCCCCAAAGTTCAACCCATGGTCCTCTTGCCCGATCACCTTCGATCGAAGGGACCACCCCACTAGCATCCGTCACGGCGGTTTTGCCGCATTGGTTCTTGACCCAATCGTTGACGGATTTCACCTTACAAGAGTCCTCATGGACGGCGGCAGTAGCCTGAACCTGCTCTACCAGGATACAGTGCGAAAAATGGGCATAGATCCATCAAGGATCAAGCCCACAAGGACGACCTTTAAAGGCGTCATCCCAGGTGTAGAGGCCAATTGCATAGGCTCCATAACACTTGATGTGGTCTTCGGATCTCCGGACAACTTCCGAAGCGAAGAGTTAATCTTCGACATGGTTCCGTTCCGCAGTGGCTATCATGCTCTGCTTGGACGAACCGCATTTGCTAAATTCAATGCGGTGCCGCACTACGCATATCTCAAGCTCAAGATGCCAGGCCCTCGAGGTGTAATCACGGTCAGCGGAAACACTGAACGCTCCATCCGTAAGGAGGAACACACGGCGGCCCTCGCAGCAGAGGTACAAAGCAGCCTGTTAAGGCAGCTCTCGAGTCCGGCCGCTACAAAGCAGGACAAAGCAAAACGCGCCCGGAGTAACCCGCAGCAAGACCGACTGGCGCGTTCAGAGCACGCGTAGCAATACGGCTCCAACCCCAGCCATCGCTACATAGCAGAGCTAGTACCTCGAGTACACAATTATGCCTTTAAAATTCCATGGGCATAGGGGAAGGGGCAGATAAAACGGCATGCCAACAATACGGCGTCAAACGTACTAGGGGCTGTCGGGTTCTTCTTTTCTTTCAGGACTCCATACTCTGGATACAGTGTTCGGCCTCGCTGCCGCACACACGATACAGGACCCAGGAAAGCAGACAAAACAACGCCGCATCATGGAACTCTCAGGTGGTCTCTATTTCGAGCGATATATCTGTTTCTAAATTCCGCGGCCTGCGCCTGGTCAGGACATGTTAAATAGTCTAAATTTTTTTCGCACTACTTGTATCGTTCGGCTTGAATAAACAGCCCCCTCATAAATAATGCATAGCTTTTCGTCTATTTTTTGCATTATCTTCTTTTAATATACATATGTTTACTCAAATAACATGATCGCACCCGTACACCATGGTACAGCAAACCACGCCAGGGGCTTTATTACCCTCCTATCTGGTGTGAGAAGTCCGTCCACTTTCACAAGTGCGGCACCCCGAACTTATAGCATTATATGCATCGGCTCCGAGTCATGATTTTGGTCATATGTTGGGTTTGCCCGGCTCCTATGTTTTGGTGCCTTACGTTCCGCTCTATCGGCTAAGGTAGCACTAGGAGAACCACTGCGATTGTGCCCCAGATCAGGTGGGTGAGCACCTCAGTGGATAAAGCTAAAACAGTCTGTCATGATAAGGCGCGAGACCGGTCGCTGTTCGAGAGGTTTTTCGAGTCCCTAAAGGCTTATGCCGCTTCGAGCGGAGAGCTGGTTAAGTCCGGCTAAAGGCGTGGATAGTGCCCCGAATTCGGCCTTCCGAACTAGGGGCTTCGCCGAAATTTAAAATTATAACGTTCTATGGCTAAGTGAGAGTGTTCAAGCATTATAGTCTGATTGCCTGGTTCGCTGTGCTGAGCGCCTCCCTCGAAGGACCCAACTATGGGAACAAGAGCCCTCAGGTTTATCCCGAACACCCCAGCACTAGTTGCATGGGGGCAGAAGCCGACGACTCGCCATCTCTCAGTTATTGATAAACGGCCGCACAGAAAATAATATTTTAAATTCAGAAAGCATTGCTTAAGCGCATATGAACAAGTTTTCAGCGCACAAGATACAAACGAGCGAGTTCATTGAAATATTACATCCTTGGCACACTCATCCGCGACAAGGCGAGCTCCAGCGAGAACTTCCTTGTAGTAGTTCTCGGGCTTGCGATGCTCCTTCCCCTGCGGCGGCCCGTCCTTCACCAGCTTCTCTCCGTCCAGCTTGCCCCAGTGTACCCTTACACGGGCAAGGGCCCTCCGGGCACCTTCTATGCAGACGGAGCGCTTGATGACCTCAAGCCGTGGACAGGCCTCCACCAGCCGCCGCACCAGCCCGAAGTAGCTCCCAGGCAGGGCCTCTCCAGGACACAGCCGAACTAGTAAGCCCTTCATGGCCTGTTCGGCCGCCTTGTGGAGCTCGGCCAGCTGCTTCAGCTGATCGCTTAAGGGCACAGGGTGTCCGGCCTCAGAATACTGAGACCAGAACACACTCTCCGTCGAGCTGTCCTCTTCAGCTCGGTAGAATGCGGCGGCGTCGGATGCACTACGGGGAAGATCGAAGAACGCCCCTGGAGAACTCCGGATTCGGGTAAGTAATAGGTATTTCACCTTTATATTCCTACTTTGCATTAAGAATGCCTTACCCGCTGCTATCTTTTTCACATCCTCCAACTCTTGGAGGGCCTTTTGGGCTTCGGCCTTGGCACTCTTGGTGGTCTCAACAGCCTACGCGAGCTCGGATGCTTGCGTTTTTGCCTCAAGCTCCAAACCCTCATGTTTCTTCACGAGAGCTTGCAGCTCTTGCTGCACCTCGCCGACTTGGACCCCAAGCTTTTCTCGCTCGGCGCGCTCCTCGGCCGCTTTCTTCTCGGCCTCAGCCAGCGCCTGCTTCAGGGTTGCCACCTCGGTTGTGGCCCCTACAATAAGCAGTACAATCCTGTTATTTCTTTTTGCAATCAAGCCTCTCTATGGGCACCTTTTTTTTCTTCTAAGGTGTATTTCTTACCTTCCTTTTCCACGAGCTGCCTTTTGGCAAGGCCGAGCTCTTGCTCGGACCGCTCGAGGTCCTTTTTCAGGACTTCCACCTGCGCAGTCAGTGCGGCGGTGGACAGCAGGGAAGCCTGCATACGCATATTAGACTTTTTATTAGACTCCTGCGAAAATTGTTGGATCCTCTATTCGGCTTTTCTTTCCGAACACCGAACAGAGCATCAGGGGCTACTGTCTATGCGGTAATGAATTTAGCATATTTTTTGCTTACCTGGAAGCCTGTTAGAAGGCTAGCGCAAGCTTCATTCAGTCCTCTCTTGGCGGACTGAACCCTTTGGACCACCGCACTCATAATAGTACGGTGCTCCTCATCGATGGTGGCGCCTTCAAGCGCCTCCAACAGACTATCCGACGCCTCTGGTTGGACAGAGGTCGCCGGCTCAGACGGCTTACTCCTCTTGGAAGGAGTTCGTGCACCGCGAGCCAGGACGGTTGAGTCCGGCGCGGTGTCCGGCACAAAGCCGGACTGGGAGCCCTGGGGGGTTTCATCCCCTTTACTCTTGGGGTCCTGAGGATTGCCTTGCGGCTCCTCCAGGACTACCTCCTCCTGCCCTGTTCGGCGGGACGCCGCTTCGGCGTCGTCCGCCCCGCTGGGGGAGACTGCGGGCGGGACAGAGTTCATGTCCGACGAATCCAGGGAGCCGCTCGATGAATCATCGAGTGTGGCTCGGGGCGGGCTGCGCAAATAGCATTCGACATTAGGGTAAGCTGCGCACTTGAAGATACTATGAGTCATTCTGGTATGTGAATACTTACGATGTCGCCAGACGCTTGGTTCTGTCTGGCCACTCCTTTCCGCCCTCTTCGGCATTGGGGGAGTAGTACGGTGGAGGGGTCTTCCTTTTCCTCGACCCCTCGGCCTCCCCTGTTGGAGCGGCCTTCTTCTTTTTCGCTCCCCTCGCTGGAGGGGGAGAGCTTCCTTGTTCCTCCTCCTCCTTTTCACAAGAGGAGGGCGTCGCAGACTCGCCAGATGACGAGCTCGACACCACCACATTGCGGGCACTCTTTCGAGTCCCGGTGGTCTTCTTCTTCTTGACCTTCTTCTCCGGCACCACATAGGGCGCCGGAGCCAGCAGCTTCTCTAAGAGAGCTGGGGCTGGGTCTTCGGGCAGAGGAGCCGGACAGTTGATTGGTCCGGCTATCTTCAGCCACGCCTGTCAAAGGCAAAGGGAGTTTTTAGATCCCACATAGAGTTAATCTATGTAGAAAAGCTTAACGAACCTGTGAAAGGTATAAATAGCCTACCTCGCCAGCGTTGCACTGCGAGCTGTATCCGCGGTCCTCGGAAGTGGATGTGGGGCACTCGGCGCCTTTGGTTAGCACCTTCCAGACGTCTTCATACATCGTGTTGAAGAGCCTATTGAGGGTTTGGTGCTGCGCCGGGTCGAATTCCCACAAAGTGAACTCCCGTTCTTGGCACGGGAGGATCCGGCGAACGAACATGACCTGGATGATGTTGACATGCCGGATGGGCTTGTTCATCAGGTACCGGATGCAAGTTTGCAGTCCGGTCACTTCTTCTTCGTTGCCCCACGATAGGCCCATCTCTTTCCAGGACATGAGCCGCGTGGGGGGTCCGGATCGGAACTCAGGGGCCGCGACCCATTTCGAGTCGCGTGGCTCGGTGATGTAAAACCACCCTGCCTGCCACCCCTTTAAGGACTCCACAAAGGAGCCATCGAACCAGAGTGCGTTGGCCATTTTGCCGGCCATAGCACCTCCGCACTCCGCCTGGGTGCTGGACACCACCTTGGGCTTGACGTTGAAGGTCTGGAGCCAGAGGCCGAAGTGGGGGCGGATGCGGAGAAAGGCCTCACACACGATGATAAACGCCGAGATATTGAGGATAAAGTTCGGGGCCAGATCGTGGAAGTCCAGGCCGTAGTAGAACATGAGCCCCCGGATAAAAGGGTGAAGTGAAAAACCCAGTCCGCGGAGGAAATAGGGGAGAAAAACTACCCTCTCATGGGGTCTTGGGGTGGGAAGAAGCTGCGCCGCCTCGGGAAGCCGGTGCGGGATGTCCTTGGACAGATATCCGGCCTTCCTAAGCTTTTTGATTTGACCCTCCATAACGGAAGAAGCCATCCACTTGCCACCCGCTCCGGACATCGCTGGAGCAGGTTGGGGAAGAAAGAGCGAACTTGGGCGTTGGAGCTTGAGTGCGCAGGAGATGGGTGGGCAAAGGAGGAAGAAGGCGTAGGTGAAAGAGGTGGATCTTTATCCCCTTATATAGGCTGATGCCGTTAGGCATCCCCACCTACCTAATAAAACTCGCTTGCCGCTCACACACCATGGTAAATGGCACGGTTGGGTTACCCACGTCCGCATTAATGAGAATCCCGTTAAAAGGGGCACACGATCTCTGCTTCGACAAGACGTGCCAAGGAAACCGCCTCGTTGAACGTGCTGCGGTGGAAAAACAAAAAATAATCCATACAGAAGGCTTGGTCGCAGTGTTATGACGCACTACGGAATACGTCAGCAGATTTGATTTGTGTTTGTATTATTCTCTATATGGCAATACGTGGAAACTTGTTTTGCAGAGCCGGACACTATTTTTTGGTGTTTATTATCTTCTTGAAGAATTTGGAGGAGGAACCCGCCTTGCAATGCCGAAGACAATTTGCGCGCCGGACCCGTCGTCATTGAAGCCTGGTTCAGGGGCTACTGAGGGAGTCCTGGATTAGGGGGTGTTCGGATAGCCGAACTATATCTTCAGCCGGACTCCAGGACTATGAAGATACAAGATTGAAGACTTCGTCCCGTGTCCGGAAGGTTCTTTCCTTGGCGTGGAAGGCAAACTAGGCGTGCGGATATTCAAGATCTCCTACCAATGTAACCGACTCTGTGTAACTCTAACCCCATCCGGTGCCTATATAAACCGGAGGGTTGTAGTCCGTAGGACGAACACATCATAACCATCATCATACCCATAGGCTAGCTTCTAGGGTTTAGCCTCCTTGATCTCGTGGTAGATCTACTCTTGTACTACCCATATCATCAATATTAATCTAGCAGGAGTAGGGTTTTACCTCCATCGAGAGGGCCCGAACCTGGGTAAAATAAAGTGTCCCTTGTCTCCTGTTACCATCCGACCTTGACGCACAGATCGGGACCCCCTACCCGAGATCCGCCGGTTTTGACACCGACAGAAACCATCAAGGACGGCAACAAGCTTGTCGAAGATAGCAACAACATCATAGTTTTTGTAATTCCAAGAGCCGTTGGGAACTCGACAAGTTGCTATCTTCCGTAGAAGACAGTCACCATGATCATATTTGAACGTGCATACATTACCGGTGTGCTCAACCTCTGGGCAGTGTGCTGAGATTTTTGGAAGTGGAACCCGGTGACGAGTGTACACATTCACAAGTTCCCACTTGCAGTTATACCCGATGTAAACAACCCAATCTCCATTTGCGCCAGCCCAAGCCTTGCCCTCAAGCGATGGCATCTTAACATCACACGTATCATTACCAAGCGGCATCAACTTGCACAGGGCGAGGTCTCTGTCGTCCCGGCGCCAGTCATCAGGGTCACGGCGAAGAAGATAGGGGAGATCAAACCGCTCCTTGACCCTTGGGTTCCTTGCAATGATGTTATTAGTTGAGTCGAGAATGGGCTTGAACTAACCTGCCATGCTAGCCGAGGTGATGACGTCGCACCAATCAATGAGTTCCTCAACCACGTCATCTTTCAGATCGGGGCAAGAATAACGGGGTCGTTTCCGGTCTGTTCCCTCCATGGAAAAGACGATCGAACAATGGCAGAAGAAAGGGTGAAGGGCTGAAGGAAAATGGAGGAGGGAGAGGAAGAGCGTGCGATAGTAGTTCCAAATCGAGAGGGAAAGGCGAAGAGTCCGTGGACGGTTGCGAGTTTGCCACGGTTCACGAAGAGGCGCTCCGGCCTACACGTCCGTTCGGAAATACTCCTACTACTCGTCGTCGTCTCACTGATATGTTGGAACGGGACCACATGTCAACGAAACATGGTGTGTAATTTCTCGTGCAAAATGCGATCTGGCCGCTTTGGCCCGAGCTGCCGCATTAGTTATCGACCTTTATTTTTTTAATGGCATGCCGATCGGTTTTGAAGCACGACTAACTGGTATTGTACGCAGAGAAAATATAAACTACTCTACCACTACCCCACCTCCAGTACTAGTAGTATAAAAAAGATATATAGGCTGGAGCTTCAGCGCTTTCTTGCTAAGGGCTGCCCACTTGCTTCTCACACTACCACCCTCTCTCTAGATCTAAAAAAGACGACCCTTCTCTCCCTCCTGACCGGTGGTCATAGATCCGTCGGGGAAGAGAAGGACGTGCAGCGTTGACGCACTCGTCGTCGGCGAGCGAGGTCACGCACTGACGACAAGGCCATCCTCTCAGACCTAGAGCCCGCGCGGGAAGGCCTCCGTCCCCAAGCTCGCTGCCGTAGTGTGTGTGGAGGACGACGACCACGAGCGAAGCCACTTCCCGCCAACCCTCAGGTATGCTACCTCTTTTCGAGCCATAACCTTGTTCTATTGCCCCATCTGCTACGTCATTGCATGTGGATCCTTTTCCACTCCACCATCTTCCCAATTTGCTATCCTCTACTCTGCTGGCCACGCAGACGAAAACCATAATTTGCACTATTAAAGGAAACCCTACTTCATGCAGACTAATCCATGTCTGGGTTGAATAAGGAAAGGAAGGGAGACTGTACTGTCCAAGAGAGTAGGCATCGAACCCGCATCTAGGTTGAAAAGGGGAAAATCAGTAGCTAAGGAACGAGTCTTGTGTCTCTTGGTTGAAGAAGGGTAGAAAGGCATGACAACGCAATAGAGAATGACCAGGTCAATCAGTTTGTTGTCCTCGCATAGGAAAAAGGTGGCTAAAGAGAACAAAAATGGGACCATAATCCACATATGCTACCTGGATATTTGTTGCTCTGGGCAACCATACCTCCCTCACCACTCTCCTTCCGTGGAGGTACATCGTACTGGTGCGCCCACTGTCCGAATGGGCCTCCCATGCTCTTATTGCCACTTTTTTTGCTGTTAGTATAACGCCAGCAGTCAAGTCAAGCAATGCTACTACTAAAGTGATGCCACATTTAACTAATGCCGCTCTCAGTCTAATGCCACCCATAAATTTAAGCAATGCCATTTAATGTCACTGGATTATTTCAGGGTTAGCTGTTGATTGTGGATGTATTAAAGATTTTTCAGCTATAAGGCATTCTAATGCTGTTGCACAGCCAGTATAGCAACGATGAAACTTGTTACTCCCGTCAGATTTTTGCACTGTTAATGCTTATAGATTACATACCTCACTTTCATGAGATAAGTTAATTTTTTTGTACAGTGTCACCAAAATGCCAAGGCGCTGATGTCATTTTATTTTGGTTAAACTGCACAGAGAATTATGAAGACAAGAGGAAAGGTCAAGAGTGGGCACCTCCTCCTCCGGCTGTTCTCTTGAGGAGGTCTGTATGATTGTCTCTAATGCCTGTCGACTACATATACCTGACATCATGATGTAATGTTAAGTCATTTCCTTTTGTACAGTGTCACTGAATTGTCAAGGCGGTGATGGCATTTTATTTTAGTAGAACTGCACAAAATTTGCTTAAAAGAAGAGGAAAGGTTAGGAATGGCTCACTTTTCCAGAAAAAACTATGTATGCCTTCCTCACATCAGTCGGTGTTGCTTTATTTATTCCATCAAATAGGTGGTTAGAAATAGTCTTGCTACCTTTTCCCATTAAGAAATTGGAATGCTTATATTTGTGAGTCTATGCTTCAACTAGTGCCACTTTTAGAGTAATCACACTTTCAATATCTATGCAAAAAGGGATGCTCGATTTTAGTGGAACTGCACAAAAAGTCCAACTGGTTCAACATTAGGAGCATGTTTTTTCCCAACCATTATATCCAATTGGTGGCACTATGAGCTGTTCATTACGAAGGTACATGGTTTGCTACTATCTTGCTACTCTTTTTGTACTGTCATTAGATAGTAATACTAGTGGTTTGCATGTGAATTTATTGGCAGGGTGGACCTACATTGGAGGTGCAGGACAGGATTCAATGATTGGATGCTCAATTTCGGTTGTATCGATTTCACCTTTTCCATCACTGCGAACATGGATATCCTTGGTCTGATGAAGAATAGGCGCTATATTTCTGCTCTGAACCAGCAAATCAATTCTGTATGAAATTGTCCAGGGCAAAACATAACTGTATCAGATTGTCCAGTGCAGAACATGACAGATGCTAAGTGGAAGAGACATGTTTAAACCAAAAATACAAGGTGTGGTATATGTTTACTAGCTGCTTGATATTTGTGCAGACAGAGATGTCTGTCCGTTGCTATTTGGCAAACCAACAAAGTGCCCGCAATTTTGGTTGAACTGCACAAGAGAATAGTATAGTCACTGCATGCAGTGCCATTTGAAAATAGACACATAAAGATTGGATAGTCAGTTCATGGACTGCAGAAAAGTAGTATTGTACTATTTATTGGCCAACAATAGGTGCTTCATTGCTTTGGTCTGATTATACAATGGACATCATTGTTGGAAATATGCCCTAGAGGCAATAATAAATTAGTTATTATTATATATATTTCCTTGTTCATGATAATCGTTTATTATCCATGCTAGAATTGTATTGATAGAAAACTCAGATACATGTGTGGATACATAGACAACACCATGTCCCTAGTAAGCCTCTAGTTGACTAGCTCGTGGATCAATAGATGGTTACGGTTTCCTGACCATGGACATTGGATGTCATTGATAACGGGATCACATCATTAGAAGAATGATGTGATGGACTAGACCCAATCCTAAGCATAGCACAGATCGTGTAGTTCGTATGCTAAAGCTTTTCTAATGTCAAGTATCATTTCCTTAGACCATGAGATTGTGAAACTCCCGGATACCGTAGGAATACTTTGGGTGTGCCAAACGTCACAACGTAACTGGGTGGCCATAAAGGTGCACTACGGGTATCACCGAAAGTGTCTGTTGGGTTGGCACGAATCGAGACTGGGATTTGTCACTCCGTGTGACGGAGAGGTATCTCTGGGCCCACTCAGTAGGACATCATCATAATGTGCACAATGTGACCAAGGAGTTGATCACGGGATGATGTGTTATGGAACGAGTAAAGAGACTTGCCGGTAACGAGATTGAACAAGGTATCGGGATACCGACGATCGAATCTCGGGCAAGTACAATACCGCTAGACAAAGGGAATTGTATACGGGATTGATCGAATCCTCGACATCGTGGTTCATCCGATGAGATCATCGTGGAACATGTGGGAACCAACATGGGTATCCAGATCCCGCTGTTGGTTATTGATTGGAGAACGTCTCGGTCATGTCTGCATGGTTCCCGAACCCGTAGGGTCTACACACTTAAGGTTCGATGACGCTAGGGTTATAAAGGAAGTTTGTATGTGGTTACCGAATGTTGTTCGGAGTCCCGGATGAGATCCCAGACATCACGAGGAGTTCCGGAATGGTCCGAAAGTAAAGATTTATATATAGGAAGTCATCATAAAGTCACCGGAATAATTCGAGGGTTGCGGGTATTGTACCGGGACCACCGAAGGGGTTCCGGGGGTCCACCGGGAGGGTCCACCTCCCTGGAGGACCCTATGGGCTGTATGTGGAGAGGTACCAGCCCCTTAGTGGGCTGGGCGCCTCCCCCCTAGGGCCCATGCGCCTAAGGGTTTGGGGAACCCTAAAGGGGGGCGCCCCCTTGCCTTGGGGTGCAAGGCACCCCCTCCTGGACGCCGCCCCCTCCTCAGATGGGATCTGAGGGGGCCGGCCCCCCTCTCCCTTGCCCCTATATATATGAAGGGGGTGGGAGGGCAACCGCACCAATGTGCTGGCGCAGCCCTCCCCCTCTCCCAATTCCTTCTCCTCTCCCGAGGTGTTTGGCGAAGCCCTGCAGGATTGCCACGCTCCTCCACCACCACCACGCCGTTATGCTGCTGCTGGACGGAGTCTTCCTCAACCTCTCCCTCTCTCCTTGCTGGATCAAGGCATGGGAGACGTCACCGGGCTGTACGTGTGTTGAACGCGGAGGTGCCGTCCGTTCGGCGCTTGGTCATCGGTGATTTGGATCACGGCGAGTACGACTCCATCAACCCCGTTCACTTGAACGCTTCCGCTTAGCGATCTACAAGGGTATGTAGATGCACTCTCCTTCCCCTCGTTGCTAGTTTCTCCATAGATAGATCTTGGTGATACGTAGGAAAATTTTGAATTTCTGCTACGTTACCCAACAGTGGCATCATGTGCTAGGTCTATTGCGTAGATTCTTTGCACGAGTAGAACACAAAGTAGTAGTGGGCGTTGATTTTGTTCAATATGCTTACCGTTACTAGTCCAATCTTGATTCGGCGGTATTGTTGTATGAAGCGTCCCGGACCGACCTTACACGTACACTTACGTGAGACAGGTTCCACCGACTGACATGCACTAGTTGCATAAGGTGGCTAGCGGGTGCCAGTCTCTCCCACTTTAGTCGGATCGGATTTGATGAAAAGGGTCCTTATGAAGGGTAAATAGCAATTGACATATCACGTTGGGGTTTTGCGTAGGTAAGAAACGTTCTTGCTAGAAACCCATAGCAGCCACGTAAAACATGCAAACAACAATTAGAGGAAATCTAACTTGTTTTTGCAGGGTATGCCATGTGATGTGATATGGCCAAAAGGATGTGATGAATGATATATGTGATGTATGAGATGATCATGTTCTTGTAATAGGAATCACGACTTGCATGTCGATGAATATGACAACCGGCAGGAGCCATAGGAGTTGTCTTAATTTATTTATGACCTGCGTGTCAAACGTAAACGTCATGTAATTACTTTACTTTATTGCTAACCGTTAGCTGTAGTAGTAGAAGTAATAGTTGGTGAGACAACTTCATGAAGACACGATGATGGAGATCATGATGATGGAGACCATGGTGTCATGCCGGTGACGATGATGATCATGGAGCCCCGAAGATGGAGATCAAAAGGAGCAAAGTGATGATGGCCATATCATGTCACTATTTGATTGCATGTGATGTTTATCATGTTTTTACATCTTATTTGCTTAGAACGACGGTAGTAAATAAGATGATCCCTCATTAAAATTTCAAGAGGGTGTTCCCCCTAACTATGCACCGTTGCGAAAGTTCGTCGTTTCGAAGCACCACATGATGATCGGGTGTGATAGATTCTTACGTTCACATACAATGGGTGTAAGCCAGATTTACACACGCGAAACACTTAGGTTGACTTGACGAGCCTAGAATGTACACACATGGCCTCGGAACACGAGAGACCGAAAGGTCGAGCATGAGTCGTATGGTAGATACGATCAACATGAAGATGTTCACCGATGATGACTAGTCCGTCTCACGTGATGATCGGACACGGCCTAGTTGACTCGGATCATGTAATCACTTAGATGACTAGAGGGATGTCTATCTGAGTGGGAGTTCATAAGATGAACTTGTTTATCCTGAACATAGTCAAAAGAACTTTGCAAATTATGTCATAGCTTACGCTTTAGTTCTACTATGTTAGATACGCTAGAGAAAATATAGTTGAAAGTTGATAGTAGCAATTATGCGGACAGTAGAAGGCTTATGTAGTTAATGCAACGCTCGGTGTGCTGGACCTCGAACGTGGTCTGTGGATGTTGCGAACATCGTACATACACGTTTTGATGACTACATCATAGTTCGGTAATGTTAAATGGTTTAGAATAGAGGCACCGAAGACATTTTTTGAAATGTCGCGGAACATATGAGATGTTTCGAGGGCTGAAATTGGGATTTCAGGCTCATGCCCACGTCAAGAGGTATAAGACCTCCGACGATTTTCTTAGCCTACAGACTAAGGGAGAAAAGCTCAATCATTGAGCTTGTGCTCAGATTGTCTGAGTACAACAATCACTTGAATCCAGTGGGAGTTGATCTTCCAGGTAAGATAGTGATGTTTTTCCAAAGTCATTGCCACCAAGCTGCTAGAGCTTCGTGATGAACTATAACATATCAGGGATAGATATGATGATCCTTGAAATATTCGCGATGCTTGACACCGCGAAAGTAGAAATCAAGAAGAAGCATCAATTGTTGATGGTTAGTAAAACCACTAGTTTCAAGAAGGGCAAGGGCAAGAAGGGATACTTCATGAAACGGCAAATCAGTTGCTGCTCTAGTGAAGAAACCCAAGGTTGAACCCAAAACCCGAGACTAAGTGCTTCTGTAATGAGGAGAACATTCACTGAAGCAGAACTACCCTAGATACTTGGTAGATGAGAAGGCTGGCAAGGTTGAAAGAAGTATATATAGGATATACATTATATTAAATGTGTACTTTACTAGTACTCCTAGTAGCATCAGGGTATTAGATACCGGTTCGGTTGCTAAGTGTTAGTAACTCGAAATAAAAGCTACGGAATAAAACGGAGACTAGCTAAAGGTGAGCTGATGAGATGTGTTGGAAGTGTTTCCAAGGTTGATATGATCAAGCATCGCACGCTCCCTCTACCATCGAGATTGGTGTTAAACCTAAATAATAGTCATTTGGTGGTTGCGTTGAGCATAGACATGATTGGATTATGTCTATCGCAATACGGTTATTCATTTAAGGAGAATAATGGTTACTCTATTTATTTGAATAATACCTTCAATGGTCTTGCACCTAAAATGAATGGTTTATTGAATCTCGATCATAGTGATACACATGTTCATGCCAAAAGATATAAGATAGTAATGATAGTACCACCTACTTGTGGCACTGCCGTGTAAGTCATATTGATATAAAACGCATGAAGAAGCTCCATGATGATGGATCTTTGGACTCACTCATTTTTGAAAAGGATTGAGTAATGTGAACCATGTCTATTGGTATATACGCATGAAGAAACTCCATGCAGATGGACCATTTGGACTCACTTGATTTTGAATCGCTTGAGACATGCAAATCATACCACATGGGCAAGATGACTGAAAGCTTCGGTTTCAGTAAAATGGAACAAGAAAGCAACTTGTTGGAAGTAACACATTTTGATGTGTGCAGTCCAATGAATGCTGAGGCACGCCGTGGATATCGTTATGCTCTTACTTCACAGATGATTTGAGTAGATACTGAGTATGTTTACTTGATGAAACACAAGTCTGAATTATTGAATGGTTCAAGTAATTTCAGAATGAAGTTGAAGATCGTCGTGACAAGAGGATAAAATATCTATGATATGATCATAGAGATGAATATCTGAGTTGCGAGTTTGGTACGCAATTGAGACATTGTGGAAATTGTTTCACGACTAATACCGCCGGGAACACCACAGTGTGATGGTGTGTCCGAACATCATAACTGCACCCTATTGGATATGATGCATACCATGATGTCTCTTATCGAATTACCACTATCGTTCATGGGTTAGGCATTAGAGACAACCGCACTCACTTTAAATAGGGCACCACGTAATTCCGATGAGATGACACCGTATGAACTATGGTTTAGAGAAACCTAAGCTGTCATTTCTTAAAAGTTTGGGGCTGCGGCGCTTATGTGAAAATGTTTCAGGCTGATAAGCTCGAACTCAAAGCGGATAAATGCATATTCATAGGACACCCAAAACAGTTGGGTATACCTCCTGTCTCAGATCCGAAAGCAATAGGGATTGTTTCTCAAATCGGGTCCTTTCTCGAGGAAAAGTTTCTCTCAAAAGAATTGAGTGGGAGGATGGTGGAGACTTGATGAGGTTATTGAACCGTCACTTCAACTAGTGTGTAGCAGGGCGCAAGAAGATGTTCCTGTGGCACCTACACCAATTGAAGTGGAAGTTTATGATAGTGATCATGAAACTGCGGATCAAGTCACTATCAAACCTCGTAGGACGACAAGGATGCGTGCTACTTCAAAGTGGTACGTAATCCTGTCTTGGAAGTCATGTTGCTAGACAACAATGAACCTACGAGCTATGGATAAGCGATGGTGGGCCCGGATTCCGATGAATGGCTCGAGGCCATAAAATCCGAGAGAGGATCCATGTATGAAAACAAAGTGTAGACTTTGGCAGAACGGCTCGATGGTCGTGAGGCTGTTGAGTACAGATGGATTTTAAAAGGAAGACTGACAATGATGGTAAGTATCACCATTAAGAAAGCTCGACTTGTCGTTAAGATGTTTTCCGACAAGTTCAAGGAGTTGAATACGATGAGACTTTCTCACTCGTAGCGAAGCTAAGAGTCTGTTGGAATTAGCAGGTACTGCATTATTTATGAAATCTTGCAGATAGGATGTCAAAATATTGTTTCCTTATTCTTGAGGAAAGGTTGTATGTGATACAACCAGAAGATTTTGTCGATCCTGAAAGATGCTAACAAGTATGCAAAGCTCCAGCAATCCTTCTAAGGACTGAAGTAAGCATCTCGGAGTTGGAATGTACACTTTGATGAGATAATCAAATATTTTGGGTTTATACAAAGTTTATGAGAAACTTGTATTTCCAAAGAAGTGAGTGGGAGCACTATAAAATTTCTGATGAGTATATGTTGTTGACATATTGTTGATCAAAAATGATGTAGAATTTCCGAAAAGCATATAGGGTTATTTGAAAAGTGTTTTTCAATGGAAAACCTGGATTAAGCTACTTGAACATTGAGCATCAAGATCTATAAGGATAGATCAAAACGCTTAATGGTACTTTCAAATGAGCACATACCTTGACATGATCTTGAAGGTGTTCAAGATGGATCAGTCAAAGAAGGAGTTCTTGCCTGAATTGTAAGGTATGAAGTTAAGACTTAAAGCTCGACCACGGCAGAAGAAAGAGGACGGATGAAGGTCGTCCCCTATGCTTTTGTCATAGGCTCTATACAGTATGCCATGCTGAGTACCGCACCTGATCTGTGCCTTGCTACATGTCTAGCAAGAGGGTACAAAGGTGATCTAGGAGTAGGTCACCAGATAGCGGTCAAAATTATCCTTAGAGGAATATGGATATGTTTCTCGGTTATGGAGGTGATAAAGAGTTCGACGTAAAGAGTTACATCGATGCAAGCTTAACACCTATCCGGATAGCTCTGAGTAGAGTAAACCGGATTCGTATAGTAGAACAGTTGTTTGAAATATAGCGTATTAGCGACATCTACAAGATGACATAGAGATTTGCAAAGTACATACGGATCTGATTGTTGCAGACCCGTTGACTAAAACCTCTCTCACAAGCAAAACATGATCAAAACCCAGAACTCATTGAGTCTTAATCACATGATAATGTGAACTAGTTTAGTGACACTAGTAAACTCTTTGGATGTTGGTCACATGACGATGTGACCTGTGAATGTTAATCACATGGTGATGTGAACTGGATTATTGACTCTAGTGCAAGTGGGAGACTGTTGGAAATATGCCCTAGAGGCAATAATAAATTAGTTATTATTATATATATTTCCTTGTTCATGATAATCGTTTACTATCCATGCTAGAATTGTAATGATAGGAAACTCAGATGCATGTGTGGATACATAGACAACACCATGTCCCTAGTAAGCCTCTAGTTGACTAGCTCGTGGATCAATAGATGGTTACGGTTTCCTGACCATGGACATTGGATGTCATTGATAACGGGATCACATCATTAGAAGAATGATGTGATGGACAAGACCCAATCATAAGCATGGCACAGATCGTGTAGTTCGTATGCTAAAGCTTTTCTAATGTCAAGTATCATTTCCTTAGACCATGAGATTGTGAAACTCTCGGATACCGTAGGAATACTTTTGGTGTGCCAAACGTCACAATGTAACTGGGTGGCTATAAAGGTGCACTACGGGTATCTCCGAAAGTGTATGTTGGGTTGGCACGAATCGAGACTGGGATTTGTCACTCCGTGTGACGGAGAGGTATCTCTGGGCCCACTCGGTAGGACATCATCATAATGTGCACAATGTGACCAAGGAGTTGATCACGGGATGATGTGTTACAGAACGAGTAAAGATACTTGCCGGTAACGAGATTGAACAAGGTATCGGGATACCGATGATCCAATCTCGGGCAAGTACAATACCGCTAGACAAAGGGAATTGTATACGGGATTGATCGAATCCTCGACATCGTGGTTCATCCGATGAGATCATCGTGGAACATGTGGGAACCAACATGGGTATCCAGATCCCGTTGTTGGTTATTGATTGGAGAATGTCTCGGTCATGTCTGCATGGTTCCCGAACCCGTAGGGTCTACACACTTAAGGTTCGATGACGCTAGGGTTATAAAGGAAGTTTGTATGTGGTTACCGAATGTTGTTCGGAGTCCCGGATGAGATCCCGGACGTCACGAGGAGTTCCGGAATGGTCCAGAGGTAAAGATTTATATATATGAAGTCATCATACGGTCACCGGAATAATTCGAGGGGTTGTCGGTATTGTACCGGGACCACCGAAGGGGTTCCGGGGGTCCACCGGGAGGGTCCACCTGCCCTGGAGGGCCCTATGGGCTGTATGTGGAGAGGGACCAGCCCCTTAGTGGGCTGGGCGCCTCCCCCCCCTAGGGCCCATGCGCCTAAGGGTTTGGGGAACCCTAAAGGGGGGCGCCCCCTTGCCTTGGGGTGCAAGGCACCCCCTCCTGGACGCCGCCCCCTCCTCAGATGGGATCTGAGGGGGCCGGCCCCCCTCTCCCTTGCCCCTATATATATGAAGGGGGTTGGAGGGCAACCGCACCAATGTGCTGGCGCAACCCTCCCCCTCTCCCCAGTCCTTCTCCTCTCCCGAGGTGTTTGGCGAAGCCCTGCAGGATTGCCACGCTCCTCCACCACCACCACGCCGTTGTGCTGCTGCTGGACGGAGTCTTCCTCAACCTCTCCCTCTCTCCTTGCTGGATCAAGGCATGGGAGACGTCACCGGGCTGTACGTGTGTTGAACGCGGAGGTGTCGTCCGTTCGGCACTTGGTCATCGGTGATTTGGATCACGACGAGTACGACTCCATCAACCCCGTTCACTTGAACGCTTCCGCTTAGCGATCTACAAGGGTATGTAGATGCACTCTCCTTCCCCTTGTTGTTGGTTTCTCCATAGATAGATCTTGGTGATACGTTGGAAAATTTTGAATTTCTGCTACATTACCCAACAATCATTTTGCCTAAGTTAAAGTTTGTATTCCGAAAATAGTCTCGCAGTGTGATCGAGGGAAGACCAAATCATATTGCAGTGCATGTTCCTCCATCATGTCTGGTTCATTCTGATGGTTCCAGCTGTTGGTAAAACCACTTATGTTTGCAAGAGGAATTGTAGACTTCACAAACAAATTTGTCTTTCTGTCTGTACTGAATGTTGGCCAATAGAAGCATCCATGTTAGTAGGAAGAACAGATGTTTTTTCGAGATCTTTGCTTTTAGAGCTACATATTTGTATATGATCTGTGAGTCATTGAGATGCATTAACATGTTGATCTTATGTATGGGAATCGTACTAGTTAGTCTTAGTTGCGATGCAAGATCCGAAGTGGCTGATCTTTGCTTTTGGAGCTACATATTTGTATATGATCTGTGAATCATTGAGATGCATTAACAGTTACTTATTTCTGTCCGCTCAGTGTTTACAAGTTACTGATCGATCACTAGCTAGCCTACAAATGCGCTCCTCGCAGTTTTATTTACGACGCAAGATGCGAAGTGGCAGTTTTTTGAATAAAAATTCCTACCTCTTAAGAAACTGACAAGCTCGTACTCAAGCAAGTGCCTCCTTATTTCAAGCCAATAGAAAAAATGGCTCCTCCTAGTGGATTTCTGACATCTGGGTCCCATGCCATTGTCAACGTAGTCAATAAACGAGAGAATTGCACAACGAGCGGCTGACACCAGGGACCCAGCAGCTCGCCCAGTTATTTTTGTTTTGGGTTAATTTGATAAATGCCACTCCAAATCTGGTGTATCCGAGAAATGCCACTGCAATTTCCAAACTTTGAAAAATGCCATTTCATGCCATTTCTAGTGGCATTTTTCGAAGTATGGAGTGGCGTTTTTCAAAGTTTGCAAAAATTGCAGTGGCATTTTTCTAAGTTTGGAAATTGCAGTGGCATTTTTATGAATCGCCATAATTGGAGTGGCATTTATCTAATTTGTTTTTGAGACGGAAGCAGGGTGTCAACTGGGCTGTGCGGGACACTCTGGCCTGTCTAGACAACCTTTTCTTTTATGTTTACCACAGACCAGCCCAGTAGTTTTTTTTTCTTTCTGAAAATGGCTAGCCCAGCTTTTTTATGATTTGTCAAGTAAGTCGCTTTATCAGGCCTGTTGGGCTGCAAATCTTTCAAGACGAGGAGAGCTTCATTCGGCTGGCCGAGAAAATGGCCTATCAGTAATGAGAAATTGGCTGTACATTTTTAAAACACATCAAACCGACAATTATTTTCAAATATCTTTTTTCATTTCGAGATTTTAAATTGCATTGATTTTTATGCGTGGAGAATTTATTGAATTTTATATTGATATACATTTATTTTTAAAATCAGTCTGAATGTGACTCGAAATTTCGGGATTAAAAACAGTTCAGACCGCACAGACATATGCAAAATTTCGTATAATTTTTTAACCGTGACCACAATATGGGATGTAATGCTAACATAAAGAATATGTGCTCCAAAAAACCCGTAAGAATTAGCAAATGGGCTGTAAATTATTTGAAATAATGGCAGATGGGTTGTATGCTGTTTTCCACAGATTTGAGGCTTTACACAGACGGCATGTATATTGTTGGATGTCCATCCAACGGTCGTCGTGCTTCTTCAATCTCTGCTCTTCCTGCTCCAGCTGCTCAAACAAGCGCCGACGGGACTGCCTGCTCCCTCCTCCCCGCGGCCGGCTGTGCTACTGCGCAGGCCTCACCGCCCCATCGTACTCCCATCGTTGGCCTAGCCATCCCTCTACTCACCCACACCTGGTGTTATTCTCCGGCGACGGCAGACAAACCAGTAAACCCTCGTACAGTCGTACTCCCCTCCGCGTGGGAAAACAAAACAACGGACGAGTCTTCCCTGCCTCCGTGTCGTTCCCTTCCTAGGCCTCGCCGTCGTCCACCGCCCTGGTGCTCTCGGCATGGCGTGGTCAGCGTGGTCAACGACCGACATGCATCTGAAGTGGACTGTACGTGAAGAGGCTGACAACTGGGTCCACGGCCGCACGCAAGGAAATGCCTCCTTATTACGCGCAAAATAATGATTTCCTCCACCTGACATCTAGGACCCACCGAAACGGCCTCTGTATTTCGCGAAAAAAACGTTACCGCCGTTGACAGCTCGGACCCACCAGCTATATCTTCGCACGCAAGGAAGTGCCTCCTTATTACGCACAAAAAATGAATACTCCCCCTGCTAGCTGGGACCCAGTATAGTGGGCCTACTAAGTTGACGGGGACGAAGGGCTTTGTCAACTTAGTCAATATGCACGATTCTAGCTCGACTGACCATACGATGTCCATCCAACGGCCGTAGTGCTTCTTCAACCTCTGGTCTTCTTGCTCCAGCCGCCCAAAGCAGCACCGGTCATGCCGCCTGCTCCTGCCTCCCGTGGCCGGCTGTGCTGCCGCGGAGGCCTCACCGCCCCCATACTACTCGCACCGCTGGCCAGGCCATGCCTCCACTCCACTCACCCACACCCCTTGTTATTCTGCGGCGACGGCAGCGCAGCCGAACCAGTGAACCCTCGTACTCCTCTCCACGTGGGCATCCACTGCCGCGTCTTCCCCGGCTCCGCGTCGTCCCCTTCCTAGGCCTCGCCGTCGTCCACCGCCGTGGTGCTGTTGGCGCGGCGTGGTCAATGTGGTCAACGAACGAATTCCATCGGAAGAATATTGTACATGGAGAGGCTGACAGCTGGGTCCACGGCAGCCGCAAGGAAGTGCCTCCTTATTACGTGGAAAATAATTATTTATCCACCTGACAGCAGGGACCCACCGGACGCCCACCCGTATATCACGAAAAAAACATTTGCCCCTGACTGCTGGGACCCACCCGACGGGCCACTGTATTTCACGAAAAAAACGTTCCCCCTGCTGTCAGCTCGGATCCACCGGAAGTGCCTCCTTATTACGCACAAAAAAATGAATACCCCCTGCTAGCTAGGACCCACCTTGGTGGGAGGCTGACTTGTGGGCCTACTAAGTTGACAGGGACGGAGGGCTTTGTCAACTTAGTCAATATGCATGATTCTAGCTCCATTGACCGTACGATGTCCATCCAACGGCCGTAGTGCTTCTTCAACCTCTGCTCTTCTTGCTCCAGCCGCCCAAAGCAGCGCCGGTCGTGCCGCCTGCTCCTGCCTCCCGTGGCCGGCTGTGCTGCCGTGGAGGCCTCACCGCTCCCTACTATTCCCACCGCTGGCCAGGCCCTGCGGCGGCGACAGCCTCACACCGCAGCCAAATGAGCGAACCCTCATACTCCTCTCCGCGTGGGCATCCACTGTCGCGTCTTCACCGGCTCCGCGTCGTCCCCTTCCTAGGCCTCGCCATCGTCCACCGCCCTGGTGCTCTCGGCGCGGCGTGGTCAACGTGGTCAAGGAACGACTTCCATCGGACGTGGACTGTACGTGGAGAGGCTGACAGCTGGGTCCACGGCGGCAGCAAGGAAGTGCCTCCTTATTACGTGGAAAATAATGATTCCTCCACCTAAGAGCAGGGACCCACCAGACGGGCCACCGTATTTCGCGAAAAAACGTTTCCCCCCTGAGTGCTGGGACCCACCAGCTACACCTTCGCACGCAAGGAAGTGCGTCCGGGCAAAAAAACGATCCGCCCCCTGACTGCTGGGACCCACCAGCTACATCTTCGCAAGCAAGGAAGTGCCTGATAGTCGGGACCTACCTAGTCGAAGCGTACGTAGCATTGTCATTTTGTTCGCGAACGTGTACGTACATATATACTGGTGGATGTAGAGGCGCGCACGTGTCGTAGTAGAGGCGCGCACGTAGCATGTACACGTACGTATAGCGGCCAGGATGCAAGAAACAAAACACGGCCACATATGTGTACATACGGGCGGGGTCTTGAACGCCTACTCGCGAATACGTACGGCCAGGGCTCGTGTACATGGCTGGGTCGGAACAGAGAAACAGCGTCGTCGTCGTGTTCATGGGGAGGCAACGGAATGAGTGGTCGTGTTCATCGGGAGGCAACGCGGCTGGGTCGGAACGGAATGCGTGGTCGTGTTCATCGGGAGGGCTTGGACGGAAGAGGCGATGGAAACGAGGCCTGGCGTACCGCAGAACGGAGGAAACGGACCTCCTACGGTCGAAACGGGGGTCCTGTTGATCGGGAGGGTGTGGCATACCGCAAAACGGAGGAAACAGACCTTCTACGATCGAAATGGGGGTCCTGTTGATCGGGAGGGGTGTGGCGTACCGCAAAACGGAGGAAACGGACTTGTGTTGGAGTGCTACGGTCGAAACGGGGGTCCTGTTCATCGGGAGGGGTGTGGCGTACCGCAAAACGGTACTCCACGGGATACTGTTCATCTCCACCGTCGACCCCCTCCAGCCTCCATGAGCTACTGTTCAACCACCATCGACCTCCTCCAGCCTCCACGGGCTCCTGTTCATCCAGCCTCCACCGCGCGCTACTCCACCGGCTACTGTTCAACCACCCCTCCACCGTCTACTGTTCATCCAGCCCTCCACACCATGGGGTCCTGTTCAACCACCCCTCCACAGGCACCCCTCCATCGTCTACTCTTCTTCCAGCCCTCCACACCACGGGGTCCTATTCATCCACCACTCCACGGGCACCCCTCCACCGTCTACTGTTCATCTAGCCCTCCACCACACCACGGGGTCCTGTTCATCCAGAGGCAACGCCACCGCTCACTGTTAATCCAACCCCCCCCCCCCCCCGCAACGCTCACTGTTCATCCCATCGATCGTCTTCAGTTAGCAGCAGTAGCCAAGGAATCGCTCGATCGGGTTCAGTTAACAGCCATCGATCGATCGCTCGGGTTCAGTGACGTGTAGCTTGCAGTGCAACCGCTCGGGTTCAGTTAGAGCCCAACGCCTCGCACACACACGCGTACATGTACGAGAGAAACGCGCATCGCTCGGCCCCCGACCTCCCACCGTAACTGGGAACTCCCCGAAATTTTCGTCGCCCTCGCTTCTACCACGGTTTTTTCCGTCATGGACGGCCCAAAGAATGTCATGCAGCTGCGTCTCCGGCCCGCCCAGGACGAAAAGACCATTTTCTGTCATGATTTTTTGTCATAGAAGTAGAAGCCCACCACATCTATGATGATACCGGGTTTTGTCACAATTATCGTCATAGAAGTGTCATATGTATGACAGAAAAAAAATTCGTTCGGCCCAAAATGTCACGGATGTGTCTTTTTTTGTAGTGCCCCTTCCTCCGTATATAAAGGGGGGAGGAGGATAGGGCCGGCCAAGGGGGTGGCGCGCCCTAGGAGGGGGAAACCTACTCCAAGTAGGTTTGCCTCTCCCTTTCCTAGTCCAAGAAGGAGGGGGAAGGAAGGATTGGGAGAGGGGAAAGGCAAGGGGGGCGCCGCCCCCCCCCCCTTCCTTGTCCTATTCGGACTCAACGGGAGGGGGCGCGCCTCTTGCCCTGGCCGGCCCCTCTCTCTCTCCACTAGGGAGCAACAAGGCCCATTAGTTCCTGGGGGGGTTCCGGTCACCCCCGGTACTCCAATAAATGTCTGAAACCTTCCGGAACCTTTCCGGTGTCCAAACATAGTCGTCCTATATATCGATCTTTACGTCTCGACCATTTCGAGACTCCTCGTTATGTCTGTGATCACATCCTGGACTCCGAACAACCTTCGGTACATCAAAACACATAAACTCATAATATGACCGTTATCGAACTTTAAGCGTGTGGACCCTACGGGTTCGAGAACTATGTAGACATGACCGAGACACGTCTCCGGTCAATAACCAATAGCGGAACCTGGATGCTCATATTGGCTCCTACATTTTCTATGAAGATCTTTATCGGTCAAGCCGCATAACAATATACGTTGTTCCCTTTGTCATCGGTATGTTACTTGCCCGAGATTCGATTGTCAGTATCTCAATACATAGTTCAATATCGTTACCGGCAAGTCTCTTTACTCATTCCGTAATACATCATCCCGCAACTAACTCATTAGTGAGAATGCTTGCAAGGCTTATAGTGATGTGCATTACCGAGTGGGTCCAGAGATACCTCTCCGACAATCGGAGTGACAAATCCTAATCTCGAAATACGCCAACCCAACAAGTACCTTCGGAGACACCTGTAGAGCTCCTTTATAATCACCCAGTTACGTTGTGATGTTTGGTACAACACAAAGTGTTACTCCGGTAAACGGGAGTTGCATAATCTCATAGTCATAGGAACATGTATAAGTCATGAAGAAAGCAATAGCAAAATACTAAAAGATCAAGTGCTAAGCTAACGGAATGGGTCAAGTCAATCACATCATTCTCCTAATGATGTGACCCCGTTAATCAAATGACAATTCATGACTATGGCTAGGAAACATAACCATCTTTGATCAACGAGCTAGTCAAGTAGAGGCATACTAGTGACACTCTGTTTGTCTATGTACTCACACATGTATTTTGTTTCCGGTTAATACAATTCTAGCATGAATAATAAACATTTATCATGAAATAAGGAAATAAATAATAAATTTATTATTGCCTTTAGGGCATATTTCCTTCAGTCTCCCACTTGCACTAGAGTCAATAATCTAGATCACATCGCCATGTGATTTAACATCAATAGTTCACATCACCATGTGATTAACATCCATAGTTCACATCGTCATGTGACCAACACCCAAAGGGTTTACTAGAGTCAATAATCTAGTTCACATCGCTATGTGATTAACACCCAAAGAGTACTAAGGTGTGATCATGTTTTGCTTGTGAGAGAAGTATAGTCAACGGGTCTGCCATATTCTAATCCGTATGCATTTTGCAAATTTCAATATCTACAATGCTCTGCATGGAGCTACTTTAGCTAATTGTCGGTGTCAAAACCGGCGGATCTCGGGTAGGGGGTCCCGAACTGTGCGTCTAGGCGGATGGTAACAGGAGACAAGGGACACGATGTTTTTACCCAGGTTCGGGCCCTCTCGATGGAGGTAAAACCCTACTCCTGCTTGATTAATATTGATGTTATGGGTAGTACAAGAGTATATCTACCACGAGATCAAGGAGGCTAAACCCTAGAAGCTAGCCTATGGTATGATTGTTGTTCTACGGACTAAAACCCTCCGGTTTATATAGACACCGGAGAGGGTTAGGGTTACACAGAGTCGGTTACAATGGTAGGAGATCTACATATCCGCATCGCCAATCTTGCCTTCCACACTAAGGAAAGTCCCTTCCGGACACGGGACGAAGTCTTCAATCTTTTATCTTCATAATCCAGGAGTCCGGCTGAAGGTATTGTCCGGCTATCCGGACACCCCCTAATCCAGGACTCCCTCAGTAGCCCCCGAACGAGGCTTCAATGACGACGAGTCCGGCGCGCAAATTGTCTTCGACATTGCAAGGCGGGTTATCCTCCAAATTCCGTGTACCTATTGAATAATGTTCGGTTTCTTGTGAATGTAGCGCTCCTTGGCTTCTACGCCCAATAATGGCCGCCTTCCACGTGTCAAACGAATACGAAAAGTCTGGGTGTTTTTACATTCACACCCCTAGCCGTGTAAGTGAGCCGCCTATTTAAAGGGATGAGGATTGAGATCCAAACCACACCTTCTCCCCTCCGCGAGTATTCATCAGAGCGCATCCGACAAAGGTTTGTTCCACCATGGCCAGCCGTCACAACTCCTCCTCTCGCCCTTCCAGTCCTAAGCCTGGAGATTGGGAGAGATGTTCTATCCCACACAGCGAGCTGGTGACGCTCCAGACCAAGGGATTTCTCCCTCCGGCCTATATGGGACCGGTTCGAGCCGGACTTGCCACCTATAACGGCGGAGAGCAAGCGGAGACCGCCCCCAATCCCTCCAAAGGAGAGCGGGTATGCCTTGTCCCCTATTTAATAAGAGGGCTCGGATTTCCAATTCATCCGTTTCTCCGGGGGATCCTGGAGTTCTATGGTCTCCAGCTGCACAACCTCATGCCTGCCTCCATATTGCATATCGCGGGCTTCGTAGCCCTTTGCGAGCTGTTTTTGGGTGTTGAGGCCCATTTCGCGCTGTGGAAGAGGCTATTCTGCCTGGTGCCCCGTTCTCAGGAGGGGTCAATATATCAAGTGGGCGGAGCCGAAGTGTGGTGCATCGCCGGGACCGGATATTTATCCGGAACCCCAAAGAAGGCGGTCGAGAATTGGCCTTCGAAATGGTTTTATATAGAGGACGTCCCGTTGCCGGATACTGTTCGGATCGGCCTCCCTGAGTTCGACAATGCTCCCCTGAAGAAGCGCCTAAGCTGGCGTCCATGGAGACCTCAGAAGGAAAGTGACAAGGACGTCCTTTACCTGATGGGCCGGATAAGATTATTAGCTCATTCCGGACTAACCATGATCAGAGTCATGGCCGCATGCATTATGCGGGGGGTGCAGCCGCTTCAATATAGAGGCCACCCTATGTGGGACTTCAATAGGGAGGACGACGCCACCCGTCACGGCCGTAAGGGTCCGGACTCGGCTGCCGCTCTAATAAAGATCTTGTCCGCTTTGTACAAGGGAGAAGAGGAGGAATTTCTCCGCGTCAACCCTCAGGGTGGATTTACAATGTATAATCCTCCAAGCTGGGTAAGTGGACACTTTTAGTTGTCCCTCCGTTTTGTATTCCCATTGTCAAATATATAGTCTAACGACTTAAACGCAGGAGCTGCGCCAGGCTGTTAAAGAAGTTAACAGCCCCCCTCCACAACCCAAGGATCCGGGACAGTCCCTCGACCCGGCTTCCCAAGAGGATCCGGACTTATCTGTGGAGCTAATTGATGGGGTGGTTCGTCAATAGAGCAAGGACAACGCCTTGGTGGCCATTACGGCCGATTACCCAGGGCTACTCCCAGCCTCCCAGGTGACTGAGACCAAAATCCCAGCACTTCGAAAAGGGGCCCGTCCTCGTGTGTTTTCGATTACCGTATAACAGTCGCGTTTTGCAGAGGAGGTCCTTGAGGCGGGAGGCCGGGCCTGCGGCGACTAGCCAACGAGGGGCCGCAAGGCCCCAGGGGCTGAAAAGAAGTGCGGTCCGGACTGAGACGCCGGCGCAAAGGTATAACGCGCCATATCGTCCCCTTGTGTTATTCCTTCAAGGCATATTAACACTCGTGCTCTCTTTAGGACAAAGAGACCTCGCCGGACTATATCCGGAGAGGTTGCCAATCGCGCCTCCACCAGCCAGGCTCCAAAGCCTGGTCCGGAGGCGGAGGCGAACACGAAGCGCGCACCGAACGCTTCTCCAGCAGAGGATGCAGACAGGCTATCTACCACCAATTCCGAGGTGGAGAGTGCCTTGAACCACAGGCGTCGCCAGACAGTTCTTCACGACGCTTGTTTCTCCCCAGAGGCGTTGGATGCCTTCAATTCGGGAGACGCGTACCTCCGTGCCGCTCAAAATGGTCTAGCCAGAGCCACGGAGCAGTATGTGAAAGACATATGGGTGAGAAAATTTGATGGTTATATATATCAGTAGCCCCCGAGACTTGAAACAGTTAGAATAACTGATTTAAGGATCATGTAATATGCAGGTTCTTTCAGAGAAGAATACACAACTGTCCCAGGGGCTAGAAGAGTGCAAAGCCCAACTTGAGGCCGCACTAGCCGCGACAGGGGAGCCCAAGGAGACCCCCTCTGGTAATATATGCTTCAAAAAGATATGTATTGTGTGAAGTGCGGCGTGTGTGCAAATCTGACAAATGAAATTGCAGATGGCGCCGGATTAGATCCGGAAAAGCAACAACTCCTACGCTAGCTAATGGCTGGTGAGAGCGTGCTCACAAAGGTCAGGCGGGAGAAGAATGATCTCCAGGATGCCAACACCAAGCTGGGCGTTGAACTGAAAGATGTTTGTGCCCAGCTGTCGGACTCCGCTAAGGAGAATCAGCGGCTTCGACGCGGCATATTTAGTAAATGCTTAAGCGAACCTTTTGAAAAAAAGAAAAAAGAGTTCGGCGAGGAAGTCGACTAACAGAGTGATGTCTGTAGGTGTGCTAACAGGTCGTCCTGCAGAGGAGATGCCCGGTTCCACGGGTGACCTTCTTCCCGAGCTCTCGCAACTGCACGAGCGAGTTCGGCAGGTGATGCATGGCGTTGTCCATGCCTTGTGGCCATCCATCTCCATGCCCGAAGGCCTTGGAGAGCTTGCAGAGAAGCTGAAGGGAGCGCGGCGGCGCTTCCGATTGTGGAAGATATCGGCCTGCCGTCAAGGCGCTAGGGAGGCCTGGGCCATGGTGAAGACGCGGTACACGAAGGCTGACCCAAACCACATGGCCGAGGTCGGACCTATTGGGCCTGACGGGAAGGAGGTCCCTGTAAGCTTAGCGTACGGCCAAGTAGAATTGGCCGCAAAGTATTCCCAGCAGGACTGTAAACTAGACAGCCTGTTAGATGGTATTAAAGAGGAATACAATTAGTCAGGATGACTATGTAATTTTAATTGACATGTGTAATGCCTTCTAGCCGGATTGTAGATCGTTTGTCATGGCCGACCTTTTCGCTTCAGCCTCGGGACCTGACGGTCCGGAGTGTGTCCGAATTCCCATGCGGTTATATAAGAACCGGGGTATGCATGGAGACCAGGCGTAGGGGTCATTAGTGCTTGAACAGACAAGTGCCCAACTGGTTATGTTATATTACATGGTTAGTAAGAAACATCTTCTAGGGAGAATAGTTCCGTTAGGGGTTCCTTTCCCTGGGAGGCATGCCCTAAAGTGCATGTCCATGCTGCGAAAAGAGACGTAGGAAAAATCATCTGGGGGCGCATAAACAAATAAGTGAAAAGGTCATCTTTAGTTCACCGACCGAATATTCCCTTAAGAACGCTAGCTTTCGGCTTCACCCAGTCTGAGGTACATATCCGGCTGACCCGGCAGTAACAATCGCAGAGGTGCTCCTTTTACCACCTAGCCGAACAATCGGGAACGTAGGGGTAAGCACAGGAGCCAGGCAACCCAGCTTGGCCAAAACTTAAGTCATGTCGATGCATATAATGGTGAATAAAGGTACATGCGGAAGTGTGACACATGTGTTGGGCATGAAGCTCGTTTAAATAATCTTCTGTTTAAAGAAGCCCCCAGGTTTAATGAGCGCGGGTAGCGCATCACTTATTGGGCCTTTAAAGGCTAGAAAGAAAGGGGAGAAGGAGAGGAATGTAAGACAGAAAATATAAAAAATGGACAGAGGAAGGAGACGAACACAGAGTCCGGCGCTAGGCATAGAATCTTCGGAGACGGGCTGCGTTCCATGGGTTCGGCTCGAGTCGGTTATCCGATGCGTCTCGCAGGCGGTACGCCCCACTAGTCAGGGCTTGGTCAATTATGAAGGGACCTTCCCACTTGGGCTTGAGTTTGTCCTTCTTCTTGTCCGGCAGGCGTAGAACTAATTCGCCAACGTTGTAATTTTTGGCCCGTACTTCTCTGCTTTGATATCTTCGAGCCTGCTGTTGATAGAATGTGGGACGGGCTTTTGCCACGTCACGCTCCTCCTCCAAGGCGTCCAAACTGTCCTGCCGATCGAGCTCGGCTTCTCTTCCTTCGTACATGCATACTCGAGGTGAGTCATGAATTATGTCGCAGGGCAAAACTGCTTCTGCGTCGTACACCATGAAGAATGGTGTGTATCCGGTGGTGCGATTGGGCGTGGTCCGCAGCCCCCAGAGTACGAAGTCGAGCTCCTCTACCCAGTGTGTATTAGATTCCTTAAGGGACCGCACTAATTTGGGTTTGATGCCGCTCATGATAAGACCATTTGCACGTTCGACCTGGCCGTTAGTTTGTGGGTGATAGACGGAAGCATAATCGAGCTTGATGCCCATGTTTTTGCACCAGAGTTTTACCTCATTGGCCGTAAAGTTCGTGCCGTTATCAGTGATGATGCTGTGGGGGACGCCATAACGGTGTACGACCCCGGATATAAAGTCTATCGCCGGTCCGGATTCGGCCGTCTTAACAGGCTTGGCTTCTATCCATTTGGTGAACTTATCCACCATGACCAGTAAGTATTTTCTCTTGTGGGTTCCGCCTTTAAGGGGTCCAACAATGTCAAGCCCCCAGACCGCGAAGGGCCAAGTGATGGGGATAGCTTGGAGGGCAGTGGGTGGCATATGGCTTTGGTTTGCAAAAAGCTGGCAACCGACGCATCGTTGGACTAGGTCCTGAGCGTCTGCTCGGGCCGTCGGCCAATAAAAGCCTGTACGGAAAGCTTTGCTTACGAGGGACCGAGCTGCAGCGTGATGACCACCGAGTCCGGCGTGAATTCCAGCCAGCAGGTTCCGCCCTTCCTCTTCGGAGATGCACCTTTAAAGGACTCCGCTAGTGCTTTTCTTATAAAGCTCTCCCTTATGGACTTTATAGGCTTTAGATCGCCGCACTATGCAGCGTGCCTCGTTTTGGTCCTCTGGGAGTTCCTGCCTAGTAAGGTAGGCTAGGAATGGTTCTGTCCACGGGGCAATGACGGCCATTATTGCGTGGGCTGAAGGTGTAGTTTCATTGGCAGAGCCTCCAATTATGTCAGATTGTTCGGTGTCGGGCAGTGCGGTTGGGTCCAGGCTGTTATTGTTCGGTTCCCCTTCCCATACTACGGATGGCTTGAACAGCCTTTCCGAGAAGATGTTGGGGGGGGGGACTACATCGCGTTTTGCGCCGATGCGTGCCAGGACATCTGCCGCCTGATTATTCACTACAACAGGACCCCCACTATAGCAACACCTTTTTCCGTATCTAAATGTCCATATATGCGTTGTTATGGTCTTTACCAACGGTTTGGGATGCGTAGCCTTATCCAGTGTTGCTAGCGCATAATGCAACGCTTATACTATCGTTGGTAAAAGGGTCTGTTGCAAGAGAACAACAAATAAAACGGACTTTTACAACAGTTTTATATGTTGGTGCTTGATGTACATGAATCAGATTCCCATTGCTTGGCAACGGAGAATTTCCAACGTTTCAAGTGTTGGTACATATATGGTGTGAATAATAAAACTATATGTATATATATTGCTAGCAATTAAATTAATGCTCCATGTAAAGGCGATAATTATATATTTCAAGTGAACGAAAAACAAGACAATATACTCACGAGAGGAAGAAATCATATATTAGATCAAAACTGTTGGATTACAATAGTGGATATTACAGGAGGAACATCATCCAAATGTGATGCATAATATAACAATTTTCTTGACAGCGAAACTTAAAATGAAAATATCCATCTTAACTGAGGAACAACATCCGACAAGAACGTCATCCCTACAACATAACTAAAACTAAATGCATTCGTCATCATAATCATCATGAAATGGATCATCGACATCATCATTGCAGTATAATCGCCATGCTCCCATATACTCATCCATTTATCTTTTGAATCTACAAACAAGAAAACAAAAATGAACTGTTAACACACAATAACTTGACATGGTGCAAGTAGTAATATAGGAAAATATTAGTCACGTACAAAGGTTGAAGGCCATGCAATCTTTTCTTTTTATGCATTACCGAGAGTATTGCAGTTTTTGCGACTTCATACCAAATTTTCAGTTTGCCCTAGTGCCATATCGACATGCACTGCCCAGAATTGATTTCTTATTTCAGGACCGTCAAGTTTAAATTTAGGATCAGAACTTACCATTGTATCTAGAGCTACACCCTTGTTATGATTTTTCAGGCTCTTCAAGAATACTTTAGTTCCTGCCTGTTAGAAAAAATAAAAGTTGCCATATGAGAAGACAGAAACAAAACAGGGGAACATATGAAATGAATTTGAGCACAACAGATAGTTCATTGGCATCCATCCAACTCAGGGAACCACTCCGAGCACTCTTACAGCATGCATTAGCACCTTATGTTGTTTTTGTGGTCTGGAAAACAGACTGATAGCAAAGCAAAGAAGAAGTAATAAACAACTAAACAAGCCACTATAGTCTGAACAAAAAATTTATGTGATTATGAAAGGATACCGCTTGTTTGCAACAGACGTTTTTTCTCCTTGACATGCACTAACATTCTTGTTTTTAACAACATTCTGATAGCAAGACGACCAGTATATACATAACAATTGGAGCAACATATTTTGAACATATTGTGTATGGTAATGGAAATATACCTTATGTGCAGCAGAATATATTTCCCTTCGCCGTGCACTGAAATTCTTGTACATTACATGCTGCAACATGACAATGACCAAAAGTTTAATAAATTATGTAAAAGACAATATTCTGTGGTCCTATTCGACCTTATGACAGTCATCCCCACAGATGTGAAGACGATTAATTCAGATTTCAGCTCAAACAATCATATTTTGAAGTAATTTCTGCCCCTACAATCAACAAAATAAGCCTGACACCCAAGTTCATTCTCCTTGGTGTTACGGAGGTTTCGTTCATGCACAACCATTATAGCTAGGCTGATGAGATGTTATTTTCAAGTTGGAACTGTGAGGAGATGCCATGGGCCAAGGCTGAATGTGTTGTAGAGTATGCATGTGTTTTCACTATCGTGCACATGGTTGCTCACTAACATTTATTTTCAGAACAAGTGTGTGGTCTTGTAGACTGGACTTGTAGTTGTGCTGCTGCAGATCATGTTCTGATATTCATAATAAAATTAACATTTTATTAGGGCCTCACTAGTCGACAAGATACTTACTGCAATTTGTCCATAGGTACAACCAAGATAACACTTCTTCTAGTCGCTACATCGTTCACTTTCTACCAATGACACCCCAGCCAGAATACATTATGATAGCAATAAGAAAATAACAAGGTCACAAACGTCTGCACACACACGAAGAAAGAAAGAAACTATGCTAGGTGTTCAACCGCAAAATGTTAGGCAAGAACTAACCCAACTGTACTACCCAACTAGAATAGGATAGTCAGAATTGGAGTACCATAAGAAAGTCTATGAAGAGATTGAACTCACCAAGGTAGTAATGGTGCAGAACTACATTGAAATATTGCACGCGTCCACACCTGAAACCTTAACAGTTACTAGATTTAAGCCACCTCTTATGTTCAGTAAACCTACAAACACCAAAATAAACAGGCGTCAGGGCATATAATGAATAAAACCTAAAAGGCTAATCTCAATCAAGTAGGGAAGGTGTAACCTTATAGAAGAAGAATCAGAAACAACCCCCTCTATCTGAAGGCCCCCAAAATTCTAAACCAGTAACAGAGGACATCTATCAAACACTTGGTGTCCACTATCAAATTCACACAAGAGAAGAGTAATTAGAAAGCATAGAAGAGACAGATCTGAACCAAGGGGGGAGGAGGCAAAATCGTCAAGTCGTACTAGTATTTACCTTGTGTTTCTATGAATCGGGGGTGGGGACTGATCTGCTTTCCGTCCCAGTTCGTGAACAAGACATGCCTCTTGTGCCCTCGACCTCAATGAATCGGCAGGGTGAGCTACGAGGTTCAGGAGGGAGGGCAGGCCATGATCGATCTCCTCAAGATTGGCATCCTACGAGACGAGGAAGGGAACTGTGTTGATATGTGGCGTCTGAGCTATGGCACGAGGTGCCCGTGTGCACTCGTGAGCTCCAGGTATGAATCCACCTTCACAGCGACCGGGCATCGATAGGGCGGTGATCAGTGATGACGCGGGGAAGGCAGTGGCTAGGGCGGCGCGAATTGCGGTCACGGAGGGAGCTCGAACTTTCACTAAAACTCCTCGTCCATTGCGGCAGCGTCGGCGAGGAAGGGTGACTGCTGCTACTCTTGGTCATCCAAGGAGAGCACGACATCCTTCTTTGATGACGTAGAGGAGAACAATGGGACAAAAGACCACGCACGGCGATGCCACGATCTGAAGGAAGATCTTCCGCCGGCGCCGAGAAGAATCCGATAGAGCCTGACTAGCCTATCTTGCTGGTCCAGGATAGAATCGGATTGGAGCCTATGGTTGTGCGGAGAGGAGCGAAGATGAGATAAAGATGGGGTTGGTCGACGCCGGATTCTACTTAATTAGCCCGGGCAGGCGAATTGATGTTGCTTCAATGCGGCGTGATGGTCAGAGTATGCTTCTCGGTCGTCGCGCCCGCATTGAAGCGGTGCCGCCCTCCCGTACTGTCAGGTTGTTCCGACCGACATCAAGGCTGTCGAGTCGTGTCCATTCTGGAGTGGCTGGCCGACATCGATACACGGGAGCAGTTCCTAGAGCGGTTTGCGCGGGAGATTGTTTTGTTGGAACTGCGTACAATAGCATGAGTCCGGACACCCGCAAACTTCCCCCAGCTTTGGTTCCGGTTCGAGGGAATTCTTGTTCGCAGACTTAACTGTGTATGTGTGTTTTAATACCTTTAATATATTATAATAAAAGAGTATAAAATCATTCTTATTTTCTGTCATGCCTCATGAATTTTTGACCTTGTAATATTTCCCTACCGCTAGAAAACATATGCCTACAATTCATAGTCCAATGCTGCTTAATTTTGCTTTTTATTTCAATTTACGCGTACTGCAAAAAAAAATCTATTTATGCCTGGGGTATGAAATTTTGTGGTTGAGCAGTTCATGCGGAACAGTGTTCTGGTGGGGCTGCGTACATTAGCACGGGTCCGGACGCCCGCAAACATCCCCCAGCTTTGGTTCCAATTCAAGGGGATTTTGGCTCGCAGACTTAATCGTATATGTGCGTTTTAATACCTTTAATATAGTATATAAAAACTCATTCTTATTTTCTGTCATGCCTCATTATTCTGTGACCACGTAATATTTCCCCACCGCTCAAAAACAATTACGCCTACAATTCATAGTCCAATACGGCTTAATTTTGCTTTTTATTTCAATTTACGCCTACTGCAAACAAAAATCTATTTTGCTTGCGGTATGAAATTTTGTCCTAGAGCGGTTCGCGCAGGAGAGTGTTCTGGTGAGACTGTGTACATTAGCGAGTCCGGACGCCCGCAAACCTCCCCCAGCTTTGGTTCCGGTTCAAGGGAATTCTGCCTCGCGAACTTAATTGTATATGTGTGTTTTAATATCTTTAATATATTATAATAAAAAAGTAAAAAATCATTCTTATTTTCTGTCATGCGTCATTATTTTGTGACCTCATAATATTTCCCTACTGCTAAAAAAATATGCCTACAATTCATAGTCCAACGCTACTTAATTTTGCTTTTTATTTCAATTTACGCCTGCTGTGGAAAAAATATTAATGCCTGCGATATGAAATTTTGTCAGAAAACAAACATGCAGAAGTTCGAACTTGGCCCTACTAGAATGGCTACAACATTTATTTATTTCTTGTCTTTTTAGGGGAACTTGTTGGATCCAAGGGAGAAAAGAACTTGGCCCTACAGCAATGTGTTCAACTTGCCTTTCTCTTCAAGCCCATCTCTTATCCCTACAGCAACGTTAGTGTTCAACTTGCCTTTCTCTTCAACTTGCCTTTCTCGACAAGCCCATCTCTTCAAGCTGTTACTGGGCTTATTTTCCCTCCAAGCCCATTTCTTATTTATTCTGGCTCAACTTGCCTTTCCTGCCTCCTGTTTTTCTTCTCTTGGATGTGTTGTGCTTCTGATTGAGGGGGAGGGGGAAAAACGGCCAACGGTTAACACGATTTTGAAAAGTTCATAGAATTCCAAAAAAGTTCACAATTTTCTAAACAAATCGTGAAATTAAAAAAAAGCTCATTGATTTAAAATAATGCTCATGAATTTAAAAAAGTTCACAGATTTGGAAAAAAGTTAGCAGAAATAAAAAAATTATATATTTGATAAAATTTTAAGAATTTGAAAAACAAATCACAAATATGAAAATTTTCATCAATTTTCAAAAAATCTCATCTATTTCAAAAAAATGTACATTGAATTTTTTGAAAAAATCCATCGAATTTGGAAAAAAGTCCATCAATTTTCAAGAAAATTTCTCAAATTTGAAATGAGTTCATCAATTTTGAAAAAAAAATCATCAATTTAGAAGCAAATCTCAATTTTGAAAAAAGTTGATCAATACTGAAAAAAAGTTCATGCATTTTGCAGAAATAAAAAAATAGAAATAGGAAAAAAAAAGAAAACAAACAAAACGGTCCAGAAAAAACCCGGTCAAGGAAGCTTCCCAAAACCGGGGGCTTCCCTGGACTGAAGAAAGAATAAAATGGGAAAATGAAGTTAGTAGGCACAAGTATTTAAATGTCCTAGTGGTTACTTGGTTTGTCTTTGAAAGAAGATGTCTAGAGTTCAATCCCATCGCCACTCATCATTTTTTGTTGTTTAAGTAGATATTTTTACCACCACATTCATTGTGTGTGTCGGCATGTCTAATTTTTGTTTTTAATTATGTAAATTTGCAGTCTTATAGTAGACATAATATAGAACACATACATCGCAACATATAAGATCTGTTGCAATCTATGTATGACATTATGGTCATGAGATGTAAGTCTACAACGCATACGCTGCAACGCTTATATGTGTATCTCTTCTGAATTTTGCAACCTATAGTCAAAATATTGTAGAATATGTGTTGCTTTATAGGGGGTATCCTTGTAGTGCTAGTAGGCCAAACCAAACTGATAATTCGAAGAGACTTGCAAAGATAACCAATCATACATAAAAGAATTCAGAGAAGATTCAAATATTATTCATAGATAGACTTGATCATAAACCCACAATTTATCGGTCTCAATAAACACACCACAAAAAGAAGATTATATCGAATAGATCTACACAAGAGAGGGGGAGAACTTTGTATTGAGATCCAAAAAAAGAGAAGAAGCCATCTAGCTACTAACTATGGACCCGAAGGTCTGAGGTAAACTACTCACACTTCATCGGAGGGGCTATGATGATGTAGAAGCCCTCCTGATGACGGCCCTCTCCGGCGGAGCTACAGAACAGGCCCCAAGATGGGATCTCGTGGATACAGAAAGTTGCGGCGGTGGAATTAGGTTTTTGGCTCCCGTTCTGATCGTTTGGGGGTACGTAGGTATATATAGGAGAAAGGAGTACGTCGGTGGAGCTTCGAGGGGCCCACGAGGCAGGGGACGCGCCCCCACCCTCGTGACCGCCTCTTGGCTCCCTTGGAGTAGGGTCCAAGTCTCCTGAATCACGTTCGATGAGAAAATCACGTTCCTGAAGATTTTATTCCGTTTGGACTCCGTTTGATATTCTGTTTCTCCGAAACACTGAAATAGGCAAAAATCAGCAATTCTGGGCTAGGCCTCCGGTTAATAGGTTAGTCCCAAAAAATAATATAAAAGTGGAAAATAAAGCCCAATATAGTCCAAAACAGTAGATAATATAGCATGAAGCAATCAAAAATTATAGATACGTTGGAGACGTATCATCCCCTCACCACCTCGTAACATATGATTTCTTAGATTTCGATCGTTGTTTTTTTCTAACATTCCGTGTTTTGTGCAGTGACACACATTGCACACTCATCCTCTTAAGCTCGAAATATTCCATGGCCACGTATTCTGACTCGGACCGTCAGTCGAAGAAAGACTACACAAATATCAAGAAAGTTCTTGATGATGTTCTCCCCGGCTACGCCAGATCTGGAGGCACCTTCAGCAGGCCAATTCGTACGTATGGCAAGCACGTGTTCACCCACAATACGACGTTCCCCTGCGTCAAGCAGCCGCCTGGCGGTCAGAAGGATGCCTACTACGCCCTCCATCACATGCGGGCGATCGTACGGGACCATAATCACCTTCTGCTACCAAATAATTTCAAAGATTGGGCCGCACGCTTGTCGGCAATCCAAGGCGCGGACATCAGACAAGAATTCTTTCGCATCCAGTCGGAGTTTGCGGAAATCATCCATCAAGATGTCATTCGTACCTCGAGGCAGTTCTACCTTAGATATCAACCGTCCAACAGTGAGATAGAAACAACGCTACAAATGCAGGCTGACAACGTCCGCGACTTCATGACCATCACTACAGACGGCGGCTTCATCCACGCTCTAGTCCCTGAGTCGAGTCGAAAGTAGTGATGCTATGTAGTTCTGAAATATCGATTAGCTCATGTTGTAATTAAACTTTAATGAACTTGTATGTCTCTTTGGTTTGGACAGTCGTTCAACTTATATGTAATCGATGCTATTTATTAGTAGGACCATGAATCGTGCTATTAATGTGTTGCTTTTCTCTTTCGATCCTTTTGATGCATACTTATATATTGCTTATGTATTGTCTATGAATTGCTAATAACGTTTTGTTTGTCTAGTGCATAGAGATGTCGGCGTATGTCATGTACAAGGGTAAGGTTTCCGGAGTCTACGACGACTGGGAGGAGTGTCGGAGATAGGTTCACCGTTTCAGCGGTAATAGTTACAAAGGGTACACCACTAGGGCGGAGGCGGAAGCTAGATACGCGCGCTATCTAGCGGGAGAGAGGAGGGAGCGGAGGAGGAACTGGATGAAGACCAGTTTCATCGCAATGATGCTCAGCGTGATGACCGCAGCTCTCTTCTATGTGATGGTCGTTTAGATGATCGATATCGACTTGTAATGTGAAGACAAACTCGCTACTCGCGGTCTCGAGACTTGTAATGTTCTAACTTTGTTCGGTCTTTTGAATTCGGAGACTAATATGATGAATTGTATTCGGAGACTAATCTTCTATTGTATTCGATAAATCTGCTGTTTATATGTTGTGATGTCTATATTCTGTGCAGTAATAGATTTTGTAACTTGTGCAAATATCAAAAAAGAAAAAATTCCTAGTATTCATACTTGGCGCACCACACTACACTTTAGTGGCGCACTGCAATAAACACACTAGTGGCGCATTGTATAGAAGTGCGCCATTAGTAACCCAGAGGACAAGGTAAATATGGCCCCCTGGGAGGCATAGTAATGGTGCACCGTTTGACATACTAACTCCCAGCTGCGCCACTATTGTCTGGTATACTAATGGCGCACTAGGGGTGCGCCATTAGTACTAGTTACTAGTGGCGTGATGATAGTGGCGCACCCGTAGTGCGCCATTAATGGCCAAAACAGGTGCTCCACTAATTAGCCTTTTTCTAGTAGTGTTTTATGCATGCATAACATATTTTTGATATATATTGAACATTTCTGAAATACATGATGATGATTTTAAAAATACATATTTGAATTTGTAACCAAATAAATTCAGAAAAAATTAAATACGCATTGACCATTTTTTTGAATGGTATGAAACTCTTTTAAACTATGTGAACACTCTCTATCTTGTAGTAACTTTTTTCAAAATGTCATGAACATATTCCCTAAACGTGTGAACATTTTTTAATGTCACAAACATTTTTTAATTACGCGAACTTTCTTATACTTCATAAAATTATGTAAAATGTGAAGAAATTTATTTGAATGCTTTAAACAATCTTAAAGTTACGTGAATTTTTTCTATATTGCATAAACATAATATGTCATGAAATTTTGTTTGGTACATGTGAACAGTTTTTTAAATGCGACGGACGATTTTTTTCAATGCTATCAAATTTTTTAAATGGTGTGCATCATTATTTTTACACTATATGAAAGTTTTCTATATGTGCGACGAATGCTTTTAAAATTTAAGTAAAATAATTCTGAAACATCTATATATTTTTGGAATTCAAATAAAATTAAAATAATTATTAAAAATAAAAACAAAGTGAACGAACAAACATTCGTAACAACTAACACGCTGGTCCAGTAACGCGAACTTTGCGTGGAAAGCCGCTACTAATGCCTTGTCGGCATGGCAGAAGAAGCACAGTAGGAGCCTGGTGGTTAATGACCTTTGTCCAATTTGTGTTGTTGAGCTGGAAGATAAGTTCCATCCCCTCGGTCGCTGCACTTTTTCTCGAGAATTATGGTAAAAAATATCGGAGGTTTGGACTTTACTTGACTTGGCTGCTATTAGAAATACATGTAAGGAATGACTGCTTCATGTCCTTGACCCTTTGCCAGAAATTGAGAGGTGCATGCTTCTTATAACTTTGCGGAGAATTTGACACATCCGTAACGAAGTGATACACCATAAACCAGCGCCAGAATGGAAGCGCCCAGGAGGTATTTGATGAGTTACCTTGATTCCTTGGTCGGACTTAAAATTGATCTGTCTTCTGATCTAAGCAGGGGGAAGTCCTTAGTTACATATGACATGCCACTTAAAAGTTCACATGTGCGAATAGTTGAGAGCACTCCTGTCAAATGGTGCCCCCCTATGGCGGGTTGGGTGAAACCGAATACTGATAAGTCATTTGCGGAAAATGGTACGGCTAGTGCGGGGATGGTGCTGCGAGATGATAGAGGTAATGTCATTTGCTCCGCTTGCAGGGAGCTTTCTTTCATGCCGAGAAATTCTTGAGGCTGAGTTATGTGCTTGCATGAAAGGCCTATCTTTTGCAATTCAGAGAAGCGACTTGCCAATCATTATTGAGATAACTCCATTGTTGCAGTTAAGCTGATTCAAATGAAGGATATTGGTAGATCGATATACTCTTCTTTAGTAAAAGAAATTCAACATCTGATGTCTCTTCGTGATTCTTGTATTACTCATATAAATCGTAAAAAAATACGGTTAGCGATAGCTTAACAAAGTTTGCTAGACTAGAGGGCAGAACTGTGACCTGGATTGGGTAGGCTCATCAGTTTGTTTAGAGCTAGCCAAGGCTGATTGTAAGAGCATCTCTAGTAGACCCCGTATAATGCCGACCCGCAAACTGCATTTACAGTTCGCTACAGATGAGATTTGCGGGTTGAATTCGTGCGTTGCAGATCAGACCTCATATATGAAACTGTAAAATTAAAGAAAAAACATTCGCGGGAGAAACTTGCAAGAACATTGATCATACATTAGTTCATCTACATACTATATTGATCATACATAGTTCATCTACATTGATCATACTAATGGGGGAATCTGCGGGCCCGAGCCTAGCTACCAAAAATCGACGAGCTCGCGGCGGCGATTACGGGGCCGAGGAGCCAAAGGACCTCAGTCCTCGTCGGAAGAGTCGAGGTCGATGTAGAACTTGGCTTGCTCCGCCTTCATGACGAGCAGGTCCGCCTCCTTGGACGCGCGCGCCTGCGACGCCGCGAGCCCGTCTGGAGGAATATCTGCTCGTACTCGAGCTCGCGGCGGCGGCGCGCTTCGGCCTCCTCCTGCTCCCACGCTGACCGCTACCACTCCATGACGATGCGTTGTAGGTGCTCCTCCTGCCCGAGGGGGGGGGAGGGAGGTAGTCCTCAGGGCCGATCACTCCTCGACGCAGCGACACATCGGCCTCGAGCTTGACGACGAGCGGCCCGAGCTCCTCCGGCTCTCCCTTCACCGGAGTGAGCCAGCTCGAGGCGCCCACGGACGAGCTCCCCCCGGCAGAGGAGCCGGAGGAGGCGTGGCGGCGACGGGCGAGCTTGCGCTCGTACTCGACCAGCTCGCGATGTTCGAACGCCGGCGGCGGCCGGCTAACGTTGTTGAGCCACCTCCGCGCGCCCCGCTTGCGTGCATTGTCGGATCTAGCGCGGCGGCGACGCTCCACGTCATCCCCAAAGCTCCCGTAGCCACCCATGGCTTTTTCAGGCTCGCCGGCGGCGAGAAACTGGACGGAGGAGGAGAGGAATCGCGGCGGAGCGGCGGCAGAGGCGGATAGGATTGACCCATATCCGAGCGGTGAAAACGTATATATAGCGGCGGGAGAGAGTTTTTGTGGGCGCGGTAAAATTTTTTACGCGCCGGACCGCGGTTACGGTGTCTATTCTGACTAGAAAAATGGGCCGAACTCGCCAGAATTATACGGGTTCGTCCCTTTTACGGGTCTGCTAGAGATGCTCCAAGGACATTGAGATTTGAGTAATACAAAGATTTTACCCAAAAAAGAGAAAAAAAAAAGAAAAGAAAAGAAGCGGGGAGGACGCTCGCGCTCGGTTCAGACCAACTATAGACGCGGCCGAAATACTACGCAACGCCTTTTCTGTTACAGCCAGCTTTTGAAGCTGCGGTTCATGTCAGCTGGGCCCCACCAAGCGCTTTCTTGCGGGCTTGTGTCACCACCAAGTCCTATCCAACGAGCCTTTCCTGGGTTTTAGCTTAGCTACGGCCACGCCGTCAGACCACCCAGAGCTTACAAACTACTCCTATATTTACGAAAAAACCTAGAGCTTACAAACGTATCCTATGCCTCGCCTAGGCATTCTAGTTCAACTTCTTCTTACATAAACCACGAGTGATCGATTGTCCTATTGTATTCTTACCTCGGCTCTAGCTTTGCCATCGCCATTCGCCCTCGTGGCAACATGCTCAAACATGCGGCCAGTAGGTTTACATTGTGGGGTTGTTGTTGTCGCCCGCCATGCCCCTTCACCTGGCACCCATCCGAGTTGCCACGTGTTTGTCTCATTTTAGAGATGAAATGTCAACGGTGGTGAAGAGACAATGTCGGGTCGGGCAAGACCATTGATTTCTCCTCGAAGCTTTCGTCCTTAGTTACTTTTTCTTTTGTTTTTGTCAACTTTGTTGTATGTTGTGGTGACCTTTGATGGTCGAGGAATGGTATACTATAAGCTTGAATTTGGGACGGATTTCAGCCCTGTCTGATTATTCAGGATTCGTTCGATCATTTTGAGTTAGCTCTAATTCAAGTAGTTGAGAGTTTATTTGTTAATTGTCTCGAGGCCTAGTGAGCAATTTTTTGTACTAAATACTAATTATAAAATAGAACGAAAGCAATTTTAATGAATGAAAATGTTATGGGTATTATCTACGCTCCTGTCAGAATAAGCATACTAGTAGGCACCTGTCTGTTTAACTCTTAGTGAGTGGTAGAGGTGTGATCTTCGGCAGGCGATGCTCAAAGGTGGCGCTGATGATCCAGCGCATCGATTTTCAACGAGAGCCTGGCCTACCCAGGACACAGGAGAAGAGGGCGTTGGTGCATGGTCCTAGGCGGTGTTGAGGTTGGCATTAGACCTGGATCTGGCGTGCAACGACATGGGCAATTTGTATAAGGTTTTTGTTAGGGAGTCTTTCCTGTCTAGAGTGGTGTAGCGCGGAAGCAGTGTTGTCCCAGACTCACAGTGTAGAAACAATTTCCTCCCCGCCCTTTCTTCTTTTTTTGTATGCTTATTGCCGGCAGCGGGCGTGTGGAGCCGTGTCTCCGGCAGGTCTTCTGAGATCCGGTCGGTTTTTGGTTTCCACTGAATATGCCCGGATGCGATCGACTTTCGTGGTATTCAGAGTTTCTAGATGCCTTTTTTCAGTGCTTCGGGGTGACGATTTGTTTCGCAGATCATGGCCGCCACCATCTCCCGGCCTGCATCGACGACTTCCCGGCCACCGCTTCTACAAGCTCTTGTATTTGAACAAGTTTGCTTCGCTGAGGTGGAGTCCCAGAGGCGGCATGGAACTACACTCACCGCGCACCGCCGATGGATGTCGGAGGAAGGAGGCTGCGGCACCCTAAGAATTTTAATATAATATTATTTTTCTATAAGGGTATGTTTGCAAGGACATGTGATACTTAATAAATAAACGAAATTAAAAAAATACTTACTTCGTTCATAAGTACAGTATAAGATGTTATGACTTTTTTCTGGATTGCATGTATATAGACATGTTTTAGTGTGTTTGTTCACTTATTTCGGTTTATACGTAGTCCATATCGACATATCCAAAACATTTTATTTGTGAAGACATGGAGCAACAAGGAGTCCTCCAATAAAACACACTATTAGCACAGCACGCGTCCGGGTGCGCACAGCAATTACCAGCCTGGTAGGCTTGCTCGTGGCGTCCTGTATTTGTACATCTCTGTCCCAATCGCCGTGATCCAGCTAGCTTACTACACAGGCAAGGGCGATTCGATCGAGGCCGCCGCCCCCCCGCCGCCGCCGCCGCCGCCGGAGACGATCCCCTGCCGTCAGGTACGAGCACCAGCCCGGAACCCCATCGCAATTTTTCCTCTTTACTCGTTGCAAGCTCTTCCCCTGCTCGGCGGCGCGCCAGCGACCAACCAACTTCCTGCCCCCCGAAATCCCTCGCTTCCTGCCCGCTTTCTCCCGGGATCCCCTTCTCTCCGTCCTTCTCGCTTGATCTGGTGGGCGACGCCGGATCTGTCCCCTAAGTCCACCGCCGCCGTGCCGTAGCTTGGCATAGGTAGCTTCGGCCGCCGTCGCCGCGCTGCTTCGGCCTCGTCGCGGCATGTACGGCGCCCCCGCTGCCTCCGCCCCCCCCATCGGCGGCCATGGAAATTTCTCTTTGATGCATCGGCTTTTAGTCGCCCAATCCAGTGAGGGCTCGGTTCCGAACTGACCTCACCATCTGCCCCTGTCGCGATCCACTAGTAATTCTTGGACTCTGTTCTCGACGTCTCGGAGTCGGAGGTGCTCTGTATTACTGTGGGTGGTTCTGATTTTAGTCGCGTAGTTCTTCGCTGTTAGCTGCTGACAGACCTCGCAGCGCGCTAAATTTGGCTGAATTGCTGCAGCCAGATCGAAATTGGATCTCACCGGGTTGACCTTTGTGTTCCTCTGAACAACATGTGCGAGTGTAAATCGTATGGAACCTCTGAATAAAAGTATGAACCAAGAAACAGTCATTTGAGCAATCTTAATATATCCCGTAATTACTGGTTGTGTCTCATGAGGCTCTGAACCCTTTGGTTGTTAAACCCAGTTCAATATTCAGTATGCACTAGAGATTATTGTTGGGTGAATACACATTATTATTCGGTTTAAGTTCTTGTTTTATGCTTCTGTCATGAGAATCTTCCTCTGTTCACTGTTACAAATTTGAGTTTTTGACACAATGTTTACTTCTGCAGTTAGTTCAGATACAAAATGGCCTCGCTAGACACCGTCAGAGGAGATCTTGGCCTGGTTGTTTTGTACCTAAGCAAGGCCGAGGCAAGAGATAAGATCTGCAGAGCTATACAATATGGATCCAAGTTCCTGAGCAACGGACAACCAGGACCTGCACAGAATGTCGACAAATCAACTAGTCTAGCTCGGAAAGTTTTCCGCCTGTTTAAGGTAGAGTGTGAATTTTTATGTGTAGTAGAGTTTACGAGAAGGAAAATATATCATGTTTTAATCTTGACATGGTCTATGGCGTCACTGATGCACTATTGCTGGTTTGCAGTTTGTTAATGACCTTCAAGCTCTGATTAGCCCCCCTGCCAAAGGAACTCCACTTCCGCTGATCTTACTTGGAAAGGTATGATGGTGGTGGTGTTACATTGTGGGAACATAGTCAGCTGAAGGCAGGCTTCTAATTTTCTAATTTTGCTTTATGTCCTCAGTCGAAGAATGCGATGCTGTCAACTTTCCTCTTTCTGGACCAAATTGTGTGGGCTGGGAGAACAGGAGTATACAAGGTCTGAATTCCTTATATGGTCTTACCTTATATTTTCTCTCCAAAAGTTCATCCAAGAAATTTAATTACCTACATGGTGACAAGCAAAACAATACAACTGTTTCTGCAGAACAAGGAGCGAGCAGAGTTTCTTGGCAGGATAGCATTTTATTGCTTTCTTGGATCTAATACCTGTACTACTATCATCGAGGTTTGTTGCTTCTCTATATGGCTATCTGGAAACTATTTGATTCTGTTCTGTGTCAGATCATTGTATATTAACTGAAATTAACATCTGATCCGTGCTTCATTCTAGCTAGCCGAGCTTCAGCGGCTTTCCAAATCGATGAAGAAGTTAGAGAAGGACCTCAAGCACCAAGAGCTCTACAAGGTACTATTAGTTCGACTGTAGGGTCTTGGCATGACACATCTCCTGTAGTTACTTCCACTAACGCATTATACTGTACCGGTGATGCCAGAACGAGCAGTATCGGATGAAGCTGAAGAAGTCCAACGAGAGGCTGCTCGCCCTCATCAAATCGAGCCTCGACATAGTCGTCGCGGTGGGGCTCCTGCAACTGGCACCGAAAAAGGTCACTCCTCGCGTCACGGGGGCGTTTGGGTTCGCTAGCTCGCTCATCGCCTGTTACCAGGTGGGTATCTCATCCCAACTCCAGCCTCCCTGTCATTTGTTCAAGCCACCTCAAAACTCCAGAATCTGAACTATTGTTTCCTTGGCAGTTGCTTCCAGCCCCAGCGAAATCCAAGTGATCTGCCTGCCCACCTGGGGCCAGGCAGCTGGTGCATCGATTGGTGAAACGGCGGTTGCTGTCGCTGATACTTGATAAGAAATAAATCTGGACCAAATTGTCCGTCCTGTAGGATATAACCGAGGATTATTGTTGTGCAAGTTGGCATAGCCCAGGGCCTGGTTGATCTGCATTGCCTTAGACTTGATTATGTAGCATGCTTGTATTTGTATGGCCTGGTGTGCCACTGTCATACTACAACTGTTGCAAAATAATTAGGAATTTCATACTAGAATGGTGACGGCTCGCGTCTAGATTTATCTTTACGTTGTGCCGCGACGATGATGCGTTAGCTGGATGTTATTTTTTTCTTCTTCTGTTGTTTTTGTTGAGAAAAAAAAATTCATGTATGTTGTATGAAGTTGCCTTCTGCAAACCAAAACTTAATTTCTCAGGCGGTGCGTGGGCCTAGTCTAAATGAGACTAAAATTGGTGCAAAGTTGCAGCAAAGATATAGTCAGGCAGAGGATGAAATTTCCACCAGCTCAAACAATATTATAAGTGTGGTGTTAAATCATGAAGGGAGTAACAAAATTTGGATGGAGGCTGCCTCTCCCCAATCTCCGGGAGCGCTCCTCCGCCCCCCCCCCCCCCCACACCGCCACGCCTACCCCCACCGCCGGTGCCAACACGCCGCTCCCCATCACCACCACCTCTGAGGAGGATCCATCTCTGCCCTTCTGCCATGAAACCAAGTGCTTTCGGTCTGCCTAGGTCACGTGCTCCGGACCACCTTGCGGATCCAGAACACTGTTGGCAAGGACTTGAAAGAACAACTCCGGCGTTCCTCCCTCCTGCTCTGCTCGGCTATGCATCTCCTTCACCTCTACCTCTCTCTGGCTACACGAACCCTAGTAGCTGCTCTGCTTCAGGCAATTCTTGGGGGCTCTGCACCGTGCTTCGCCATGGTTAAGCGATTCTGAGTGCACGCGACAATGCATTCAACAAAACTTTAGCTTCAAGTTGGTACCACATCCCACCCATCACCCTCAGTGAACCCACTTCTTTTGAGCCGCAAGCTCTCACTACACTCCTCGCGTTTCCTGACCAGATGGCTGACGCTTTCCGCAAAGAATTCCGTCATCCCGCCAACGGCCTAAACCTGAACCTCCACCACGCTGCCATTAGCACGGGTGTAGTTCTTGTGACCTGATAAGAAGAAAACTTATTTATGTCAGAACACACATGTACATTGGCACCGGTGTCAATCCACCAATCAGGAGAATGACATACTGAAAAAATGGTAGGAAATTTTCATCTCAACATCACCAATAACAACATTAGCGGTCTTGCCATTGTTCTCATTCTGACGCATGTCCCAGCGGTCCTTGCAGGATGAAGCCCAATGTTCTTCACCGCCACATGCATGTCACTTTCCTTTCTTCTTATAAGTCTCCTTCTTCTTCTTGAAGTTGACAGGTTGTGGGGCTTTGTACTTGCCATCAAATTTTCCTTTGCCCCCATAGTTGTTTTTGTTCTTGGGTTTGTGGGTTTGGAAATATCTCTTTTGTACCAAATTGGCACTAGAATTCCCCTCATGGAAACAAGCACATGTGTCTTTTGCCCTCGCCTTCTCTTCTACATCAAGAGTGCAAATTAAATTGACAACAGTAAACTCTTGCCTATTATGCTTCAGAGAGGTAGCAAAATTCTTCCATGAAGGAGGAAGCTTGGCAATGATGCCTCCGACAATGAATTTGTCCAGTACCACACAATTAAGATGCTCAATTCTTTCGTGAGGGACTGAATCTCATGAGCCTGCTCTACAACGGAGCGATCATCAGTCATTTTGTAGTCATGATATTGCTCCATGACGTACAACTCACTTCCTGCATCCGAGACTCCAAATTTGGTCTCAAGTCCATCCCACATATCCCTACCCACCATGATGGTTATGAAGGGGTCGACAATCTTGTCGCCAAGAACACTCAGAACAACACCTCGGAAGAGGGTGTCCGTAGCCTGGAAAGCTTGCTCCTGCTCACCAGTTAGCTCTCCCTCTGGCTTGCCCTTTGTCGGTGTCAAAACCGGCCGATCTCGGGTAGGGGGTCCCGAACTGTGCGTCTGAGGATCAAAGGTAACAAGAGACAAAGGGGACACGGTGTTTACACAGGTTCAGGCCCTCTTAATGGAGGTAAAACCCTACTTCCTGCTTGATTGTCTTTGATGAGTATAGGGGTTACAAGAGTTGATCTACCTCGAGATCGTAATGGCTAAACCCTAGCTGTCTAGCCTATGTGAATTATGATGGCCTCTATGGACTAAACCCTCCGGTTTATACACACACCAGAGGGGCCTAGGGTTGTACAGAGTCGGTTCCCAAAGGAAGGAAATTACATATCTGGACACCAATCTTGGCATCCACACATAGGAGAGTCCTATCCGGACACAGGGGGAAGGTCTTCTGCCTTGTATCTTCACGGCCCATCAGTCCGACCCATATCACATAGCCCGGACACCCGAGGACCCCTAATCCAGGACTCCCTCAGTAGCCCCTGAACAAGTCTTCAATGACGATATGTTCGACACGCGGGTTGTCTTCGACATTGCAAGGCGGGTTCTTCTTCCTGAATACTTCAAAGATATCTTCTGAACAAAAGAACTATATCCGACTCTGTATAATAGTCACAACCCTCAGCCATGAAGGCAAGATACTTAATCAAAATAATGTCTGTCAACTGACAACTTTTCGGTGAAACGTCACGTCTGGCGTCTTTAACATTTCGAACCGTTTATTCGCCTCCCACTTTGCGTTTCAAGGAACAACCTCCGTTGACATGTCTTGTCAAAACAGAGATCGTGTCCTCTTATTGCGGGATCCTCATCAATACGGTTTTGTGTAACCCAACCGTGCCATTCGCATGACCCCTTGGGAACATGTGAGTTATAAGGCTTGAGGGGGGGGGGGGAATTTGATATTCACTGCCTATATAAGAGGACAAAGATTCCTCTTTTCTCCCCACGCCTTCTTCCTTCTCCTGCTTTCCCATCTTCAAGCTCCAGCGCCCAAACTTCAAGCTTTCCACCGCCACCAACCTCTCCAGCCATGTCCGGATCCGGTTCAAAGGGCAAGTGGGAGGCCTCCTCCATCACGGAGAAGGACGTCAAGGAGCTCTGGAAGACGGGATACCTGTCTGCGGACATCGCACACAGGCTCCCCGCCAAGGATCAAGTCATCCCCACTCCGGAGCCCGGCGAAAGGGTGGTATTCATCCCCCATTTACTCCGCAGGCTAGGGTTTCCCCTTCACCCATTCGTCTGCGGCCTCATGTTTTACTATGGGTTAGATTTCCATGATCTAGCCCCAAATTCTTTCCTCCACATCTCGGCGTTTATCGTCGTGTGCGAGGCGCTACCCCGCATCCCCCCACACTTTGGCATATGGCTAAAAGTCTTCAATGTGAAGTCGAACGTGGTCGACGGGCAGCATGCGGACTGCGGCGGCGCCATGGTGAGCAAGCTCCCCAACACCACTTGGCCTAAAGGGGCCTTTGTGGAGACCGTCAAGGTATGGCAACAGGAGTGGTTCTACATCACCGAACCCCGCGACGCCAAGTGGGCGACCACTCCTGAGTTCAGATCCGGACCCCCTATGCGGCTCGCGTCATGGACCAACAAGGGTATGGACTAGGGATCCACAGCGGAAATGTTGATGCTACAAAAGCGCATCTCAAACATGATAAGCAAGAACACCAGTCTCACCAACGTGATTCTGGTGATGCTCTTCTGCCGGATTCTTCCCTGCCAACTCCGGCCCTCCCACATGTGGGAGTTCAATCCGGAAGATCCTCGGATCCTGAAGCATTTCTTCACAACGCACGAAGACATCTGGAAGCTGCTCTTCAAGTCCCAGAAAACGTGGCCGAAGAAGATCGAAGACATCGGTCTCGACAGCGAGAATCCGACCACACCGGTAAGTGTGTTATCCTCGAATATATATTCGATCAATAAAATTTTAGGCATAATGAGTTTTCCGTTCCTCGTACATAGCTGGATGGCAAAGGCGGAGCGGATCAAGTGTCCGGCACCGTTGCCTGAAGATCCGGCTGACCCCCAGCTGACGAAGATGCTGATCCCAGCGCCCTATCAGGCGCCGGAGAAGAGGCCAAGAAGAAGAAAGGCAAGGAGGCCGAGGGCGACCTCCGCCGAAAGGGTCCTTCGGACGCAATGTCTGGAGAGATCGAAATCCCCTCCTCCCACGAGGGAGATGAAGACGACGAGGAGGAGGAAGCGGAAAGCGAGTCCCCTCTTAAGGGGAGGAAGAAGAAGAGGGCAGCCTCCACAGACTCGGAGGGGGAGGCGCCCAAGAGGGGGAAGATAGCCCTCTCGGATGGTTTGGATTCAGAAACCGCACCCATCCCCGAGAGGTTCCCCAGGGGGAAGCCCCTGGCCGAATCGTAAGCATCCAAGGATTTATTACATGTATTCGGTCCTCTACTGTTTCTAATATAACACATTATACTGTGTGTATTTCACCCTTGCTCGCGACCTCCCCAACCCTTCACTATCTGAGGGGAGTTCTCTGCCGCATGAGATGGGAGAGAGCGAGACGCCTCCGCAAGCCTCTCTGCCAATCATCGCGGATGACACTGAGGTGTTGTCTCGAAGGACCTCTCCAGGCCGCGGAGGGGTGGGCGAGGCTGCCAACACGGCGCATGAGGGTAATACCTCGGCCGTTAAAGACATGGGGAGCGCGATCCCCATGGCGACCGACGGCGGGGGCCCTGACCAGTCCGACCCCCAGCCGGATATCATTCCGGGGACCTATACGGCTCCGGGGTCGGGGGAGCACCAGCTCCGACGGCGACCTCCACTAATCCAGAGGCGCCGAACGCTCTAGTGGAAGCACTACGTTGTGCTTCCATCATGGAGGAGCACCGCACCCTGATGGGTGTGGTGGTTGAAAAGGTTCAGTCCGCCAAGAGCGGGCTGAACGAAGCTTTCACCAGCCTACTAACAGGCTTTGAGGTATGCGACGTAATGCTCTTAGACGCTTTTCATATAAAGGAAATATACCTGTATATAGAGAGTAGCCCCTGAAACTCTGTCCGGTTTTTGAAAAAAGCCGAACAGAGGATCTCATAGTATTTAGAAGAGGTGACATACTTATCTATTTTATAACAGGCTTCCCTATTGGCGGCAACCGCCCAGGCCGCTGAAGTTTCAGACCTCAATCGGAGACTGAAGTTGGCTGATGATGAGATCGACCGCGTTAACAAGCGGTTCGATAAGGCGCAAGGTATGTGTGTATGTTTTTAAAAGAGTTTGATCATACATCTGAAGTGATATGCAAATTCAGAGGGTAACTCATGTACTGCTGTAATTATGAGTGCAGGTAGCGCGACCGAGGTCGAGACCCTCAAGAGTGCCCTTGTGCTGGCCAAGGAGGAGGCGAGGGCGAATAAAGCAGCCATTGACAAAGCGGCTGCAGAACTGAAGACCGAACAGTTCGCCCGCCGCCAACACGAGGAGAGGGTGGAACAAGAGCTGAAGGATGCCATCGGCAAGTGCGAGGCCTTGGAGGGGAAGAGTACGGCCCAAGTGGCCGAACTCGCCAAAGCCATCTAAGAGGCCAAAGAGGCGCGAACCGAGTCCCGGAGTGCTCGGGAGGAGATCCGGCATGCCGAACAGATAGTGGCTGGTAAACCCTTTCTCTTGCAGAGTATATTTGGGGGTAAAAGATATGCCTTGCTCACTCGACTATGGAGTTCTCCAGACGTTTTTGCGGATCTCCCGAGGAATGCCGCCGACGCCACATAGTTCTTCCGAGCCCAGGAGGGGAACTCGACGGAGAAGCTATTCTGGTCACAGTTCTTGGCACCGGAGCACCCGGTGCTGTTGAACAACCAGATGAAGCAACTGGCGGAGCTGCATCAGATGTCCGGTTTAGCCATGAAGGAGATCATAGTCCGGCTTTGGCCAGCTGAACCCATTCCGAGCAGCTAGTTCGGCCTGGTAAAGAGGCTCGTTGATGCGCTGCCCCGAGTTGAAGCTGTGAGGAGCTCGACGCGCATAGAGGGTGTGCAGATGGCCTTTGCCCGTGTTAGATGCACTGGGCGAAGATGAAGGCCGCCGTCGTGGCAACCGAAGGCCCACCCGAAGGCAAGGACCACTGCAAGCCGGAGAGGTACTTTGACGATGTCCTGGAGGGTGCCCGAATAGTAGAGGGCCAATGCTCAAAGGATGTTGTGTTTGAGTGAATATATCAGGATTGTCCAGACTTTGTTTTATGAACCAAGGCTTGTAATATATTTATGCCTTTATCTGAAATTACTTTCCTCCTGTGCGGCCGTGTCAATTCTGAAAGTTTTCCAGTCGTTGGCTTCAGCCCCCACGTATATGCTACGGGGATGTTCGGGGTAGCGCACGATCACACTTGACCCAACGTTTTGGTCCGTAAAGGAGGTGTCTGCACAGCGAACCAGGTAATCGGACTATGCGGCTTTACTACTTTCACTTAGCTATAGGAGTTTGACGGTGGGGCTAAGTACTAGCCCCTGGTGCGTATGCGGCCATCCGAACTAGGATGCCTTAAGCGCATGACTGAACAAAGGCCAACCCTTCGTGTAGCACGGAGTAAAATTGCAAAAGATTTGTAGCAAGTCGCCGAATCCCGACCAACTCTCGCCATATCATGACAGTCAGTTTTTGGCTTTCTCTACTGAGGTGTTTATTTGGATGAACCAGAAACACAATCGCAGTAGTTCTCCCTTTACTACCTTAGCCGAACTAGCGGAACATAAGGTGGTAATCGCAGGAGCCGGGCAACCCAACTATTGACCAAAGACATGATTCGGAGCTGATGCATGTAACACAATATTCAGGACGCCGAACGAGACCCTAGAAGTGTTCGAACTTTTGAAAATATACGTGGCCGAATAGAGCACCCAGTATTTAGGTCGGGCCAAAGTATATCTGGCAATCTGAAGTAAGGAGGGAATACATGTGGTAAAATAAACCAATGCCGAACAGGGGCGATAAATTGTTTCCTTTATACTCTGATTAATACGTTAAAACATGCTATTACAGATAATTCCATAAACATCCAGGCTATTTTATATGCCGAGAATTTGCACACAAGGGGAAGCTGTATACATGGCTTAAGAGAAAAAGTAGTCTTGAAGATCCCATTGATGCCCTGCCGCACGTCTGCGCTGGTTCTCCTTGGTAAAAAATCCTTTGAGAGGAGTGGTCAACGGTCATTTATACGAAAGGGGCTCGTCAAGAGCCATTGCATGACCGTTGGATAGGTAGGTTTTAATGAACCTGTAGTATGAGGGAGAAAAGAAGGAAGGTTAAGGTCAAATAGGGTCAAGCCGTACTATAGACCTTATCCATAGTGTGCCTCCGTCATTGCCCAGGTTATTTTGAGTGCGTAACTATGCACACGCGGTACATATGCCGCAATTGTGTGGGGCAATCGGCAGAGGCGAAACTGCTAGTTTAGCTCTGGATCCACCGAGCTGTCATTCTACAGGGTAGGCCAGACTCGTTTAGTAGTGTCCGGGGTCTTGATGGCCGATGAAGTGTTTGGCTTGTTGAGGCCGCTCTGCGCCTCGGCTACAAGGGCCGCGGTGTGCTCCTCAGTACAGAGGGAGCGCTCCATGTTTCCATTGATTGTGATAACGCCACGTGGTCCAGGCAGTTTTAGCTTTAAGTAAGCATAGTGCGGCACTGCATTGAACCGGGCAAAGGCAGTTCGTCCGAGTAGTGCGTGATAACCACTGCGAAAAGGGACACTGTCGAAGATCAAGTCTTCGCTTCGGAAGTTATCCAGCGAGCCGAAGACAACTTCCAATGTTAATGAACCCGTGCAGCGGGCCTTTACGCCGGGTATCACCCCTTTAAAGGTAGTGTTACTAGGTTTGATTCTTGACGGGTCAATACCCATTTTGCGAAAGTGTCTTGATAGATCAGGTTAAGACTGCCGCCGCCGTCCATAAGGACTAGAGTGAGATGGTATCCATCAATGATTGGATCGAGGACCAGGCCTGCCGAACCTCCATGACGGATACTGGTCGGGTGGTCCCTGCGATCGAAGGTGATCGGGCAAGCCGACCATGGGTTGAATTTTGGGGCAACAGGCTCTACGGCGTAGACGTCCCTTAATGCGCGCTTGCGCTCCCTCTTGGGGATATGCGTGACATATATCATATTCACCGTTTTCACCTCAGGGGGAAATTTCTTCTGTCCTCCTGTGTTCGGTGGGCGGGGCTCGTCATCGTCCTCGCTTGGCGGCCCTTTCCCCTTCTGTTCGGTATTAGCTTGCCAGCCTATTGAAAAACCCAACAATTTCTGTTGGAATGGTTGGCAGGCTTGTCAGGGGTGCCATGAATCTGGCAAGGCCGGTCAAGTATTTTGTCCAAATTAGATGGACCGTCCCTATTTCCTTTGAATGACTTCTTCCACTGACCGGGTCTAAAGCCACTGAATCTGGCATTGATTGCCGTATCCTCAGTTTCTTCATTGTTGTTCCGACGCTTATGTTTGTTGCGTCGCGGCCGTCCGTTGCCATCCCTGGCTTCGGAGGTGCCAGGGTCGCTGGTACTATTGCTTCTATGAGCTAGCCAGCTATCCTCTCCCGCGCAGAAGCGGGTCATGAGTATGGTAAGAGCTGCCATAGACTTCGGCTTTTCTTGACCGAGGTGTCGGGCGAGCCATTCGTCACAGACGCTATGTTTAAAGGTCGCTAGGGTTTCGGCGTCCGGACAGTCGACAATTCGGTTCTTTTTGATTAAGAACCGAGTCCAGAGTTTGTGGGCTGACTCTCCGGGTTGCTAGACTATGTGACTAAGGTCATTGGCGTCCGGTGGCCGGACATAAGTGACATAAGTACCTTGGAATTTGTCTCGAAAAGCATCCTCCAAATCTCCCCATCTGCCAATAGAGTTCTCTGGCAGATTGTTTAACCAGTGTCGTGCTGGTCCCTTTAGTTTTAGGGTGAGGTATTTGATGGCGTGGAGGTCGTCGCCGCGAGCCATATGAATATGGGGGAGAAAATCTTCAATCCATACCGCGAGATCTGTCGTTCCATCGTATGCTTCAATGTTTACGAGTTTAAACCCTTTTGGAAACTGGTGCTGCATTACCTCATCGGTAAAGCACAAGGGGTGTGCGGCGCCTCTGTATCGGGTAACGTCATGACGGAGTTCGGATGACATCCGTGTTCGGTTGTCAGCCCGGGTTTGATTATGCTTATCACGCCAAGCTTGATGGCTGTCGTCTCTTGTTGGAACATGTCCCCTTGATCCGTAGATTGATCTAGTCTGATCGGTTCTATTGTCCAGGTCTGATGTAAGTCGTAGGTGTAGCCCGGAGCCGCTACCTATTTTCCACGATGGCGAGGTGGTGCGGGATGGCGTTCGACATAGGCAGCCGCTTTGTCCCATCCATGTGGTGGTCGGTCTGAATCGTCACCGTGATTATATCTTGACGGTATTGGCTCAAGGGCCTCGTCGTCAAATTGTGGTAGTAGCCGACGCCAAGGTTGTCAGAATCGCGATTCTGAATCGGATCGGAGCTCCGATGGTAGGATCGCAAATCGTAGAATCTTCACTATCAGGATCGTAGAAACATAGATTCTATGAACTAAAATCGCAGAATCGTATGAGTTAGTTTGGATCGTAAAGTCGTAGAATCGTATAATAGAATCGCGATTCTGAGAACCTTGGCCGATGCTTTAGATAACTCTTTGTTGGGCACTCGGGGTCGTATTCTTCGGCAGCCAGGACCTTGGTCCATCTGTCATCGAGCGTATCCTGTTCGGCTTGCAGCTGGTGTTGTTTCTTTTTAAGGCTCCTTGAAGTGGCGATTAGCTGTCGCTTGAAGCGATCTTGCTCGAGGGGTTCCTCTAGCACGATGAAATCTTCATTCCCGAGGCTGACATCTTCCTCGGAGACCGGTAGATAGTTACTATCTTTCAAATCCTCATTCTCGACAGGTTCGTTGGGGTTGACTTGTCCCTCCTCCGATTCATCCTGCTCGGATACAGGCTCGCCGGGGTCTTCGGGGTGTTCGGCGTCATCCGGAGTGTTATTGTCTCCGGTGCTGGTATTGCTTTCCTTTTCACGACTTGATTTTGAGCGGCACTGCTGACGTTAGCGTTTTGATGGTGCTTCGATGGATTTGTCCTCAATCAGGTCTTGCCTGCCGTCATCGTCGTGCTTTTTAGGTGTATCTACCATATACATGTCGTATGTGGAGGTGGCCGTCCAATGCCCGGTGATAGGCGGATTGTGGCCTGAGTCGGCTCCGACATCGTCGTCCATACCATCGATGTCTTCGGAGGCGTAGTCTAGCATGTCGATTAAGTCCTCGACAGTGGCTACCAAGTGGGTGGTGGGTGGGACGCAAAATTCCCCGCACTCAGCCCCTAGTTCGGGCTGGGCGTAGTTCGGAAGTGACGCTTCGGTGATGGCGAGAGACCGCATTAAGTCTAGAGGTTCGCTTAGAAGTGAAACCTGGACTGGTGGCTGAGGATCCGCGGGGCAAGGCCTGATAAACGTGGCTTGGCCATGCCCAATGGACGCAGACCTCGAGAGTTCGGGGTTAACATTTGGAGGCGAGTTCGGCTTTCCGATAACAGGGAGAACCCTGTTTGAGTTCTGGTCCGCCGATAATATGGCCGCCTCCGGGTCTCCGGCAAGGAGCTCCGTAGTAGGAGGGAGTTCAGTGGGGTTAATACTCCTGTCTTCGGACAAGGTGGTCTGCTCTGGATCTAAGGCCAGGGCAGGGACGATAGTTGATCCTTGAACGGTGCCTGATGGTGGATCCGACGGGTTTCCTTCTTGCAGATGAGCAATAGCGGGCGAGGCCGTGAACCCTTGGAAGATTAAGTCTCCTCGGATATCAGTGACATAGTTCAGGCTTTCAAACCTGATCTGATGACCAGGGGCGTAGCTATCGATCTGTTCAAGGTGACCAACTGAATTGGCACGCAGAGCGAAGCCGCCAAACACAAAAAGTTGACTAGGGAGAAATTTTTTCCTGGAAACAACATCGTTGTGATGATCGAATGATCCATCGAACCTTCTGCCGACGACACAGTGGAACTCTCAATGAAAGCACCAATGTCGGCGTCAAAACCGGCCGATCTCGGGTAGGGGGTCCCGAACTGTGCGTCTGAGGATCGAAGGTAACAGGAGACAAATGGGACATAGTGTTTACCCAGGTTCGGGCCCTCTTAATGGAGGTAAAACCCTACTTCCTGCTTGACTGTCTTTGAAGAGTATAGGGGTTACGAGAGCTGATCTACCTCAATATCGTAATGGCTAAACCCTAGCTGTCTAGCCTATGTGAATTATGATGGCCTTTACGGACTAAACCCTCTGGTTTATATACACACCGGAGGGGCTTAGGGTTGTACAGAGTCGGTTCCCAAAGGAAGGAAATTACATATCCGGACACCAATCTTGCCATCCACGCATAGGAGAGTCCTATCCGGACACTGGGGGAAGGTCTTCTGCCTTGTATCTTCACGGCCCATCAGTCCGGTCCATATCACATAGTGTAAGTGCATCTAGTGCCACCCCTAGTTGGTTTTGGAGTATTGACGACAAATTTGGTTGAGGGACTAATGTGTTTGTGAGAATTGCAGGATAACACAGGTAGTGTCCCTCATTGATTCGGTTTACCTACCGGAGATGACCCCTAAAAATGTATGAAGACATTGACGACAATGGTGGTACATGAAGATATTCATATTGAAGACTATGACATGAGAAGACATTCTGTGAAGACTATGGAGCGCGAAGACTTAGTTGTTTCGTTGTTTCCTTTTCTTCTTTGTTGAGTCATAGGAACCACCGTATTGTTAAGTGGGGTCCAAGTGAATACAGTCAGAGTGACTGAAGTGATGCTCAACCCAAATCCTATGTCTTCAAGCGAAGACAATGAGAGCAAATCTTATTCAGAGCTGGATAAGTCAGCTTTGCTTGTAGCCCAAGTAAAGTTGCCGCGTGTGTTTGAAATCTGACCGTTGGACCACGTGTCAGTTCCTTAGTGACCCAGGGTCATTTCGGACATATCAGGTCGGGTTGCCTAGTGGCTATAAATAGCCCACCCCCTACACCATAAATTGGTGGCTGCTCAGAGTTAGTGCACGGCTTTTGTCGTTTGAGAGCAACCCACCTCGAAGCCTTTGAGAGAGAAATCCTTGCGAGGACAAAGCCCAAACACCCAGAGCCAAAGAGTGTTAGGCATCACTGAAGTCTTTCTGTCTGTGTGACCTGAAGACTTATTACACTTGAGGACTGTGAATCCTCCAGCCAGTTAGGCGTCGCGTTCTGAGCATCAAAGAGCCATTGTGGATCGCCGGTGAACGAAGTCTGTGAAGGTTTGGAAGTCTACCTTGAAGACTTACCAGAGTGATTGGGCGAGGATTGTGTGTCCTTAGCTCAAGAGGAATAAGGTGAAGACGCAGTCTTCTGAGTAAAATCTCAGCCTCCCTAACCAGATGTACAGTTGTCACAGCAACTGGAACTGGTCAAACAAATCCTGTGTCTTCATCGAGTGACTGGTTCTATTCTCTCTTCCCTTTACTTACAGTTTGTCTTCGTGAAGTCATTGCCTGCTTTCCATACCTGTTTGACTTCATTGCTTGACTACTATTGCTGTTTGGCTTCATACTATCTTCCACCCTGATCCTTACTACCTAGTTGCCATTAGTCATCGTACACTCACATTATTGCATACTTGACTATGGCTTGCCTTGTGTAGTTTATCTTCCGCTGCATATCAATAGGTTCATTTCTAATGTTTGTCTTCGAAACTTTTATGTTTTGAAGACTTCCATAAAAATCGCCTATTCACCCCCCCTCTAGTCGATAACAAGCACTTTCAATTTGTATCAGAGCGAGGTACTCCCTTGTTCTGTGTGATTCGGTTTAACCACCTGGAGTTTTAGCTATGTCGACTGCAGGGATAATCAAAGTCTCCGCTGCTTGCCCCGTGTTTGATGGAACTAAATATCCCTACTGGAAGAATAAGATGCGCATGCATCTTGAAGCCATTGATGTCGACCTCTGGTATGTTGTCAAGAACGGCGTTCCCAAGACTGATGAAGGTGTCACCCCTGCTGATGTCAAGAAGTTCAATCAACTGGACTCTACTAGCAAGAACATCATCCGTGGTCATCTGACCAAAGGACAGTATGGCCGTGTGAGTGCTCTGGAGACGTCAAAGCTAGTCTGGGACTGGCTATCCAAGGTCAACGAAGGCGTCTCAACCCAGAGAGATCAAAGGATCAGTGTTCTTCGCAACCTCTTCAACCGCTTCAAGAGAAACGACAATGAGAATGTCCAGCTCACGTTTGATCGCCTCACTGACATCACAAATGAGCTTCGTGCTCTCGGCGCCACTGAGATTACCAAGCATGAAATTGTCAAGACACTACTGAGATCACTTGACAACTCCTTTGACACCCTTGTCCTCATGATTCAAGAACGTCCTGACTTCAAGACACTCGATCCGTCTGATATACTTGAGAGGCTCAACACACATGAGTTCCAGCTTTCTGAGAAAAGAGATATCTATGGTCCCAACTATGGCCGAACTCGCTCTTTGAAGGAAAAAGTTGTTTCCTCATCTGAAGAAGAATCTGACTGCAGTTCTGATGATCCTGAAGACATTGGAAAAGAACTTGCTATGCTTGTGAAGAAGTTCCAGAAGTTCACTAAGAAGAAAGGCTTCAGAAAGTCTTCACAATCCAGCTCAAGAAATGATGAAGCTTCTACTCATGACTACAAGAAGAGAACATGTCACAAGTGCAAGAAACCTGGACACTACATCTCTGAGTGTCCACTGTGGGACAACGACAAGAAGAAGAAGAAGAGCAAGGAATATGATTCTGATGACAAGAAAAAGAAGAAATCTTCAAAGTCTTCTTCCAAGTCCTCATCAAAGTCTTCATCTCACAAGAAGAGCTCATCTGGCAAGGCTCGTGCTTTTGTTGGGAAGGAAATGGATTCAGAGGAGGAGTCTGAAGGAAATATGCCCTAGAGGCAATAATAAAGTTATTATTTATTTCCTTATATATCATGATAAATGTTTATTATTCATGCTAGAATTGTATTAACCGGAAACATAATACATGTGTAGATACATAGACAAACAAAGTGTCACTAGTACGCCTCTACTTGACTAGCTTGTTAATCAAAGATGGTTAAGTTTCCTAACCATAGACAAAGGAGTTGTCATTGAAGGAAATATGCCCTAGAGGCAATAATAAAGTTATTATTTATTTCCTTATATGATGATAAAGGTTTATTATTCATGCTAGAATTGTATTGAACGGAAACATAATACATGTGTGAATACATAGACAAACAGAGTGTCACTAGTATGCCTCTACTAGACTAGCTCGTTAATCAAAGATGGTTATGTTTCCTAACCATGAACAAAGAGTTGTTATTTGATTAATGAGGTCACATCATTAGTTGAATGATCTGATTGACATGACCCATTATATTAGCTTAGCACCCGATCGTTTAGTATGTTGCTATTGCTTTATCCATGACTTATACATGTTCCTATGACTATGAGATTATGCAACTCCCGTTTGCCGGAGGAACACTTTGGGTACTACCAAACATCACAACGTAACTGGGTGATTATAAAGGAGTACTACAGGTGTCTCCAATGGTAGATGTTGGGATGGCGTATTTCGAGATTAGGATTTGTCACTCCGATCGTCGGAGAGGTATATCTGGGCCCTCTCGGTAATGCACATCACTTAAGCCTTGCAAGCATTGCAACTAATGAGTTAGTTGCGGGATGATGTATTACGGAACGAGTAAAGAGACTTGCCGGTAACGAGATTGAACTAAGTATTGGATACTGACGATCGAATCTCGGGCAAGTAACATACCGATGACAAAGGGAACAACGTATGTTGTTATGCGGTCTGACCGATAAAGATCTTCGTAGAATATGTAGGAGCCAATATGGGCATCCAGGTCCCGCTATTGGTTATTGACCGGAGATGTGTCTCGGTCATGTCTACATTGTTCTCGAACCGTAGGGTCCGCACGCTTAACGTTACGATGACAGTTATTATGAGTTTATGCATTTTGATGTACCAAAGGTTGTTCGGAGTCCCGGATGTGATCACGGACATGACGAGGAGTCTCGAAATGGTCAAGACGTAAAGATTGATATATTGGAAGCCTATGTTTGGACATCGGAAGTGTTCCGGGTGAAATCGGGATTTTACCAGAATACCGGGAGGGTTACCGGAACCCCCCGGGAGCCAAATGGGCCAACATGGGCCTTGGTGGAAAGGTGAAATGGCTGCCCTCATGGGCTGCGCGCCTCCCCCCTTCCCCTAGTCCTATTAGGACTAGGGAAGGTGGCCGGCCAGCCCCTCTCTCTTTCCCCACTTGGGGAGTCCTATTAGGAATAGGATTGGAGGGGAGTCCTACTCCCAGCGGGAGTAGGACTCCTCCTATGGCTGCCGCACCCCTCCCCCTTTGCCCCTTTATATACGGGGGCAGGGGGCACCTCTTGACACACAATTGATCATTGAGATCTTTCCTTAGCCGTGTGCGGTGCCCCCTGCCACCAAATTCCACCTCGGTCATATTGTCGCAGTGATTAGGCGAAGCCCTGCGTCAGTAGTACATCAAGATCGTCACCACGCCGTCGTGCTGACGGAACTCTTCCTCAACGCTTTGCTGGATCGGAGCCCGAGGATCATCATCGAGCTGAACGTGTGCTAAGAACTCGGAGGTGCCGGAGTAACGGTGCTTGGATCGGTCGGACCGGGAAGAAGGCGTACGACTACTTCCTCTACGTTGTGTCAAACGCTTCCGTTGCGATCTACAAGGGTACGTAGATCATACTCTCCCCTCGTTGCTATGCATCACCATGATCTTGCGTGTGCGTAGGAAAATTTTGAAATTACTACGTTCCCCAACAGTGGCATCCGAGCCTGGTTTTATGGTTTGATGTTATTTGCACGAGTAGAACACAAGTGAGTTGTGGGCGATATAAGTCATACTGCCTACCAGCATGTCATACTTTGGTTCGGCGGTATTGTTGGACGAGACGATCCGGACCAACCTTACGCGTACTCTTACGCGAGACCGGTTCCCTCGACGTGCTTTGCACATAGATGGCTTGCGGAAGACTGTCTCTCCAACTTTAGTTGAACCGAGTGTGGCTACGCCCGGTCCTTGAGAAGGTTAAAACGGAGTCTATTTGACAAACTATCATTGTGGTTTTGATGCGTAGGTAATATGAGTTCTTGCTTAAGCCCGTAGCAGCCACGTAAAACTTGCAACAACAAAGTAGAGGACGTCTAACTTGTTTTTGCAGGGCATGTTGTGATGTGATATGGTCAAGACATGATGCTAAATTTTATTGTATGAGATGATCATGTTTTGTAACCGAGTTATCGGCCACTGGCAGGAGCCATATGGTTGTCGCTTTATTGTATGCAATGAAATCGCGATGTAATGCTTTACTTTATTACTAAGTAGTAGTGATAGTCGTGGAAGCATAAGATTGGCGAGACGACAACGATGCTACGATGGAGTTCAAGGTGTCGCGCCGGTGACGATGGTGATCATGACGGTGCTTCGGAGATGGAGATCACAAGCACAAGATGATGATGACCATGTCATATCACTTATATTGATTGCATGTGATGTTTATCTTTTTATGCATCTTATCTTGCTTTGATTGACGGTAGCATTATAAGATGATCTCTCACTAAATTATCAAGAAGTGTTCTCCCTGAGTATGCACCGTTGCAAAAGTTCTTCGTGCCGAGACACCACGTGATGATCGGGTGTGATAGGCTCTACATTCAAATACAACGGGTGCAAAACAGTTGCACACGTGGAATACTCAGGTTATACTTGACGAGCCAAGCATATGCAGATATGGCCTCGGAACACAGAGACCGAAAGGTCGAGCGTGAATCATATAGTAGATATGATCAACATAACGATGTTCACCATTGAAAACTACTCCATATCACGTGATGATCGGTTATGGTTTAGTTGATTTGGATCACGTGATCACTTAGAGGATTAGAGGGATGTCTATCTAAGTGGGAGTTCTTAATTAATTTGATTAACTGAACATAAACTTATCATGAACTTAGTACCTGATAGTATCTTGCTTGTTTATGTTGATTGTAGATAGATGGCTCGTGCTGTTGTTCCATTAAATTTTAATGCGTTCCTTGAGAAAGCAAAGTTGAAAGATGATGGTAGCAATTACACGGACTGGGTCCATAACTTGAGGATTATCCTCATTGCTGCACAGAAGAATTACGTCCTGGAAGCACCGCTAGGTGCCAGGCCTGCTGCTAGAGCAACACCAGAAGTTATGAACGTCTGGCAGAGCAAAGCTGATGACTACTTGATAGTTCAGTGTGCCATGCTTTACGGCTTAGAACCGGGACTTCAACGACGTTTTGAACGTCATGGAGCATATGAGATGTTCCAGGAGTTGAAGTTAATATTTCAAGCAAATGCCCGGATTGAGAGATATGAAGTCTCCAATAAGTTCTATAGCTGCAAGATGGAGGAGAACAGTTCTGTCAGTGAGCATATACTCAAAATGTCTGGGTATAATAATCACTTGATTCAATTGGGAGTTACTCTTCCAGATGATTGCGTCATTGACAGAATTCTCCAATCACTGCCACCAAGCTACAAGAGCTTCGTGATGAACTATAATATGCAAGGGATGAACAAGACTATTCCCGAGCTCTTCGCAATGCTAAAAGCTGCGGAGGTAGAAATCAAGAAGGAGCATCAAGTGTTGATGGTTAACAAAAGCACTAGTTTTAAGAAAAAGGGCAAAGGGAAGAAAAAGGGGAACTTCAAGAAGAACGGCAAGCGAGTTGCTGCTCAAGAGAAGAAACCCAAGTCTGTACCTAAGCCTGAAACTGAGTGCTTCTACTGCAAGCAGACTGGTCACTGGAAGCGGAACTGCCCCAAGTATTTGGTGGATAAGAAGGATGGCAAGGTGAACAAAGGTATATGTGATATACATGTTATTGATGTGTACCTTACTAATGCTCGCAGTAGCACCTGGGTATTTGATACTGGTTCTGTTGCTAATATTTGCAACTCGAAACAGGGACTACAGAATAAGCGGACACTAGCAAAGGACGAGGTGACGATGCGCGTGGGAAACGGTTCCAAAGTCGATGTGATCGCGGTCGGCACGCTACCTCTACATCTACCTTCGGGATTAATATTAGACCTAAATAATTGTTATTTGGTTCCAGCGTTGAGCATGAACATTATATCTGGATCTTGTTTAATGCGAGACGGTTATTCATTCAAATCAGAGAATAATGGTTGTTCTATTTATATGAGTAATATCTTTTATGGTCATGCGCCTTTGAAGAGTGTTCTATTTTTGATGAATCTCGATAGTAGTGATACACATATTCATAATGTTGAAGCTAAAAGATGCAGAGTTGATAATGAAAGTGCAACTTATTTGTGGCACTGTCGTTTAGGTCATATCGGTGTAAAGCGCATGAAGAAACTCCATACTGATGGACTTTTGGAACCACTTGATTATGAATCACTTGGTACTTGCGAACCGTGCCTCATGGGCAAGATGACTAAAACACCGTTCTCCGGTACTATGGAGAGAGCAACAGATTTGTTGGAAATCATACATACCGATGTATGTGGACCGATGAATATTGAGGCTCGTGGTGGATATCGTTATTTTCTCACCTTCACAGATGACTTAAGCAGATATGGGTATATCTACTTAATGAAACACAAGTCTGAAACATTTGAAAAGTTCAAAGAATTTCAGAGTGAAGTTGAAAATCATCGTAACAAGAAAATAAAGTTTCTACGATCTGATCGTGGAGGAGAATATTTGAGTTACGAGTTTGGTGTACATTTGAAAAATTGTGGAATAGTTTCGCAACTCACGCCACCCGGAACACCACAGCGTAATGGTGTGTCCGAACGTTGTAATCGTACTTTACTAGATATGGTGCGATCTATGATGTCTCTTACTGATTTACCGCTATCGTTTTGGGGATACGCTCTATAGACGGCCGCATTCACGTTAAATAGGGCACCATCTAAATCCGTTGAGACGACGCCTTATGAACTATGGTTTGGCAAGAAACCAAAGTTGTCGTTTCTTAAAGTTTGGGGCTGCAATGCTTATGTGAAAAAGCTTCAACCTGATAAGCTCGAACCCAAATCGGAGAAATGTGTCTTCATAGGATATCCAAAGGAAACTGTTGGATACACCTTCTATCACAGATCCGAAGGCAAGACTTTTGTTGCTAAGTTTGGAAAATTTCTAGAGAAGGAGTTTCTTTTGAAAGAAGTGAGTGGGAGGAAAGTAGAACTTGACGAGGTAACTGTACCTACTCCTTTACTGAGAAGTAGTACATCACAGAAAACTGTTTCTGCGACACCTACACCAATAAGTGAGGAAGCTAATGATGATGATCATGAAACTTTAGATCAAGATACTACTGAACCTCGTAGATCAACCAGAGTGAGATCCACACCAGAGTGGTACGGTAATCCTGTTCTGGAGGTCATGATATTAGATCATGATGAACCTACGAACTATGAAGAAGCGATGGTGAGCCCAGATTCCGCAAAGTGGCTTGAAGCCATGAAATCTGAGATGGGATCCATGTATGAGAACAAAGTATGGACTTTGGTTGACTTGCCCGATGATCGACAAGCAATTGAGAACAAATGGATCTTTAAGAAGAAGACTGACGCTGATGGTAATGTTACTGTCTACAAAGCTCGACTTGTCGCAAAAGGTTTTCGACAAGTTCAAGGGATTGACTACGATGAGACTTTCTCACCCGTAGCGATGCTTAAGTCTGTCCGAATCATGTTAGCAATTGCCGCATTTTATGATTATGAAATTTGGCAGATGGATGTCAAAACTGCATTCCTGAATGGATTTCTTGAAGAAGAGTTTTATATGATGCAACCGGAAGGTTTTGTCGATCCAAAGGGAGCTAACAAAGTGTGCAAGCTCTAGCGATCCATTTATGGACTGGTGCAAGCCTCTCGGAGTTGGAATAAACGCTTTGATAGTGTGATCAAAGCATTTGGTTTTATACAGACTTTCGGAGAAGCCTGTATTTACAAGAAAGTGAGTGGGAGCTCTGTAGCATTTCTAATATTATATGTGGATGACATATTACTGATTGGAAATGATATAGAATTTCTGGATAGCATAAAAGGATACTTGAAAAAAAGTTTTTCAATGAAAGACCTCGGAGAAGCTGCTTACATATTAGGCATAAAGATCTATAGAGATAGATCAAGACGCTTAATTCGACTTTCACAAAGCACATACCTTGACAAGATTTTGAAGAAGTTCAAAATGGATCAAGCAAAGAAAGGGTTCTTGCCTGTGTTACAAGGTGTGAGATTGAGTAAGACTCAAAGCCCGACCACTGCAGAAGATAGAGAGAAAATGAAAGATGTTCCCTATGCTTCAGCCATAGGCTCTATCATGTATGCAATGCTGTGTACCAGACCTGATGTGTGCCTTGCTATAAGTTTAGCAGGGAGGTACCAAAGTAATCCAGGAGTGGATCACTGGACAGCGGTCAAGAACATCCTGAAATACCTGAAAAGGACTAAGGATATGTTTCTCATATATGGAGGTGACAAAGAGCTCACCGTAAGAGGTTACATTGATGCAAGCTTTGACACTGATCCGGACGATTCTAAATCGCAAACCGGATACGTGTTTACATTAAACGGTGGAGCTGTCAGTTGGTGCAGTTCTAAACAAAGCGTCGTAGCGGGATCTACATGTGAAGCGGAGTACATAGCTGCTTCAGAAGCAGCAAACGAAGGAGTCTGGATGAAGGAGTTCATATCCGATCTAGGTGTCATACCTAGTGCATCGGGTCCAATGAAAAACTTTTGTGACAATACTGGTGCAATTGCCTTGGCAAAGGAATCCAGATTTCACAAAAGGACCAAACACATCAAGAGACGCTTCAACTCCATCCGGGATCTAGTCCAGGTGGGAGACATAGAGATTTGCAAGATACATACGGATCTGAATGTTGCAGACCCGTTGACTAAGCCTCTTCCACGAGCAAAACATGATCAGCACCAAGACTCCATGGGTGTTAGGATCATTACAGTGTAATCTAGATTATTGACTCTAGTGCAAGTGGGAGACTGAAGGAAATATGCCCTAGAGGCAATAATAAAGTTATTATTTATTTCCTTATATGATGATAAAGGTTTATTATTCATGCTAGAATTGTATTAACCGGAAACATAATAAATGTGTGAATACATAGACAAACAGAGTGTCACTAGTATGCCTCTACTAGACTAGCTCGTTAATCAAAGATGGTTATGTTTCCTAACCATGAACAAAGAGTTGTTATTTGATTAACGAGGTCACATCATTAGTTGAATGATCTGATTGACATGACCCATTATATTAGCTTAGCACCCGATCGTTTAGTATGTTGCTATTGCTTTATCCATGACTTATACATGTTCCTATGACTATGAGATTATGCAACTCCCGTTTGCCGGAGGAACACTTTGGGTACTACCAAACGTCACAACGTAACTGGGTGATTATAAAGGAGTACTACAGGTGTCTCCAATGGTAGATGTTGGGTTGGCGTATTTCGAGATTAGGATTTGTCACTCCGATCGTCGGAGAGGTATCTCTGGGCCCTCTCGGTAATGCACATCACTTAAGCCTTGCAAGCATTGCAACTAATGAGTTAGTTGCGGGATGATGTATTACGGAACGAGTAAAGAGACTTGCCGGTAACGAGATTGAACTAAGTATTGGATACTGACGATCGAATCTCGGGCAAGTAACATACCGATGACAAAGGGAACAACGTATGTTGTTATGCGGTCTGACCGATAAAGATCTTCGTAGAATATGTAGGAGCCAATATGGGCATCCAGGTCCCGCTATTGGTTATTGACCGGAGATGTGTCTCGGTCATGTCTACATTGTTCTCGAACCGTAGGGTCCTCACGCTTAACGTTACGATGACAGTTATTATGAGTTTATGCATTTTGATGTACCGAAGGTTGTTCGGAGTCCCGGATGTGATCACGGACATGACGAGGAGTCTCGAAATGGTCGAGACGTAAAGATTGATATATTGGAAGCCTATGTTTGGACATCGGAAGTGTTCCGGGTGAAATCGGGATTTTACCAGAATACCGGGAGGGTTACCGGAAACCCCCGGGAGCCAAATGGGCCAACATGGGCCTTGGTGGAAAGGTGAAAGGGCTGCCCTCATGGGCTGTGCGCCTCCCCCCTTCCCCTAGTCCTATTAGGACTAGGGAAGGTGGCCGGCCAGCCCCTCTCTCTTTCCCCACTTGGGGAGTCCTATTAGGAATAGGATTGGAGGGGAGTCCTACTCCCAGCGGGAGTAGGACTCCTCCTATGGCTGCCGCACCCCTCCCCCTTTGCCCCTTTATATACGGGGGCAGGGGGCACCTCTTGACACACAATTGATCATTGAGATCTTTCCTTAGCCGTGTGCGGTGCCCCCTGCCACCAAATTCCACCTCGGTCATATTGTCGCAGTGATTAGGCGAAGCCCTGCGTCAGTAGTACATCAAGATCGTCACCACGCCGTCGTGCTGACGGAACTCTTCCTCGACGCTTTGCTGGATCGGAGCCCGAGGATCATCATCGAGCTGAACGTGTGCTAAGAACTCAGAGGTGCCGGAGTAACGGTGCTTGGATCGGTCGGACCGGGAAGAAGACGTACGACTACTTCCTCTACGTTGTGTCAAACGCTTCCGTTGCGATCTACAAGGGTACGTAGATCATACTCTCCCCTCGTTGCTATGCATCACCATGATCTTGCGTGTGCGTAGGAAAATTTTGAAATTAGGTCACATCATTAGTTGAATGATCTGATTGACATGACCCATTCCATTAGCTTAACACCCGATCGTTTAGTATGTTGCTATTGCTTTCTCCATGACATATACATGTTCCTTTGACTATGAGATTATGCAACTCCTGTTTACCGTAGGAACACTTTGTGTGCTACCAAACGTCACAACGTAACTGGGTGATTATAAACGAGCTCTACAGGTGTCTCCGAAAGTATTTGTTGGGTTGGCGTATTTCGAGATTAGGATTTGTCACTCCGAATGTCGGAGAGGTATCTCAGGGCCTTCTCGGTAATGCACATCACATAAGCCTTGCAAGCATTGCAACCAATTAGATAGTTGCAAGATGATTTATTACGAAACGAGTAAAGAGACTTGCCGGTAACGAGATTGAACTAGGTATTGGATACCGACGATCGAATCTCGGGCAAGTAACATACCGATGACAAAGGGAACAACGCATGTTGTTATGCGGTCTGACCGATAAAGATCTTCGTAGAATGTGTAGGAGCCAATATGGGCATCCAGGTCCCGCTATTGGTTATTGACCAGAGATTTGTCTCAGTCATGTCTACACTGTTCTCGAACCGTAGGGTCCGCACGCTTAAGGTTACGATGACAGTTATTATGACTTTATGCATTTTGATGTACCGAAGTTAGTTCGGAGTCCCGGATGAGAGCACGGACATGACGAGGAGTCTCGGAATGGTCGAGACGTAAAGATTGATATATTGGACGACTATATTCGGACATAGGAATGGTTCCGAGTGGTTTCGGATAAAACCGGAGTGCGGGAGGGGTTACCGGAACCCCCCGGGGAAGTAATGGGCCTTATTGGGCCCGAGGGGAGAGAGAGGGCTGCGGCCAGGAGGTGGCGCGCGCCCCCCCATGGGGAGTCCGAATTGGACAAGGAGGGGGGGGGGGGGCGGCCCCCCTTTCCCTCTCCCTCTCCCTCTCTTTCCTTCCCCCCTCTCTTCCTAGTTGGACTAGGAAAGGGGAGTCCTACTCCCACTAGGAGGAGGACTCCCCCCTCCCTTTGGCGCGCCCCATAGTGTCGGCCGGCCTCCCCCTTGCTCCTTTATATACGGGGGCAGGGGGGCACCCTAGAACACACAAGTTGATCTTCGTGATCGTTCCTCAGCCGTGTGCGGTGCCCCCCTCCACCATATTCCACCTCGGTCATATTGTCGCGGTGCTTAGGCGAAGCCCTGCGTCGGTAGTTCATCAAGATCGTCACCATGCCGTCGTGCTGACGAAACCCTTCCCCGAGAGCTTTGCTGGATCGGAGCCCGGAGAACGTCATCGAGCTGTACGTGTGTCAAGAACTCGGAGGCGCCGGAGTAACGGCGCTTGGATCGGTCGGATCGGGAGGAGGACGTACGACTACTTCCTCTATGTTGTGTCAACGCTTCCGCTTCGGTCTACGAGGGTACGTAGACAACACTCTCCCCTCTCGTTGCTATGCATCACCATGATCTTGTGTGTGCGTAGGAATTTTTTTGAAATTACTACGTTTCCCAACAGTGGTATCAGAGCCAGGTTTTTATGGTTTGATGTTATGCACGAGTAGAACACAAGTGAGTTGTGGACGATATAAGTCATACTGCCTACCATCATGTCATACTTTGGTTCGGCGGTATTGTTGGATGAAGCGGCCCGGACCGACATTACGCGTACGCTTACGCAAGACTGGTTCTACTGCCGTGCTTTGCACACAGGTGACTGGCGGGTGTCCATTTCTCCAACTTTAGTTGAACCGAGTATGGCTACGCCCGGTCCTTGAGAAAGTTAAAACGGATTCTATTTGACAAACTATCGTTGTGGTTTTGATGCGTAGGTGAGATTGGTTCTTGCTTAAGCCCGTAGCAGCCACGTAAAATTTGCAACAAACAAAGTAGAGGATGTCTAACTTGTTTTTGCAGGGCGTGTTGTGATGTGATATGGTCAAGACATGATGCTAAATTTTATTGGATGAGATGATCATGTTTTGTAACCGAGTTATCGGCAACCGGCAGGAGCCGTATGGTTGTCGCTTTATTTTATGCAATGCAATCGCCCTGTAATGCTTTACTTTATCACTAAGCGGTAGCGATAGTCGTAGAAGCATAAGATTGGCGAGACGACAACGATGCTACGATGGAGATCAAGGTGTCGCGCCGGTGACGATGGTGATCATAATGGTGCTGCGGAGATGGAGATCACAAGCACAAGATGATGATGGCCATATCATATCACTTATATTGATTGCATGTGATGTTTATCTTTTTATGCATCTTATCTTGCTTTGATTGACGGTAGCATTATAAGATGATCTCTCACTAAATTATCATAGTAATAGTGTTGTCCTTGAGTATGCACCGTTGCGAAAGTTCTTCGTGCTGAGACACCACGTGATGATCGGGTGTGATAGGCTCTACGTTCAAATACAACGGGTGCAAAACAGTTGCACACGCGGAATACTCAGGTTTAACTTGACGAGCCTAGCATATAACAGATATGGCCTCGGAACACGGAGACCGAAAGGTCGAGCGTGAATCATATAGTAGATATGATCAACATAGTGATGTTCACCATTGAAACTACTCCATCTCACGTGATGATCGGACATGGTTTAGTTGATTTGGATCACGTGATCACTTAGAGGATTAGAGAGATATCTATCTAAGTGGGAGTTCTTAAGTAATATGATTAATTGAACTTAAATTTATCATGAACTTAGTCCCTGATAGTATCTTGCTTGTTTATGTTGATTGTAGATAGATGGCTCGTGCTGTTGTTCCGTTGAATTTTAATGCGTTCCTTGAGAAAGAAAAGTTGAAAGATGATGGTAGCAATTACACGGACTGGGTCCGTAACTTGAGGATTATCCTCATTGCTGCACAGAAGAGTTACGTCCTGGAAGCACCGCTGGGTGCCAGGCCTGCTGCTGGAGCAGCACCAGATGTTATGAACGTCTGGCAAAGCAAAGCTGATGACTACTCGATAGTTCAGTGTGCCATGCTTTACGGCTTAGAACCGGGACTTCAACGACGTTTTGAACATCATGGAGCATATGAGATGTTCCAGGAGTTGAAGTTAATATTCCAACAGAATGCCCGGATTGAGAGATATGAAGTCTCCAATAAGTTCTATAGCTGCAAGATGGAGGAGAATGGTTCTGTCAGTGAGCATATATTCAGAATGTCTGGGTATTATAATCACTTGAATCAACTGGGAGTCAATCTTCCAGATGATTGTGTTATTGACAGAATTCTCCCATCACTGCCACCAAGCTACAAAGGCTTCGTGATGAACTATAATATGCAAGGGATAGATAAGACAATGCCCGAGCTCTTCGCAATGCTAAAAGCTGCGGAGGTAGAAATCAAGAAGGAGCATCAAGTTTTGATGGTCAATAAGACCACTAGTTTCAAGAAAAAGGGCAAAGGGAAGAAGAAGGGGAACTTCAAGAAGAACAGCAAACAAGTTGCTGCTCAAGAGAAGAAACCCAAGTCTGGACCTAAGCCTGAAACTGAGTGCTTCTACTGCAAGCAGACTGGTCACTGGAAGCGGAACTGCCCCAAGTATTTGGCGGATAAGAAGGATGGCAAGGTGAACAAAGGTATATGTGATATACATGTTATTGATGTGTACCTTACTAATGCTCGCAGTAGCAAATGGGTATTTGATACTGGTTCTGTTGCTAATATTTGCAACTCAAAACAGGGACTACGGATTAAGCGAAGATTGGTTAAGGACGAGGTGACGATGCGCGTGGGAAACGGTTCCAAAGTCGATGTGATCGCAGTCGGCACGCTACCTCTACATCTACCTTTGGGATTAGTATTAGACCTGAATAATTGTTATTTGGTGCCAGCGTTGAGCATGAACATTATATCTGGATCTTGTTTGATGCGATACGGTTATTCATTTAAATCAGAGAATAATGGTTGTTCTATTTATATGAGTAATATCTTTTATGGTCATGCACCCTTGAAGAGTGGTCTATTTTTGATGAATCTCGATAGTAGTGATACACATATTCATAGTGTTGAAGCCAAAAGATGCAGAGTTGATAATGATAGTGCAACTTATTTATGGCACTGCCGTTTAGGTCATATCGGTGTAAAATGCATGAAGAAACTCCATACTGATGGACACTGATTATGAATCACTTGGCACTTGCGAATCGTGCCTCATGGGCAAGATGACCAAAACACCGTTCTCCGGTACTATGGAGAGAGCAACAGATTTATTGGAGATCATACATACAGATGTATGTGGTCCGATGAATGTTGAGGCTCGTGGCGGATATCGTTATTTTCTCACCTTCACAGATGATTTAAGCAGATATGGTTATGTCTACTTAATGAAACACAAGTCTGAAACATTTGAAAAGTTCAAAGAATTTCAGAGTGAAGTTGAAAATCATCGTAACAAGAAAATTAAGTTTCTACGATCTGATCGTGGAGGAGAATATTTGAGTTACGAGTTTGGTCTACATTTGAAACAATGCGGAATAGTTTCGCAACTCACGCCACCCGGAACACCACAACGCAATGGTGTGTCCGAACATCGTAATCGTACTTTACTAGATATGGTGCGATCTATGATGTCTCTTACAGATTTACCGCTATCGTTTTGGGGTTATGCTTTAGAGACGGCCGCATTCACGTTAAATAGGACACCGTCGAAATCCGTTGAGACGACGCCTTATGAACTATGTTTTAGCAAGAAAACGAAGTTGTCGTTTCTTAAAGTTTGGGGCAGCGATGCTTATGTGAAAAAACTTCAACCTGATAAGCTCGAACCCAAATTGGAAAAATGTGTCTTCATAGGATATCCAAAAGAAACTGTTGGATACACCTTCTATCACAGATCTGAAGGCAAGACTTTTGTTGCTAAATTCGGAGTCTTTCTAGAAAAGGAGTTTCTCTCGAAAGAAGTGAGTGGGAGGAAAGTAGAACTTGATGAGGTAACTGTACCTGCTCCCTTATTGGAAAGTAGTACATCACAGAAATCTGTTTCTGTAGCACCTACACCAATAGTGAGGAAGCTGATGATATTGATCATGAAACTTCAGATCAAGTTACTACAGAACCTCGTAGATCAACCAGAGTAAGATCCAAACCAGAGTGGTACGGCAATCCTGTTCTGGAAGTCATGCTACTAGATCATGACGAACCTATGAACTATGAAGAAGTGATGGTGAGCCCAGATCCGCAAAGTGGCTAGAAGCCATGAAATCTGAGATGGGATCCATGTATGACAACAAAGTGTGGACTTTGGTTGACTTGCCCGAGGGTCGGCAAGCAATAGAGAATAAGTGGATCTTTAAGAAGAAGACTGACGCTGACGGTAATGTTACTGTCTACAAAGCTCGACTTGTCGCGAAAGGTTTTCGACAAGTTCAAGGGATTGACTACGATGAGACCTTCTCACCCGTAGCGATGCTTAAGTCTGTCCCAATCATGTTAGCAATTGCCACATTTTATGATTATGAAATTTGGCAAATGGATGTAAAGACTGCATTCCTGAATGGATTTCTGGAAGAAGAGTTGTATATGATGCAACCAGAAGGTTTTATCGATCCAAAGGGAGCTAACAAAGTGTGCAAGCTCCAGCGATCCATTTATGGACTGGTGCAAGCATCTCGGAGTTGGAATAAACGCCTTGACAGTGTGATCAAAGTATTTGGGTTTATACAGACTTTTGGAGAAGCCTGTATTTACAAGAAAGTGAGTGGGAGCTTTGTAGCATTTCTGATATTATATGTAGATGACATATTACTGATTGGAAATGATATAGAATTTCTTGATAGCATAAAGGGATACTTGAATAAGAGTTTTTCAATGAAAGACCTCGGTGAAGCTGCTTACATATTGGGCATTAAGATCTATAGAGATAGATCAAGACGCTTAATTGGACTTTCACAAAGCACATACCTTGGCAAAGTTTTGAAGAAGTTCAAAATGGATCAAGCAAAGAAAGGGCTCTTGCCTGTGTTACAAGGTGTGAAGTTGAGTAAGACTCAGTGCCCGACCACTGCAGAAGATAGAGAGAAGATGAAAGATGTTCCCTATGCTTTAGCCATAGGCTCTATCATGTATGCAATGCTGTGTACCAGACCTGATGTGTGCCTTGCTATAAGTTTAGCAGGGAGGTACCAAAGTAATCCATGAGTGGATCACTGGACAGCGGTCAAGAATATCCTGAAGTATCTGAAAAGGACTAAGGAAATGTTTCTCGTATATGGAGGTGACAAAGAGCTCGTCGTAAACGGTTATGTTGATGCAAGCTTTGACACTGATCCGGACGATTCTAAATCGCAAACCGGATACGTATTTACATTAAACGGTGGAGGTGTCAGTTGGTGCAGTTCTAAACAAAGCGTCGTGGCGGGATCTACATGTGAAGCGGAGTACATAGCTGCTTCGGAAGCAGCAAATGAAGGAGTCTGGATGAAGGAGTTCATATCCGATCTAGGTGTCATACCTAGTGCATCGGGTCCAATGAAAATCTTTTGTGACAATACTGGTGCAATTGCCTTGGCAAAGGAATCCAGATTTCACAAGAGAACCAAACACATCAAGAGACGCTTCAATTCCATCCGGGATTTGGTCCAGGTGGGAGACATAGAGATTTGCAAGATACATACGGATCTGAATGTAGCAGACCCGTTCACTAAGCCTCTTCCACGAGCAAAACATGATCAGCACCAAGACTCCATGGGTGTTGGAATCATTACTGTGTAATCTAGATTATTGACTCTAGTGCAAGTGGGAGACTGAGGGAAATATGCCCTAGAGGCAATAATAAAGTTATTGTTTATTTCATTATATATCATGATAAATGTTTATTATTCATGCTAGAATTGTATTAACCGGAAACATAATACATGTGTGGATACATAGACAAACAGAGTGTCACTAGTACGCCTCTACTTGACTAGCTTGTTAATCAAAGATGGTTAAGTTTCCTAACCATAGACAAAGGAGTTGTCATTTGATTAACAAGGTCACATTATTAGTTGAATGATCTGATTGACATGACCCATTCCATTAGCTTAGCACCCGATCGTTTAGTATGCTGCTATTGCTTTCTCCATGACATATACATGTTCCTTTGACTATGAGATTATGCAACTCCCGTTTACCGTAGGAACACTTTGTGTGCTACCAAACGTCACAACGTAACTGGGTGATTATAAAGGAGCTCTATAGGTGTCTCCGAAAGTATTTGTTGGGTTGGCGTATTTCGAGATTAGGATTTGTCACTCCGAATGTCGGAGAGGTATCTCAGGGCCTTCTCGGTAATGCACATCACATAAGCCTTGCAAGCATTGCAACCAATTAGATAGTTGCAAGATGATGTATTACGGAACGAGTAAAGAGACTTGCCGGTAACGAGATTGAACTAGGTATTGGATACCGACGATCGAATCTCAGGCAAGTAACATACCGATGACAAAGGGAACAACGTATGTTGTTATGCGGTCTGACCGATAAAGATCTTCGTAGAATGTGTAGGAGCCAATATGGGCATCCAGGTCCCGCTATTGGTTATTGACCAGAGATTTGTCTCAGTCATGTCTACACTGTTCTCGAACCGTAGGGCCCGCACGCTTAAGGTTACGATGACAGTTATTATGAGTTTATGCATTTTGATGTACCTAAGTTAGTTCGAAGTCCCGGATGAGATCACGGACATGACGAGGAGTCTCGGAATGGTCGAGACGTAAAGATTGATATATTGGACGACTATATTCGGACATCGGAATGGTTTCGAGTGGTTTCGGATAAAACCGGAGTGCGGGAGGGGTTACCGGAACCCCCCGGGGAAGTAATGGGCCTTATTGGGCCCGAGGGGAGAGAGAGGGCTGCGGCCAGGAGGTGGCGCGCGCCCCCCCATGGGGAGTCCGAATTGGACAAGGAGGGGGGGGGGGGGGGCGGCCCCCCTTTCCCTCTCCCTCTCCCTCTCTTTCCTTCCCCCCTCTCTTCCTAGTTGGACTAGGAAAGGGGAGTCCTACTCCCACTAGGAGGAGGACTCCCCCCTCCCTTTGGCGCGCCCCATAGGGTCGGCCGGCCTCCCCCCTTGCTCCTTTATATACGGGGGCAGGGGGGCACACTAGAACACACAAGTTGATCTTCGTGATCGTTCCTCAGCCGTGTGCGGTGCCCCCCTCCACCATATTCCACCTCGGTCATATTGTCGCGGTGCTTAGGCGAAGCCCTGCGTCGGTAGTTCATCAAGATCGTCACCACGCCCTCGTGCTGACGAAACTCTTCCCCGAGAGCTTTGCTGGATCGGAGCCCGGAGAACGTCATCGAGCTGTACGTGTGTCAAGAACTCGGAGGCGCCGGAGTAACTGCGCTTGGATCGGTCGGATCGGGAGGAGGACGTACGACTACTTCCTCTACGTTGTGTCAACGCTTCCGCTTCGGTCTACGAGGGTACGTAGACAACACTCTCCCCTCTCGTTGCTATGCATCACCATGATCTTGTGTGCGCGTAGGAATTTTTTTGAAATTACTACGTTTCCCAACAGAGTCTGCTTCTGAGGAGGCGGAGGTGGAGTCCGAGGAGGAGTCCGACCCTGGTGTTGCAAGTCTGGCTCTAGCTACTGCCTATGTTGCGAAGTCCATCTTCAACACTGAAGACAATGACTTCCACGCCAACGCTGAAGCTGATGATAAGGATGACCCTACTCCCACCTACTACTTCATGGCACGTGGTGCCAAGGTAAAATCACGCGATGCTTACTTTCAAACATCTAGTGAAGATGACTCTGATTGTGAATCCAAACCTAGCTACAAAACACTTGCTAAAATTGCAACTGAACAACAAAAGGCTATGGAACATACTCAAAAACTGTTAGACAAAAGCGATGACCTGTTGGACGCGGAAATGACTCGTTCACAGTCCTTAGTTGAAGACATAAAAATTCTTCATGCTAAGTACCAAGAACTTGAAAGTCGTCATGATACGCTCACAACCACTCATGAAAAGCTCTCCTATGATTATCTTCAAAGGAAGCAAGAGCTTGAGAAGTTGAGAGCGGCTCATGAAGATCTTCAAAAAGAGAATGAGTCACTACGCGCACAACAGATCAGTCCCGCTCAGGATGGATTTGAACCACCATGTCTAAAATGCATTGAGCGTGATAACGCTACCTCTGTTGCTGGATGTTCCACTACTGCTGCTGTTGCATTGTCTTCAACTACTGATGTGGTAACTAACCCCTCTGCGGAGGATACCACTGCTATTGCTGATGAAAATGCTAGGTTGAAGACATTACTTGAAACAGGGATGTATAAAAGCCTGAAAGGGCATCAGACACTTTGCGATGTCCTCAAAAAGCAGATTCTGAACCAAAACCCTAGGAAAGAGGGTGTTGGGTTCGAGAGGAAAATGAATGTTGATGGTTCCTACTGGAAGCCTGAGCAGTATCCCAAAACCACATGGGTTGCTGTAAAGGGACCTTCAGTGGATCCATCCACCTTATCTGGCTTTACCTGTGCTAACCCTCTCATCATTGATGAATCCTTTGATGCAAACTATAAACTGTTCAAGAATCAGAATGGTGAAGTGTTTGCCAGATATATTGGTACTAACTGTAGGAATGGGCCACCTATGAAGAAGATCTGGGTACCCAAAAGCTGTCTTGAGAAGCTTCCAGTGAATGTCATCATGACACCACCTGGGAAGAAGACAAATCCCATACATAAGGCTTCATATGGTCCAAAGGCTTCATACAGACAGAGGACTCACCTGAGTCACCCTAACGCCAATGTTTTGCAGGGAAACCGTACTCAAACCTATGAATATGAGCGTGTATCTTCAAACCGCTATGTTCATAAAACTAAGAACTTTTCTGCTTATTCATATGAGTATTGTTCATCTCCTGCAAGGCTATTTGCTAGGGCTCCAAAGCCGAAGTTCTCTGATGCTGCACTTAGACTCATTGCTTCTAAGCCACCCCAGAAGATGTGGGTGGTTAAGAAGAATTAACTTTCTTTTGCAGGGAAAGGTCTCCAGCCGAAAATCAAAGGCGTCTGATGCTATTGCTGGGGACCTAAAATATCTTGTAGGGCGCAAGATCAAATGCCCAAATGGTCTCACTATGTATTTTGTTCCTGAATCGCTTACCATTCATCCTATCAGTCCTAATCTTGATCTGAGCTTCCATAAGCCTCTTGCCCGTCAAATGTTTATGCTTCACAATACTCTTGGTGAAGCCTATCCTCCTAACTGTAATGCAGAGTATGACACCTCGTGCTTCAGAATGGATTATGGACAGCGGATGCACTAATCATATGACTGGTGATCAAAATGTTCTCATGGACTCAACCTTACGTCCATCTGATAAGAGTCACATCACATTTGCTGACACTGGTAAAAGCAAGGTATTGGGTCTAGGTAGAGTTGCAATCTCAAGGGATCAGCACATGGATAAAGTGATGCTTGTTGAATCCCTTGGCTTCAACTTAATGTCTGTCTCAATGCTTTGCGACCTGAACATGGTTGTAATATTTGGAAAATATCATTGCCTTGTACTATTGGAATCTGACAAATCTCTAGTCTTTGAATGGTACAGGAAAGATGATCTGTACATGGTAGATTTCTCAGCAGGTCCACAGCTTGCCAGATTTCTTCTTACAAAAGCTTCAGAATGCTGGCTATGGCATCGGAGGCTGGGGCATGCTGGGATGAGGAACTTACATACGCTCGTCAAGAAGAAGCATGTTATTGGCGTTGAACATGTCAAGTTCAAGAAAGATCATTTGTGCAGTGCCTGCAAAGCTGGAAAGATGACTAGGGCCAAGCATCCCTCGAAGACAATCATGACTACGTCTCAACCCTTCGAGCTGCTACACATGGACTTATTTGGCCCAACTCACTACTCTACCCTCACTACGACTGCCTGTCTCTATGGCTTCGTCATTGTTGATGATTACTCAAGATACACATGGGTGCACATAATTCTCTACAAGACCGAAGTGCAAGATGTTTTCAGACGTTTTGCCAATCCAGCCATGAACAATTATGGAGTCAAGATCAAGCATATCAGAAGTGACAACGGCACTGAGTTCAAGAACACCGGACTTGATCTTTATCTGGATACAATGGGAATCACTCATGAGTTCTCTGCTCCTTACACACCTTAGCAAAATGGCATCGTAGAGCGCAAGAACAGAACCCTCATTGAGATGGCTCGGATGATGCTCGACGAATACAAGACCCCAAGAAAGTTCTAGCCTGAAGCTATTGATACAGCATGCCACATCATCAATCGTGTTTATATCCATAAGCTTCTAAACAAAACATCCTATGAGCTCCTCACTGGCAAGAAGCCAAATGTAAGCTACTTCAGAGTATTTGGAGCATGGTGTTGGATCAAGGATCCCCATCACAAGTCAAAATTTGCACCAAAAGCTCATGAAGGCTTCATGCTCGGTTACGGAAAGGATTCACACTCTTACAGAGTCTTCAACCTCTATCTCTATAAAATCGTCGAAACTATAGATGTGCGGTTTGATGAAACCAATGGTTCAAAAAGAGAGCTCCTGCCAAGTAATCTTGAAGAAGCTTCACCCAGCGAGTCTATCAAGCTAATGGGAACTGGTGAAATCATGCCTGCTGAAGCACAACCTGAAGAGGAACTTATCATTTCTGCACCCAACCAATCTGAAGACAATGCTCAGCCTGAAGACAATCCTCCCAATGATGACAATGATGAGCAAGAACAAATTCTTCGTCCAGCTCATCCTCGTGTTGCAAGTGAAGTGCAAATTGAGAAGATAATTGATAGCATCAATGCACCTGGTCCACTTACTCGTTCAAGAGCAACGCAGTTAGCAAATTTATGTGGGCACTTTTCTTTTGTGTCAATATCAGAACCCAAGAAAGTTGCTGAAGCCTTTATGGAACCTTAATGGATTCAAGCAATGCAAGAAGAGCTTCAACAGTTCAAGCTGAACAATGTTTGGGAACTTGTCAAGCGTCCTGACCCTCGCAAGCATAACATCATTGGAACAAAATGGATATATCGAAACAAGCAAGATGAGCATGGCCAAGTCGTCAGAAACAAAGCACGTCTCGTTGCACAAGGATATACTCAAGTGGAGGGGATTGACTTCGATGAAACATTTGCTCCTGTGGCTAGACTTGAAGCTATTCGCATATTGCTAGCCTATGCTAACCACAACAATATCCTGCTATATCAAATGGATGTGAAGAGTGCATTTCTCAATGGCAAGATTGAAGAAGAAGTATACGTTGCACAACCACCCGGCTTTGAAGATCCAAAACATCCTGACATGGTGTACAAACTAAACAAAGCGCTGTATGGCCTCAAACAAGCTCCTCGCGCTTGGTATGATACAATCAAAGACTTCCTGAAGAGCAAAGGCTTCAAACCTGGATCCCTCGATCCTACACTCTTCACGAAGACATATGATGGTGAACTATTTGTGTGCCAAATCTATGTTGATGACATTATCTTCGGCTGCACCAACCAGAAGTACAGTGATGAGTTTGGATACATGATGCAAGAGCAATATCAGATGTCCATGATGGGTGAGCTGAAGTTCTTCCTTGGTCTTCAAATTCGTCAGCAAAGGAATGGCATCTTCATATCTCAAGAGAAATACCTCAAAGATTGCCTGAAGAAGTTTGGAATGCAAGATTGTAAAGGTTACACGACGCCAATGCCAGCCAAACATCATCTGGGTCCCGACGAAAATGGTAAAGAGTTCGATCAACAGGTATACCGCTCCATGATTGGTTCTTTACTTTACCTATGTGCATCTAGGCCAGATACTATGCTTAGTGTTTGCATGTGTGCTCGATTCCAAGCGGCACCAAAGGAATCGCATCACCTAGCTGTGAAGCGAATTCTTCGATATTTGGCTCACACCCCAACACTAGGATTATGGTATCCAAAGGGCTCAGAGTTTGATCTGGTTGGATTTTCGGATGCTGATTATGCTGGTGACAAGGTGGATCGCAAGTCTACATCAGGCACATGTCACTTTCTAGGACGATCACTTGTCTGTTGGTCTTCAAAGAAGCAGAACTGCGTGTCACTCTCAACTGCTGAATCTGAATACAATGTTGCTGGATCTTGCTGTGCTCAGCTTCTATGGATGAAGCAAACTCTCAAGGACTATGGCATCAATCTGAAACAAGTACCTCTCTTCTGCGACAACGAAAGCGCCATCAAGATTGCCAACAACCCAGCCCAGCACTCGAAGACAAAGCACATTGAAATTCGTCATCACTTTCTCAGAGATCATGTCATGAAGAAAGATATTGATATCATTCATGTCAACACTGAAGAGCAATTGGCAGATATCTTCACAAAGCCCTTGGACGAGAAAAGGTTTTGCAAGTTACGGTGTGAGCTAAATATCTTGGAATCCTCAAATGTCCTGTGATCAGGCACACATCCTAACACTTATGCATGTTGATGACTTAGATGTGCAACACACGAAGTAAAGTATATCTTCAATCAATGAAGACTTACATTCTGAGTGTGAATACATTAAAGTGGAATTTGACTTAGGAGCGCCACGATAATTGTGCGCCGTGTCTGGGTCTAATACTTCCTATACGGTGGGTAACGCCACCACCAAACCTTTCTGTTTGAAGTGTTTCACTCATGACGTTGCATTTGAATGTCTTCGCATTCGGTTTGTCTTCCAATTCACTTTATCTTCATGATTATCTTCACTACGTTGATTCGACTGCTGTTTGATATATATATACTAGTATTCTGTCCTCTATAGCATTCACTTATAGCTATGTTTTCTTGTTGAATCATTTGAACTAAGTGAATGTGATCGGACCCTAATATGTCTATGCTTCCTATCTCAAACTCTATCTGTCCAAATCATATGCATTCTATTGAAACTGTCGAATGTCTTCTCTGCGTCCTTGTCAGCAGAAGATACAGAGACAAACATTAAATCTGTTTTAAATGTGTCATTCTTATTGCCTGAAATCCGGAGAAGCCGGAACGTCTATCCGACAAACCTGGCGGGCGTGGGAATGTGGGACAACTATGTGTGTGTTGCATGCTTGCCACGTGCCCGTCAGATGTGAACCGCCAGGGGCACCTGCGTAATTGCGCTGTGCTGCCCACTTCCTTATAAATACTTGTCCCCTGCGGTGAAAGAAACTTCTTCCACCTCTCCACCTCGTCAAAACCCTAGCGCCACCGCTAGCTCTCGACGACGCCGGCAACGAAGCGCTTAGCTGCCACGACTTCTCCGACGCCGTCCTCACGCCGGCCGCGGACATTGTCCTCTCCGCCGCCGCCGTAGGTGTCCTCCGTCGCCAAGTTAGGACACGGTGGATTGAACTGCTCGGTCTCCTACTCTTCCCATCTAGCAGTTCTTCGTGTGGTAAATAAAACTCTCTTTTTACCATCTTTTTGATCTTCAAAGATTCATCCTGTCTACCAAAATAGGTTTCTGCCTATACATGTTTAGATCCATTCTGTCTGCATCTCATACTGCCTAGCATATTCACTTAAGCTTCATAATAAGTTAGATTCCTCACTTGTACCTATTCGTGGATTCGTACAAATCTGGAACCAACTCTCAACATATAAGTGAATGTCTTCGCTTCATGAGGTCAATGTCTTCAAACTGATTTATCTTCAAATCTTCTGAGAATGCATATGACCTCTTCCCCTTCCCTCGCATCTCTAATGCTGTCACACGTACATGTCCGTGGGAGAATCCCTTGGTTCTCATAGTCTGCTTTCGTTTGCAGAATTTTTACAGCATCACATTAATTCTCCCGAAGCCAGTTCCTGTTTGTCCAGCAAGAGGAAGCCTTTGAAGCCTTTGAACGTATTGAAACCATTCAGTTTGAAGTTTATGGCTACAGAAAAATCAGCAAGGAAGGGTGGCAGGTAGCGCCGTGGCAACACATCAAAAGATTTGCCACCAGATCTAGCAGAGCTTTACAAGACAGATCCTGAGGAGGATTACAATCAGCGCAAGACACGAATCCAATGGATTCGAAGATATTGGGCTGAGGAATGGTTCAAGTACCGCTTCGTGACCAAGGAATACACTGAGAAAAATGCGATAAAGTGTCCTTGGGGAGATATCACTTACAGAGGTCTTCAACCCAAGAACAAAGCTGAAGCTATTAAACAAAGGTTCTACCCGTGCATGGTCAGAGGACCACAGCCTGCAAATGCCGACCCCACTTCTCTCTTGTGGTGTCGCGATGACGACCTTTTCAAACGCAACTTTCAATTTGCTAAGGCATCAGCAAAAGAGAACAAGAAGTCACTGGGTTTGAACTTCAACTCTGGCCCATCTTCTCCTAGGGAGGATGGCACTCGTGAAGCTGATCAAAACGAGATTGGCCCCTTCTATGATTTTCAAGGTCTCCTCACCTACATTGCAGTCCAAGGAGCTGCTGTTGGGGACGCTTCTGAAGAGGCTGACACAGATGAAGCACCTCCTGCCCCAAAGCCCCAGAAGCAGAAGAAGGCTAAGGCGTCAAAACCAACTGCATCACCAAAAGCTTCGCACTTGAAGCCGCTGGCCACTGCACCTCCTGAAGATAGTGTGTAGTCTGAAGACTTGTCACGCATCTCCAAGAAGACGGAGAAGAAGAAGAAACTTGTCAAGCGTACTAATCAGGCACTGACCCCTACTGCTATTCTGCGTGAAGAGCACATTGATCTGTCTAGTGATGAAGATCTTGCAGATGATGCCCTTGAGCAACTGATCAAGAGCAAGGAAGAAGCAAAGATCTTCAATGATTTGCCTCTCTTTGATGTGACAATCATTCAGAACTTCATTGATGAGTGGTTTGACTCACCAAATCTCAGCTTTTACGATCTACAAGTTCCCATTGGCCTCAGCGTCTCCTTCAATGGAGCCATTGCTTCAGAGCTTGCTCTCGCTCAGCGCATCGTTGAGCTGAAGCACAAGATCGACTATGAGAAAGCTCAGTTCAAGAAGCATATGGAAAAGCTCAGCGTGCAAGATGTCAAAAACTTCAAAGTTATGATGCACGAGCTCAAAGAAGCCTTTGTCAAGAAGCGTGAAGAAGCCAAAGGTTCTCGAGAGCGCATGAAGAGCCTGGCTGACAAATGTGTGCAAGCCTACAATGAGGCTGAGAAGCGCAAGGCACTTGGTCGTCCTGGTATTGACCCAAGAATGGCTGCAAAGAAGAAAAAGTCATCGACTGACCAAACTGCTCCTTCAAGGCAGGAAGAGCCGCACATTGTCTTCCCAACTAGCATGACCGGCTCGAAGCCAAAGGTCAGATCAACTGCTTCTGAGCTAAAGAAGACGAGAACTGCTGAGGCTGAAGCCAGAAAAAGGAAAAATCCTGAAGCCTCTGACGCTGCTCCCACTAAGAAGAAGCGCAGAACCAAAAAGGATAGGGATGCTCCGTCAGAGCCCTTAGTTGTTAAACCAATTTCAATGGTCCCTCCTACATCTGATCATCAAGAACAAAGGATGATAGTTCATGAGCCTGCTTCCACACAGGCTCATGAAGCTGAAGACATTCCAGCAGTTGACCCCAACGCTGCTGAAGACATTGGTCACCATGACAATGTTGAAGATGATGAAGTCCTTCCTCAGATCGAACACAACCTGGTATCATCGCCTGTTCTCACGAACAACGAACTCATCAGCATTTGTCGTCCTATGACGCCAATTGCTCAGGATGCTTCGTGGGCTGATCACCCAACACCACAAGAAACCCCAATTACTCCCCAACAACAACAAGAAGAGGAAGACTTTGAGGCCCAGCCAACTCCATCTCCAAAGGCGTCGCCAGCGTTACACAGGCTTCGCAAAGGACAAAGGCCTCAAGTCACCACCCAGAGCGTTCCAGAAGGAGAAGTGCCTCAAAAATCTGTTGCACGTCAACTGTTTCCAGATGCCACTCCCACTGTGAATGTCTCTGAGTCTGAAGCCAAAGGTGCTGAAGACATTCCGGCTGCATCAGCCGATGAAAGACAAGAAGATGAACGTGTCCCAACTCCCCCCGTTGAATAAGAAGCTGTTCCAGAAGTGAACCTGCCAGTGCCCGACCCTCCAGCTCGTCAAGTGGAGGATGAAAATCTTCAGGCTGCCACCACCAACACCAATGAAGCCAATGACGTTGTCATGGCTGACGCAAATGTGGAGCCTGCACCAACAAATGTGCCAGAAGCCAATGCTGCATCTGCACCTGAAGCCAATGTTGACGCCTCTGCTCCTGTTCCGCCACCAAGGCCACACACTATCGAGCAAGCTTTCAACTATGGTCAGCTCATTTCTGTCAAATGGCCTGTTCTGACTCCTCCGCCTGCTGCTGCTGGCCCTCAGTTTGAGTACCATGTTGAGCATAGGCCACGGGTTCAGAAGCCACAGCCCAGGTTGCCAAGGTTTCCAGGTACTGCATCAGCACCAGGATCTTTCAATATCAATGGCTTCAAGGCACGCAATACCTTCTTTGATAGTGCAAAGAACCCTTACTCAAGAGCAAGGATATCTTCTGATCGGTTCTGGAGCTATCAGCAGCAAAGCTATTACTCATGCATTCTGTACAATCAAGGTCGCATTTTCCCACATATGTGTCTTGATGCTGAAGCCATCACTGGTCTGCCCTGTCTGGAAGAGGCTCTGGACTGCTTCAGAGAATCCGGCCTGCTGCCGTTTGTCACCGATAAGGAGCACTGGAATGAAGAGTTACTGCTCCAATTCTATGCCACTCTCCATATTTGTGTCTACTACAGAGATACAAAGACATGGGTTCTTGAGTGGATGACCGGAAATGTTCATCATGAAGCCAAAGCCATTGATGTCATTGAACTTACTGGCCTGCCCTCCGTAGATGATCTTTATGAACCTGGCTGTCAGCTCCACAATGATGCTATGGAGAGCATCTTCCACAAGCCTGAACCCAATATGAGTCAGATGCTCAGCATGATGAAGCCATTGCCTCCAGATGCTGAATACCCGCAGGCGTTCCTTGTTGAAGACCTTGAGTATCTGCCCCGCACCATTTATCATATAATCAGGCAAACTCTTTGTCCTATCAAAGGACACTCTCCTAATGCCAAGCTGGAAGGCACAATGAAGACTTTGGTTTTCCATATTCTTCATGGCAAACGCTTCAATGCCCAAGACTTCTTCATTCGCCAACTTGCTGCATCTGGGTCTGACGTTTTTGGTCTGAAGTTCTATGCTCCCTGGATCATGCATCTGATCAAGCTTCACTCTGCCTTCAACTATCAACCCTCTGCACGCAATCATATCATATTCATGACAGATGTTGATTTGTCTGTTGAAGCCATATACCCAGAGACTACAAAGGAGCCTCTTAGTCTTCAGAATGCTGACCATCAAAGCTTCACTCAAAATGATGAAGGAGTTCAAGCTGTCGCTCGAGTCTACCCTCTGGCTGGGATTACTCGCATGCCTCATCGTGCGCAAACAGAAGCCACCGAGAGCACAATTGCCCAAAGGCCTAAGAAGCGCTCCCGCATTCTCAATGATCGAGAGCTTCTGGTTGCCCTTCATCAGAAACATGATAAGCATCATGACTGGCTTAAGCGCCAAATGCAAAGCCTCGTGGTGGACGTCAATCGCATTCACAATCTTGCCACCAAGAATGCCTTTGCCACACATGAAACGTGTCGGCGATCATGGAAGAGTTTGACACTGCTCAGTGCTGAAGCGGATCTTCAAGATGATGGCTTCACAGAGAAATTCAAGTTCGACTCCACTCCCCCATGGAATGCTGTCCTACGTCGCACTCCATCTCTTGAAGACTCTGAATATTCCTCTTCTGCTGCAACTGTAAATGCCAAAGTGATCGATGAAGAAGACGATGCTACTTCACCGACCCCTTCTGCAAGAATCGACACTGCACCAAGCTCGCCTGCACCGCCAAACGACAACACCAACCCTGCTGCTTCACCTACTCATCATGAGGACGAGTAGATGCTCTATGTCTTCAAACCTTTTTGGTCATTACTGACAAAAGGGGGAGAAGCGTATGAGTTTGATAGTCTTCAAGCGGGTTCACATGGGCGGTTGCTTTATATTTTGCCTAGTGTTTACAACTCTCGCTGAGGGAGTCCTGGATTAGGGGGTGTTCGGATAGCCGAACTATATCCTCAGCCGGACTCCACGACTATGAAGATACAAGATTGAAGACTTCGTCCCGTGTCCGGAAGGTTCTTTCCTTGGCGTAGAAGGCAAGCTAGGCGTGCGGATATTCGAGATCTCCTACCAATGTAACCGACTCTGTGTAACCCTAACCCTATCCGGTGCCTATATAAACCGTAGGGTTGTAGTCCGTAGGACGAACACATCATAACCATCATCATACCCATAGGCTAGCTTCTAGGGTTTAGCCTTCTCGATCTCGTGGTAGATCTACTCTTGTACTACCCATATCATCAATATTAATCTAGCAGGAGTAGGGTTTTACCTCCATCGAGAGGGCCCGAACCTGGGTAAAATAAAGTGTCCCTTGTCTCCTGTTACCATCCGACCTTGACGCACAGATCGGGACCCCCTACCCGAGATCCGCCGGTTTTGACACCAAGATTGGTGCTTTCATTGAGAGTTCCTCTGTGTCGTCGCCTTTAGGCCCGATGGCTCCTTTGATCATCAACAACGATGAGGTCCAGGGTGAGACTTTTCTCCCCGGACAGATCTTCGTCTTCGGCGGCTTTGCTCTGCGGGCCAACTCGCTTGGTCATCTGGAGCAGATCGAGAGCTACGCCCCTGGCCATCAAGTCAGATTTGGAAGCCTAAACTACACGGCAGATATCCGCGCAGACTTGATCTTCGACGGATTCGAGCCACAGCCAAGCGCGCCGCACTATCTCGAGGGGCACGATATAGCTCTGCCTCCGAACAGTGTCCTGGAGGCCGCATACGCTCCGGCCCCGACCCTCGATTTGGAGCCCGCTGCGTTCTTTGAAGATGAACGGTTGGACGTCACCTCGGGGGATGCGATCTTAAAGGCCATTGAGCCGAACGCGAGCCCCGCGCTCCGCATGGCCTGTGACTCCAAGGAGCCGGACTCTTCTCCGAACTTCGGGTCGTCCGTGCCGCCGCCGATCGAATCATATTGGGCGCCTGTAATGGAGTTCACCGCCGCGGACATCTTTCAGTATTCACCTTTTGGTGATATTCTGAATTCTCTCAAGTCTCTCTCTTTGTCAGGAGAGCCCGGGCCGAACTATGGCCTGCGAGGTTGGGATTCGGACGACGAATAAATTCAAAGCCCACCCACCGCCCACTTAATAGCCACTGTCGACGATATATCCGACATGCTCGACTTCGGCTCCGAAGACTTCGACGGTATGTACGACGAAGGAGGAGACGAGCAAGAACCAGCACCTGTAGGGCGCTGGACCGCCACCTCGTCATACGACATATACATGGTGGATGCTCCAAAAGATGGAGATGGCGATGGAACAGCGGAGGATGGCACTTCGAAAAAGCCTCCAAAACGCCGACGTCAGCGGCGCCGCTCCAAATCCCGCCACAGCAGAAACGGTGATTCCGGCACGGGAGATAATACTACCACAGACAGCGCCGAAGAACACCAAAACCAGCAGGATTCGGCACAGGAAGATGGAGAAGACCGCCCTCATGAGAGAGCGGCAGAGCGAGTGGTCGAGGACGATAACTATATGCCTCCCTCCGAAGACGAGGCAAGCCTCGGCGACGATGAATTCATCGTACCATCGGACCCCGCCGAACAAAAGCGCTTTCAACGCAGGCTTTTAGCCACGGCGAACAGCCTAAAGAAAAAGCAGCAACAGCTTAGAGCTAATCAAGATTTGCTAGCTGACAGATGGACTGAAGTCCTTGCGGCCGAAGAGCACGAGCTCAGACGCCCCTCCAAAAACTATCCTAAGCGCAGGCCGCTACCCCAATCAGAGGAGGAAGCCCAAGACATGGCAGATCGGCCACCTCGCGGCCGCGACAGAGAAGCCTGTCGAACATCCAAACAAGCCATGCCCCGCAGCCGCTTTACCAAGGCACGGGAACACGAACCAGACCTGCGAGACGTCCTGGAGGACAAAGCAAGGCAAACAAGATCGATCTATGGATCGCGCGGACGCCCGGCGGCACGTGATAGTTTTCACTCCGGACACAATAAATCCGGCCGGGCCGAACACAACAGGAACAGCTCCTCTGAACTGCGTCGAGACATAGCCCAGTACAGGGGCGCCGCACACCCACTATGCTTCACAGACGAAGTAATGGATTATAGAATCCCAGAGGGTTTTAAACCCGTCAACATCGAGTCATACGATGGTACGACAGATCCGGCAGTATGGATTGAGGACTATCTCCTCCACATCCACATGGCACGTGGCGATGATTTGCACGCCATCAAATATTTACCCCTTAAGCTTAAGGTACCAGTCCAGCACTGGCTTAACAGCCTCCCCGCAGATTCGATTGGCTCTTGGGAGGACCTGGAGGCCGCATTCCTCGACAACTTCCAGGGGACCTACGTACGGCCACCGGACGCCGACGACCTAAGCCACATAATCCAGCAGCCAGAAGAATCGGCCAGGCAATTCTGGACACGGTTCCTAACAAAGAAAAATCAGATAGTCGATTGTCCGGATGCAGAGGCCTTAGCAGCCTTCAAGCATAACATCCGTGACGAGTGGCTTGCCCGGCACCTGGGACAGGAAAAGCCGAAATCCATGGCAGCCCTCACGACACTCATGACCCGCTTTTGCGCGGGCGAAGATAGCTGGCTAGCTCGCAGCAACAACTTATCGAAGAAGCAAGGTAATTCAGATACCAAGGACAAAAGTGGCAGGTCGCGACGGAATAAACAGAAACGCCGCGTCAGCAGCGACAATAATGAAGATACGGCAGTAAACGCCGGATTCAGAGGCCATAAATCTGGTCAGCGGAGAAAGCCATTCAAAAAGAATACCCAGGGCCCGTCCAGTTTGGACCGAATACTCGACCGCTCGTGCCAGATTCACGACACCCCCGAAAGGCCAGCCAATCACACCAACAGGGATTGTTGGGTGTTCAAGCAGGCAGGCAAGTTAAGAGCCGAAAACAAAAACAAGGGGCTAGACAGCGATGACGAAGAGGGGCCCAGGCCGCCGAACAACAACGGACAGAAGGGGTTTCCCCCACAAGTGCGGATGGTGAACATGATATACGCGACTCATATTCCCAAGCGGGAGAGGAGACGCGCGCTACGGGACGTATACGCGATGGAGCCAGTCGCCCCAAAGTTCAACCCATGGTCCTCTTGCCCGATCACTTTCGATCGAAGGGACCACCCCACCAGCATCCGTCACGGCGGTTTCGCCGCATTGGTTCTTGACCCAATCGTTGACGGATTTCACCTTACAAGAGTCCTCATGGACGGCGGCAGTAGCCTGAACCTGCTCTACCAGGATACAGTGCGGAAAATGGGCATAGATCCATCAAGGATCAAGCCCACAAGGACGACCTTTAAAGGCGTCATCCCAGGTGTAGAGGCCAATTGCATAGGCTCCATAATACTTGATGTGGTCTTCGGATCTCCGGACAACTTCCGAAGCGAAGAGTTAATCTTCGACATAGTTCCGTTCCGCAGTGGCTATCATGCTCTGCTTGGACGAACCGCATTCGCTAAATTCAATGTAGTGCCACACTACGCATATCTCAAGCTCAAGATGCCAGGCCCTCGAGGTGTAATCACGGTCAGCGGAAACACCGAACGCTCCATCCGTACGGAGGAACACACGGCGGCCCTCGCAGCAGGTACAAAGCAGCTTGTTAAGGCAGCTCTCGAGTCCGGCCGCTACAACGCAGGACAAAGCAAAACGCGCCCGGAGTAACCCGCAGCAAGACCGACTGGCGCGTTCAGAGCACGCGTAGCAATACGGCCCCAACCCCAGCCATCGCTACATAGCGGAGCTAGTACCTCGAGTACACAATTACGCCCTTACAATTCCATGGGCATAGGGGAAGGGGCATATAAAACGGCATGCCAACAATACGGCGTCAAACGTACTAGGGGCTGCCGGGTTCTTCTTTTCTTTCAGGACTCCATACTCTGGATACAGTGTTCGGCCTCGTTGCCGCACAGACGATACAGGACCCAGGAAAGCAGACAAAACAACACCGCATCATGGAACTCTCAGGTGGTCTCTATTTCGAGCGATATATCTGTTTCTAAATTCCGCGGCCTGCGCCTGATCAGGACATGTTCAATAGTCTAATTTTTTTTCGCACTACTTGTATCGTTCGGCTTGAATAAACAGCCTCCTCATAAATAATGCATAGCTTTTTGTCTATTTTTTGCATTATCTTCTTTTAATATACATATGTTTACTCAAATAACATGATCGCACCCATACACCATGGTACGGCAAACCACGCCAGGGGCTTTATTACCCTTCTATCTGGTGTGAGAAGTCCGTCCACTTTCACAAGTGCGGCACCCCGAACTTATAGCATTATATGCATCGGCTCCGAGTCATGATTTTGGTCATATGTTGGGTTTGCCCGGCTCCTATGTTTTGGTGCCTTACGTTCCGCTCTATCGGCTAAGGTAGCACTAGGAGAACCACTGCGATTGTGCCCCAGATCATGTGGGTGAGCACCTCAGTGGAGAAAGCTAAAACAGACTGTCATGATAAGGCGCGAGACCGGTCACTGTTCGAGAGGTTTTTCGAGTCCCTAAAGGCTTATGCCGCTTCGAGCGGAGAGCTGGTTAAGTCCGGCTAAAGGCGTGGATAGTGCCCCGAATTCGGCCTTCCGAACTAGGGGCTTCGCCGAAATTTAAAATTATAACGTTCTATGGCTAAATGAGAGTGTTCAAGCATTATAGTCCGATGGCCTGGTTCGCTGTGCTGAGCGCCCCCCTCGAAGGACCCAACTATGGGAACAAGAGCCCTCAGGTTTATCCCGAACACCCCAGCACTAGTTGCATGGGGGCAGAAGCCGACGACTCGCCATCTCTCAGTTATTGATAAACAGCCGCACAGAAAATAATATTTTAAATTCAGAAAGCATTGCTTAAGCGCATATGAACAAGTTTTCAGCGCACAGGATACAAACGAGCGAATTCATTGAAATATTACATCTTTGGCACACTCATCCGCGACAAGGCGAGCTCCAGCGAGAACTTCCTTGTAGTAGTTATCGGGCTTGCGATGCTCCTTCCCCTGCGGCGGCCCGTCCTTCACTAGCTTCTCTCCGTCCAGCTTGCCCCAGTGCACCCTTACACGGGCAAGGGCCCTCCGGGCACCTTCTATGCAGACGGAGCGCTTGATGACCTCAAGCCGTGGATAGGCATCCACCAGCCGCCGCACCAGCCCGAAGTAGCTCCCAGGCAGGGCCTCTCCAGGCCACAGCCGAACTAGTAAGCCCTTCATGGCCTGTTCGGCCGCCTTGTGGAGCTCGGCCAGCTGCTTCAGCTGATCGCTTAAGGGCAAAGGGTGTCCGGCCTCAGAATACTGAGACCAGAACACACTCTCCGTCGAGCTGTCCTCTTCAGCTCGGTAGAATGCGGCGGCGTCGGATGCGCTGCGGGGAAGATCGAAGAACGCCCCTGGAGAACTCCGGATTCGGGTAAGTAATAGGTATTTCACCTTTATATTCCTACTTTGCATTAAGAATGCCTTACCCGCTGCTATCTTTTTCACATCCTCCAACTCTTGAAGGGCCTTTTGGGCTTCGGCCTTGGCACTCTTGGTGTTCTCAATAGCCGACGCGAGCTTGGATGCTTGCGTTTTTGCCTCAAGCTCCAAACCCTCATGTTTCTTCATGAGAGCTTGCAGCTCTTGCTGCACCTCGCCGAATTGGACCCCAAGCTTTTCTCGCTCAGCGCGTTCCTCGGCCGCTTTCTTCTCGGCCGCAGCCAGTGCCTGCTTCAGGGTTGCCACCTCGGTTGTGGCCCCTACAATAAGCAGTACAATCCTGTTATTTCTTTTTGCAATGAAGCCTCTCTATAGGCACCTTTTTTCTTTTTTCTTTTTCTTTTTTCTTCTTCTAAGGGGTATTTCTTACATTCCTTTTCCACGAGCTGCCTTTTGGCATGGCCAAGCTCTTGCTCGGACCGCTCGAGGTCCTTTTTCAGGACTTCCACCTGCGCAGTCAGTGCGGCGGTGGACAACAGGGAAGCCTGCATACGCATATTAGACTTTTTATTTGACTCCTGCGAAAATTGTTGGATCCTCTATTCGGCTTTTCTTTCCGAACACCGAACAGAGCATCAGGGGCTACTGTCTATGCGGTAATGAATTTAGCATATTTTTTGCTTACCTGGAAGCCTGTTAGAAGGCTAGTGCAAGCTTCATTCAGTCCGCTCTTGGCGGACTGAACCCTTTGGACCACCGCACTCATAATAGTACGGTGCTCCTCGTCGATGGTGGCGCCTTCAAGCGCCTCCAGCAGACTATCCGGCGCCTCTGGTTGGACAGAGGTCGCCGGCTCAGACGGCTTACTCCTCTTGGAAGGAGTTCGCCCACCGCGAGCCAGGACGGTCGAGTCCGGCGCGGTGTCCGGCACAAAGCTGGACTGGGAGCCCTGGGGGGTTTCATCCCCTTTACTCCTGGGGTCCTGAGGGTTGCCTTGCGGCTCCTCCAGGACCACCTCCTCCTGCCTTGTTCGGCGGGACGCCGCTTCGGCGTCGTCCGCCCTGCTGGGGGAGACTGCGGACGGGACAGGGTTCATGTCCGACGAATCCAGGGAGCCGCTCGATGAATCATCGAGTGCGGCTCGGGGCGGGCTGCGCAAATAACATTCGACATTAGGGTAAGCTGCGCACTTGAAGATACTATGAGTCATTCTGGTATGTGAATACTTACGATGTCGCCGGACGCTTGGTTCTGTCCGGCCACTCCTTTCCGCCCTCTTCGGCGTTGGGGGAGTAGTCCGGCGGAGGGGTCTTCCTTTTCCTCGACCCCTCGGCCTCCCCTGTTGGGGCGGCCTTCTTCTTTTTCGCTCCCCTCGCTGGAGGGGGAGAGCTTCCTTGTTCCTCCTCCTCGTTTTCACGAGAGGAGGGCGTCGCAGACTCGCCAGATGAAGAGCTCGACACCACCACATTGCGGGCACTCTTTCGAGTCCCGGTGGTCTTCTTCTTCTTGACCTTCTTCTCCGGCACCACATAGGGCGCCGGAGCCAGTAGCTTCTCTAGGAGGGCCGGGGCTGGGTCTTCGAGCAGAGGAGCCGGACAGTTGATTGGTCCGGCTATCTTCAGCCACGCCTGTCAAAGGCAAAGGGAGTTTTTAGATCCCACATAGAGTTAATCTATGTAGAAAAGCTTAACGAACCTGTGAAAGGTATAAATAGCTTACCTCACCAGCGTTGCGCTGCGAGCTGTATCCGCGGTCCTCGGAAGCGGATGTGGGGCACTCGGCGCCTTTGGTTAGCACCTTCCAGACGTCTTCATACGTCGTGTCGAAGAGCCTATTGAGGGTTTGGTGCTGCGCCGGGTCGAATTCCCACAAAGTGAACTCCCGTTCTTGGCACGGGAGAATCCGGTGAACGAGCATGACCTGGATGATATTGACATGCCGGATGGGCTTGTTCATTAGGGACCGGATGCAAGTTTGCAGTCCGGTCACTTCTTCTTCGTTGCCCCACGATAGGCCCGTCTCTTTCCAGGACATGAGCCGCGTGGGGGGTCCGGATTGGAACTCAGGGGCCGCGACCCAATTCGAGTCGCGTGGCTCGGTGATGTAAAACCACCCTGCCTGCCACCCCTTTAAGGACTCCACAAAGGAGCCATCGAACCAGAGTGCGTTGGCCATTTTGCCGGCCATAGCACCTCCGCACTCCGCCTGGGTGCCGGACACCACCTTGGGCTTGACGTTGAAGGTCTGGAGCCAGAGGCCGAAGTGGGGGCGGATGCAGAGAAAGGCCTCACACAGGATGATAAACGCCGAGATATTGAGGATAAAGTTCGGGGCCAGATCGTGGAAGTCCAGGCCGTAGTAGAACATGAGCCCCCGGACAAAAGGGTGAAGTGGAAAACCCAGTCCGCGGAGGAAATGAGGGAGAAAAACTACCCTCTCATGGGGCCTTGGGTTGGGAAGAAGCTGCCCCGCCGCGGGAAGCCGGTGCGGGATGTCCTTGGACAGATATCCGGCCTTCCTAAGCTTTTTGATTTGACCCTCCGTAACGGAGGAAGCCATCCACTTGCCACCCGCTCCGGACATCGCTGGAGCAAGTTGGGGAAGAAAGAGCGAACTTGGGCGTTGGAGCTTGAGTGCGCAGGAGATGGATGGGCAAGGGAGGAAGAAGGCGTAGGTGAAAGAGGTGGATCTTTATCCCCTTATATAGGCTGATGCCGTTATGCGTCCCCACCTACCTAATAAAACTCGCTTGCCACTCACACGCCATGGTAAATGGCGCGGTTGGGTTACCCACGTCCGCATTAATGAGAATCCCGTTAAAAGGGGCACACGATCTCTGCTTCGATAAGACGTGCCAAGGAAACCGCCTCGTTGAACGTCCTGCGGTGGAACAGCAAAAAATAATCCATACAGAAGGCTTGGTCGCAGTGTTATGACGCACTGCGGAATACGTCAGTAGATTTGATTTGTGTTTGTATTATTCTCTATATGGCAATACGTGGAAACTTGTTTTGCAGAGCTGGACACTATCTTTTGGTGTTTATTATCTTCTTGAAGAATTTGGAGGAGGAACCCGCCTTGCAATGCCGAAGACAATTTGCGCACCGGACTCGTCGTCATTGAAGCCTGGTTCAGGGGCTACTGAGGGAGTCCTGGATTAGGGGGTGTTCGGATAGCCGAACTATATCCTCAGCCGGACTCCAGGACTATGAAGATACAAGATTGAAGACTTCGTCCCGTGTCCGGAAGGTTCTTTCCTTGGCGTAGAAGGCAAGCTAGGCGTGCGGATATTCGAGATCTCCTACCAATGTAACCGACTCTGTGTAACCCTAACCCTATCCGGTGCCTCTATAAACCGGAGGGTTGTAGTCCGTAGGACGAACACATCATAACCATCATCATACCCATAGGCTAGCTTCTAGGGTTTAGCCTTCTTGATCTCGTGGTAGATCTACTCTTGTACTACCCATATCATCAATATTAATCTAGCAGGAGTAGGGTTTTACCTCCATCGAGAGGGCCCGAACCTGGGTAAAATAAAGTGTCCCTTGTCTCCTGTTACCATCCGACCTTGACGCACAGATCGGGACCCCCTACCCGAGATCCGCCGGTTTTGACACCGACACTCGCGTTTTGATACATTTGGTTGTTTGAGTTGTAACACTTAAACTTGATGGTTGTCTGCTACTTATTTGATATTCTGTGATGCGATGATAAATTCCGCATGTGCGATGATAACTTCTGCACTTAGGTCATTCTGCAGACGTCCATTTTTCATTATGCATGTCATAATCTTTGCTATATCTTGTCATGCATGATGAATTGTCGTAATAAGTTGAAGAGGATCTCCACAAGTACAACCTGCCATGTGCATTTGCATTCCAAAAGCAAATTACTTATATGCACATCTTCAGGGGGAGCCTTTGAAACTTATGAAGACAAACCTCTACCCTTACAATTTCACATACTTTATCCCCGTTGAAAACTTCAACCAGTTTGTCATCAATCACCAAAAAGGGGGAGATTGTAAGTGCATCTAGTGCCACCCCTAGTTGGTTTTGGAGTATTGACGACAAATTTGGTTGAGGGACTAATGTGTTTGTGAGAATTGCAGGATAACACAGGTAGTGTCCCTCATTGATTCGGTTTACCTACCGGAGATGACCTCTAAAAATGTATGAAGACATTGACGATAATGGTGGTACATGAAGATATACATATTGAAGACTATGACATGAGAAGACATTCTGTGAAGACTATGGAGCGCGAAGACTTAGTTGTTTCGTTGTTTCCTTTTCTTCTTTGTTGAGTCATAGGAACCACCAGTTAAGTGGGGTCCAAGTGAATACAGTCAGAGTGACTGAAGTGATGCTCAACCCAAATCCTATGTCTTCGAGCGAAGACAATGGAAGCAAATCTTATTCAGAGCTGGATAAGTCAGCTTTGCTTGTAGCCCAAGTAAAGTTGCCGCGTGTGTTTGAAATCTGACCGTTGGACCACGTGTCAGTTCCTTAGTGACCCAGGGTCATTTCGGACATATCAGGTCGGGTTGCCTAGTGGCTATAAATAGCCCACCCCCTACACCATAAATTGGTGGCTGCTTAGAGTTAGTGCACGGCTTTTGTCGTTTGAGAGCAACCCACCTCGAAGCCTTTGAGAGAGAAATCCTTGCGAGGACAAAGCCCAAACACCCAGAGCCAAAGAGTGTTAGGCATCACTGAAGTCTTTCTGTCTGTGTGACCTGAAGACTTATTACACTTGAGGACTATGAATCCTCCAGCCGGTTAGGCGTCGCGTTCTGAGCATCCAATAGCCATTGTGGATCGCCGGTGAACGAAGTCTGTGAAGGTTTGGAAGTCTACCTTGAAGACTTAGCAGAGTGATTGGGCGAGGACTGTGTGTCCTTAGCTCAAGGGGAATAAGGTGAAGATGCGGTCTTCTGAGTTAAATCTCAGCCTCCCTAACCAGATGTACAGTTGTCACAGCAACTGGAACTGGTCAAACAAATCCTGTGTCTTCATCGAGTGATTGGTTCTATTCTCTCTTCCCTTTACTTACAGTTTGTCTTCGTGAAGTCATTGCCTGCTTGCCATACCTGTTTGACTTCATTGCTTGACTACTATTGCTGTTTGGCTTCATACTATCTTCCACCCTGATCCTTACTACCTAGTTGCCATTAGTCATCGTACACTCACATTATTGCATACTTGACTATGGCTTGCCTTGTGTAGTTTATCTTCCGCTGCATATCAATAGGTTCATTTCTAATGTTTGTCTTTGAAACTTTTATGTTTTGAAGACTTTCATAAAAATCGCCTATTCACCCCCCCTCTAGTCGATAACAAGCACTTTCACATGGCCCGGACACCCGAGGACCCCCTAATCCAGGACTCCCTCACCCTTGGAGGCGTGAAAACAGTTCATGGTGGTAAGCAAAGAACTGCCCTTGCATGCCACCTCCTATAGTTCAGACCCTCGAACAGAGAAGGCTTAAGAGTGGCAGGAAATGCAATTGGAGAAAATTGCCTACACACATAAGTTTTTTGGATTGTTGAATAATTAGACATTTGCCCGTTTAGTTTAATCCAGAAAAATAGTGGATAAAACATGAATAGCAATATAGTGGTGAAACTAGAAACTAGCAACAATTCATTGAGACTAGTCACGCAATCAAAATCATAAGCAAAATGCATCATATCCATGTCAATCACTACTAGCAATAAACTAAATGCTAGCCCTAACAGTGAGGATAAGATGGCATACGACACATTAGCAAAAGGTGCAGATGTCCCAATCGTCATGTCGCTGAAGAGGTTGTTGATGTCGGGTAAGAAGTCGTCGTTGGGGAACTCATCGTCGATGATGTCGCCATTCGCAGCCACGATGAACAAGAATCCAACAGTCGTGCAAGGATGCTCCCCAAAAACTTGATCGCCTCTCTCCTGTACCGGATCACAAGAGGCGGGGTTTCAGAGGCCTGCTGTCTCACTCTCCGGTGCACGCCGGGAAGCGAGATGTGAAAGAGGTAGGCGGTGCAATGCTCTGGAACAATGTGAGGAGTTGTATCTTGTTGGGAAGAGGAGTGACCTGTTATAGGAGTAACGAGATGAAACTGAAATGGACGCACTAATTCTCATTAATGAGAGGAGAAACAGATGCACTAAAAATCCTATTAAGTGGTCAGTTTCGTCTCCTATTAGTAGGCAAATCGTTTCAAGTTCTTGCATGACAAAATTTGCACGGTAGAAGAAACCAATGTACTAATGAAGAAATGAAACCGAAACCAAAATATTGATGCGATCAACGAGGAGATGAATGTCATCATTCACCACCATTCGGTTTTATTTTCCACAAGCGCACATTTTTTAGCTTCTTTCTTGTCATGCATGAACGTGCCACATGGGCCTATGGGATTGTCCTAGAAATTATTAGATATAACATATGGTCTAAATCACAATAATTCTAACAGATCGCGCCCTAGCTCAGTTTAGGTCCTCCAAAGTCCCAAAGAAGATCAAGGTTTTTGGATTGCTACTCCTACATGAGAGATTAAACACGAGCAAAAGTTTAGTCAAGAAGAAGATTGTTGACTCCACGAACTGCTTCCTGTGCTTGCAAGCACCTGAAGACTGCACCCACCTCTTCTTGCTCTTCCCAAATGCTCGGGCTATAACCAACACCGCAATGACATCATAATCATCTGGAGCTTTAAACTATAACCGCACCTTCCATCATGTTTGCAAACCTTCATGACCCTACTACTACTCTGGAAAACCTTTGGTTCGAAGAACGCTTTGATATTTAGAAAAATTTGTCTCACGGCTACGGATGTAACTAAAAATATTTTGGATGATCTGTTACTTTGGTCGCATAGGCTAAAAAAAGCAGAGCAAAAGAAAGACGCCTGTTTGTGGCGTGACTATTTTTTCTCTTGGTAAACGATACAATGTCCACAAATCTGAGCTAATGAATTTCACATTAGCAGAATCTAGTGCAACGGATCAAAATTTGCGTAATTCTTGTCAGAACTATTTGTGGCACCTGAAGCTATGTGACAGAAATGTACTTGCATGTAGTATGTATTACAGTTTTGATACTGTGAAGTGAAGCTGAGAGACAGAGAGTTGAAATATGTTTAACAACGAGGTTAGCAACCAACTCTCATGATCCCAGCGAGCACAAATCATAGGTGTGTGGAGTTTAATCCCCTCATCGGTTAAATCTCATAAAAAATGTACAAAGTCACATTTTTTTCTTCACATTTGCTTTGCTCCCATTTATTTCTTCTGAATACAAATGTCGGATGTGTTCTCCTTCTTTTACTTGACCGGCTCAAACCATTTAATGTGTATGCATAATACAATCCAAATCTCATATATCTGTCCGATGAGGCTTCATCCAAGATCTCAGCCAAACCTCTTACGGATAAATGAATGCATTCAACTACGACGTCCTAGCTAGTAACTGGTAACATATCATGCATTGCAGAAGCGCTCGGTTTCATATATCAATTGAACCTACTCATAGAGGAAAAGTTACCATGCACAACTAATATTTTTCAGATCAATTTCTAGACAAACTAAATGACCGGATGTCTTTGAGGTTCGAAGGTTTTAAAACTCCTTCAAAGCAAGAGACCACAGAAGGAACCGGAATGAATGAGCTTGTCAGTTCCCTCTAATATCTCAACTTGCACCATCATACAACAAAAGTTGTATTGTGGATACGATACCTAGACCATCAAGATGTTGTTTGGTAGATAAAAGTGGTATTTTGATCCCTGGTTAAGTAAGCAGAGGGCAGGATAGTGCAAACATGAATGAATAAGGTGAAATATGGAGGGCATATATTGAGCCCAACACCATCGAAGAAACTTGACAAGCATGTGGCATGTATGACAACAAGTAACATGCATGCCTCATGAGCTATATTTCAAATAAGATTGTTATTTCTGGATGCAAAAACCTATACATCCGGGAAGCATGTGACATGACTTTGTCCATGGTCTGTCACACTATTCGGATAATCTTCCTTAGACTTGATTATGTATTAGCTAAATAATATTCAAAGTATCAAATAGATGCAAACTTCAAAAGTACTTACCCAAATACAGAGAAAGTTAACGGCAATAGAAAAACCCAAATGATAAGTGCCACACGTACGGTGTGTGGCACTCCGGCCTTGCCGTTTTTCGATGGCAATTCCAGTCACTCAAGGGTGACAAATTTCAGTGACACATGGTAAGTTTTTGTCAAAAATAAACTGAAGTACCATCCTCGCGTCACTAACTTGTCATAAAAAAACATCCGGAGTTGCTATGTGGTTGTACCTAACGTGTAGCACTTATCAGGGTCCATAGTTCGTCAGGCGTTCACATATGAAGTAATTTGGGAGCCTTTATGATTTAGCTGTTTTTCCTTTTTGTAAAAATGATTTAGCTGTTTATGGCACGACAGAACTTCCTGTCCCTTCATCCCCGTGAGCACCTTGATGTTTACCATCTTGACCATTGACGCTGCAAACCACACCTTCCACGTCGTTGAGTCAGCAGTGCTTTCAGCTACGATCGCTGGCATGTCACAGCAGGTGAGCAGCGGCGCGTCCATGGTTTATCTATCTCAGTAATCTTCCATAGACTTGACTATATACTAGTCCCTCCGCCTCATAATGTAAGACTTTTTTAACACTAGTATGGTGTCAAAAAATGTCTTATATTATGGATAGAGGGAGATAGAGGGAGTAGTTAAATAAGATTCAAAGTATCGAACACACCCGCGGACTTCGAAAGAACTTATCCAAATAAGCAGGAAATCAACGGCAATTAAAAAGGTGCACCTTTTCTAGCCAAGTAAAAATTCATTCTTTGAGGTTACAAAAAACCAGAAAAGTAGTTTTACATGCGAATCATCTAACCAAAATACCGCAGTAACTGACCGGCTGTCACAAGGAGAAATCTTGAATGCAGTGCAAAATGAGGCACAGAAGAAAAATCACCAAATCTAAGTGTGTCTTGACAATTTAGCTGTTTATTGCACGGCAGAACTTCCTGACCTGCCCATTCGTCCCTGTAAGCACCTCGATGTTTCCCATCTTCACCATCGACGCCGCAAACCGCACCTTCCACAACAAGGAGTCCGCAGCGTTTTCCTGCACCTTCGCCGCTGTGTCGTTGCGGGTGAGCAGCGCCGCGTCCGACGTGAACAATACTCGCCTAGCGACAGCGTTCTTGAAGAACTGGTTGCTCAGCGTCGTCGGCGCCACCGCGCTGTTGTTCACCACCGGGTCCGGTGCACCGCGCACCGGCGCTGGGCACACCTTCTTTAGGTCTGTGGCGTATGCGGCGTCCATCGTCGTGTCCACCTCAGGGTACAGCCGGTTAGTGAAGCCGGAGCAGTGTGCCACACCGATGGAGTGCGCGCCGGAGAGAGCCACGAGGTCATCGACATTGAGCCCCTTCCGGGTGAAGCTGCCGACAAGGTCCTCGATTCCGAAGAAAGGCGACGGCATGTTCGTGACGACGGAGAAGGCTTTCGACACATTGCCGTCACGCCTCCCGGAGCGTACGTGGTAGGAGAAACCGGCGGATTTACTGACAGAGTCGCGTGCGGCGAAGGCGAGGACATCGGCGCAGGAGACCGTCAAAGGACACACGGCCTCGACGGCTGTCTTGATCTTGTCGACGGCCTCATACCCAGCCAAGGGAATGGCTGACTTCTCCGGCTGGGGGTTGGCGTTCGAGGAGTCCAGAAGGATGGAAGCGTCACAACCCTAGTGACATGAACGGCCAAAGTTGTTAGCTCAACGCAAAAACATATAAAAATTTAAACTAAATGTAGACACATTGTACAACTATTTTCAGTCATGTTAATAAATGGAAATTATATCACCTTGCAGCAATGGTATATTGGGATGTTCATATATAACACAAAGCAATAATAATAAGAAAGAAAGGAAGAAGGAAATGTTAAAGTTATGAAAACCAGAAATTGATTACGTACCATTACAAAGCAATCGTGGAAGTGCATGCGAATTAAGGCCGCAGCAATACTTGGGTTGCCGTCGATCAAGTTGTAGACGGTATTCTTGATTGTTTCCTCGGCGTTCGGGCACGACGAGCTGTAGAAACCGTACGGCAATTCTGCAGATGACATGGTGATGAGCGTAGACTGTAAGGCCACCATGAGCAGCTGCACGCATGTCAGCTTCACCATCTTGCCCATCTTCCTGAAGTTCTTGGCTAAACAATAAGGGATAGTATCGAATGGGTGGGAAATATGCCTGAAAGAATGTATGCCGGCAGATGATGTGATGTGAAATGCAAGACATTAGATGTATTTATAGACACGCACACGTTACAGATGCATGTAATGATCAATCAGTTTGGACATTACAATTAATATAAGGGATTTTATGAATATTTGGAGGTCAATAATTACAAGAATATTAGACAGTTGTTGTCTATGAACATGGGGAGCAACACAGCCAGTCGTTCAACGGTGCGTAGGCGTTGACATCAATTGCATGCCTATCCTAGTACCGGTGAATTTCTATATATAATTTGACGGTTGTTTTAATTGAACTACTTGACCTATAACGACGTCGGTTGTGCTTTAATTATTGTTTTGTTTGTCGTAATCATTTGGGACTGAGTTGACTTATTCTTTCGTTGTAATGCTAGCTAAAATCTGAGTAAAGTGCACCCACCGTCATAAAACTTGTCTTGCAGGTGAACATGGGTCGTACAAGTTGAAAATTGGTTGTGCTAATCACACGACTTCACAAAGAATTTCTCGGAGATCACAATCAGCCCTCGTCAGACAATGTCGCGCTGACATGTTTCTTCTTGATTTTTTTAGCAAAAGACACCTTTTGATGTACAATGAATTTGATGTATGTAACTAGCAATCAGTTTGGATATTTTTTTAAAATAGGGGATTTGAGGAATATTTGGAGGTCAATGATTACAAGAATATTAGCCAATTTTTGTCCATGAACATGGGGAGCAACACAGCTAATCGTTCAAAACGTGTAGGCGCTGACATGCATTAGTTGCATCCGTGTCCTAGTACCAGCATATTCAATAGAGAATTTGACAGTTGTCTTAATTGAAGTATTTGACCTACAACGACGTGGGTTGTGCCATTAACAACAATGCATGCATGTTTATTACTCCCTCTGTAAAGGAATATGAAAGCGTTTCGATCACTACTTTAGTGATCTAAACGCTCTTATATTTGTTTACGGAGGGAGTACTATTATGCATACATTTGAATGGATCTGTGTTAAAGAAACATTTGGAATTGATTCCTTTTTCTTTATGAGCCACTTCTAGCGCATTTTAAAATTTAAATTGATTTTGTATACTGTATTTCTAAGGATGCTAGCTGGGACACCTTATAACACCCGCATCTCTATAGATGTTATCAGTTGAGTAAATTGCATCCACGGTGATAGAACTTATCTTACATTTGTACATGGCCACACAAATTTAAAAGTTGGTGTGTTGTGTTTAGAAGAAAATGAGAGACAAGACACAGAGATGTAAAAGTGAATCCAGTCTCCTTTACTGACGATGTAAACTTCTATACCCCCCCCCCCCGCGTCGTCCTCCCTGGCGACTCGGGGGCGACAAACCTAGCGCCGCCAACTCTTCCACCAGCAACCCCTTTGTCTCGCCGCCGCCAGAGGCTCTGGTCGGCAAAGGCCGCCCGGATCCGGGGACGGCGGCGGCGAGGCAACTTTCCGGCTGGCGCGAGGTGGCAGGATTCGGTGACTCCTAGGAACGCGTGTGTGTGGTGGCGGTGAGGTGGAGCGCCGCGGCGCAGGTCGTTGCCGAGGGGGTGGAGGGACGTCCGTCTCGGGGTGGCGGGGCATAGCTTGCTCGGAGGTGATGCATCCTCTCTCGGGTGATCGAGCCTCTGGCGGCTGGTGTTGTCTTCGGCCAGATCTGGCGTCCGGAGTGGGGCGTTCGGCCACCGGCTGCTCGTGCAGTGGCTTGCTGGTCAATAGCAGGTTGGTGGCGGAGGTTGCAGGCTGGTAGGAGATGGTGGTCGGCGGGGGGTGGTTGGTCTCTGCTCTGGCTCTATTCTGCGGAGGGGTCGGATCTGTGAGGTTGCTGCCCCTCTTGTGTCAGCGGCGCGGAGACGAGGGGATGGCGTGGGTGGAGGTCAGTGGCTGTGCCGGTGCAGCGGCCTGGATTGATCCCCCTCCGTCGGTGTCAGTGCTCGAGGTGAGCAACGACGTCTGCGGGGGCCTCCATTTGGACACGGTGAGGACGCTTCCGTGTTCTGGCAGGGGGAGGTGAGGTATCGCGCTCATGTGCTTGCCGGACTCGGTGGCCTGTTGCAGCGGTGATGTCTGAGATTTGAGGCTTCGGGCGAAGGCCAACTGTCGACTTTGTCGGCAGCGATGATGGCGACGCCCTTGGGTGCCGCTTCCCTTGTTGAAGGCATCATTGCTAAGCTCCAGACTCCGTTCCTGATGTGCTCCGGTCGAAAGCCAAAAATCCTTTCCTGGATTGGACTATGACGACATCTTCGATGCCATTTTCCCTCTTGGGGGCGTAGTCTTGGAGACATGGATCCGCGGTGGGTTGCTTGGTGTCTCGGTTGGAGTGTCGTAGGTTTGTTGGTCTGTTTGGTGGTGGTGGTGGTCGGGGTGGTGGTGGAAGTGATATGTGGCAGCGGCCTCTGCCTTGGTCATCCTGGTGCTAGTTGTTGACACTACTAGGAAAAGGCCTGCTAGTGGCGCACCCGTTTTGCTTACTAATGGCGCACTACTGGTGCGCCACTAGCACCACGCCATTAGAATTAAATACTAATGGCGCACCCCTGGTGCGCCATTAGTATCTGGTATACTAATGACGCACCACGCGATGCGCCATTAGTATATGCCACCGTGCGCCATTAGTATGCCTCCCAGGGGCCATATGTACCCATGTGCTTTGGCATACTAATTTGGCGCACTGGTGGATGATGCGCCATTAGTGTGCTCTGGCTTACTAATGGCGCACTGTGTGGTGGTGCGCCACTAGTATGAATATTAGGGATTTTTTTCCTGATATTTTCGCAGGTTACAAAATATATTATTGGACAGAATTTAGACAATACCACACAGCAACAGCAGATTCATCGAATACAATAGAAGATTAGTCTCCGAATACAATTCATCATATTAGTCTCCGAATCCAAAAGACCGAACAAAGATAGAACATTACAAGTCTCGAGACCGCGAGTAGCGAGTTTGTCTTCACATTACAAGTCGATATCGATCATCTAAACTACCATCACATAGAAGAGAGCTGCGGTCATCACGATGAGCATCATCGCGATGAAACTGGTCTTCATCCGGTTCCTCCAACGCTCCCTCCTCTCTCCCGCTAGATAGCGCGCGTATCTAGATTCCGCCTCCGCCCTAGTGGTGTACCCTTTGTAACTGTTACCGCTGAAACGGTGAACCTGTCTCCGACACTACTCCCAGTCGTCGTAGACTCCGGGAACCTTTCAAAATATTCATCGAATTTGCAAAAATATTCATGAATTCAAAAAGTGCCCATGAAATTTAAAAATATTCATGAGTTCAAAAAGTGCCCATGTAATACAATCAAGAAATGAAGACTACGATTTAAATACAATCGATCTTAGCTAGCTATCTGTTCACAATCTTCTTGCCCTTCTTTTTTGCAAATGGAGTTCTTCTGTGGAACGGGCGTCCTTTAGGTAGGGTGGTCCTGCTTCTTATTGTGGTGTATGCTGCTACTTCATCGTCGTCGTCATGTTCGATCTTCGGGTCGCCCTACTTGTCGAAGTCTTGCTCATTGGCTACTCCATCCATTCCGATGATCTTCCTTTTGCCTCTCCTCACGACAACACGGCTGGGCTTTGATGGGTCGGTAATGGAGAAGTATTGGTCCACTTGGGAAGCCAGTACCCATGGCTCATTTTTCGCGGTGACGTTTGCGCCCGCGGTCTTGGATTTGGCTTCGGGTGTAACCATGGTGGTGAAATACCGGTCTTCTTTTAGGATGCTCTTGGCCCATCTGACACGGAAGATCGAGACCTTCTCTCCAGCGTAGCTCAGCTCCCAGATCTCCTCGATCCTTCCGTAGTATCTGTCCTTGTCGTTACCGGTGTAGGATTCCATCGGTACCCCGGAATTCTGATAATCATCGCTCTTCATGTCCTTGTCCTCGGTGTAGAATGTGTAGCCGTTGATATCGTAATCCTCATAGGTCATCAGGTTGTGCTCGGCGCCCTGCGACAAGGCGAATATGAGTTGTTCTTTCGCGGAAGAATCCTCATGTAAAGGGTACGACATAAGCTTCTGCTTTAACCAACGCATGAAACATGAGTTGTGCTCTTTGATTATATCTCCGTCCGTCCTCTGTTGGCCTCGGTCATTGTACGTCTTCTCAATAAAGGTTTTGTGCTCTACCACCCAAGGATCGACCACGTCTATGTGTTGTAGCGCGACTAGGTTTGCTCTTTCAAAGTCGGCGAGTCGACCCTCGAAGTCGACATGCATTTCACGGCGACCCTCACGGTGACCCCATCCAGCGAGCTTGCCGAGGTGCATGTTGACGGGCAGACCAACGGGGTTCTCGATGCCTAGATAATTCGTGCAGTAGGAGATGCACTCTTCGGTCAGAAAGCCCCTGGCTATGCTTCCCTCTGGACGTGACATGTTGCGAACGTATCCTTTGATGACACCATTCATCCTTTCGAACGGCATCATGCTGTGCAGGAATGTCGGCCCGAGTTGGATGATATCCTCCACGATATGGACCAGCAGATGCACCATAACATCGAAGAATGCAGGTGGGAAGTACATCTCAAGCTCGCATAGTATCACCACGATCTTTTCCTGTAGCCTTCTGAGTTGCCTCACGCCAACCGACTTCCAAGAGATGACGTCGAAAAAGTTACATAGGCCAAATAGCGTTTCACGGACGTGCGCGTCCATGATCCCATGGATTGCAACTGGAAGTATCTGCGTCATCAGCACGTGACAGTCGTGAGACTTCATCCCGCTGAACTTCTGCTTCGTTGGGTCTAGGTATCTGCTTATCTTCCCCGCATAACCGTAAGGAAGTTTTACTCCTACGAGGCAGGTGAAAAACTGCTCGATCTCCTCCTGACTTAGAATGAAACACGCGGGAGGGTAGTCATTTCCGGTCTTCTTGGCCTTTTTGCCTTTGCGACGACTTTCTGTGTCCTGCTTCGCCTCATCATCATCATCATTAGCGTGAAGCTCCTCCCTGATGCCCATTGATTTCAAGTCTGCCCTTTCTTTCGGCCCATATTTGGTCCTCTCTGGCATGTTGAGCAGGGTACCAAGCAGACTTTCGCACACATTCTTCGTGATATGCATGACATCAAGGCTGTGAGGCACACGGTGGATCTTCCAGTACGGCAAGTCCCAGAAAACATACCTCGTTTTCCACACCTTCAGCAGCGGCTCTGGCGCCTTTTGCTTCTTTCCCGGCTCTGGCGCCTTTTGCTTCTTTCCCGGCAGTGGGCAATCTTTCCAATTTTTCAATAGCTCGTCTATTTCCTCGCCGCTCCTCATACGCGGGCGTCTTCGGGGTTCGGTTTCACCATCGAACAGATCCTTGCGTTTTCTCCATGGGTCATCGTCGCGAAGCCACCTTCGATGTCCCATGAACACGGTTTTCAAAGATCCGGGATCTCTATCTAGCTGGCGATATGTTGTGTCATCCATGCACCTGACGCATCCAGAAAATCCATGGACCACCTGCCCCGCGAGATATCCGTAACCAAGATAGTCGTGCACCGTCGTGAGTAGTGCGGCTCTCATAGGGAAATATTCTTTCTCTGCGACGTCCCACGTATTGGCTGGCGTTTTCCACAGCGTGTCTAGCTCCTCTTTCAGCAGCCCCAGATACAGATTGATGTCGTTCCCTGGTCGTTTCGGCCCTTCAATTAGCATACTCATGTGAATGTACTTCCTCTTCATGCACAACTAGGGGGGAAGGTTGTACATCCACACAAACACAGGCCAGGTGCTATGTGTGCTTCTCTGGCTGCCAAACGGATTGACTCCATCGGTGCTCGCGCCCAGCACGATGTTCCTTGGATCGTTCCCAAATTCTGGGTCTTCGAAGTTCAACGCTTGCCACTGGCTTGCATCCTTAGGGTGACTCAGCATCTTGTCTTTTTTATTTATCTCCAGATCATTTCCGTCATCTTCTCGCTTCTTCTCCTCCCTATCTGCGTGCCAACGCAGGAGCTTTGCTACCTTAGGGTCCGCAAAATACCGCTGCATACGAGGAGTGATCGAAAAGTACCACACGACTTTTCGAGGAGCTTTCTTCCTCTTCTTGTATCAAGTGACAACGCACACCGGACATATGGTAGACTCCGCGTGCTCATCCCAATAAATGATGCAATTGTTCATGCACACATGGTATTTCACGTGCGGCAAATCCAGAGGACACACAATTTTCTTCGCCTCCTCAAAACTGGTCGGGCACTTGTTCCCCTTGGGAAGACGTTCGTGCCAGAATGACATGTTCTCATCGAATCATGCGTCGTTCATTTTGTGTTTTACCTTCATCTCCAAAGCCATGAGCGTTACTTTCAGGCGGGTATCCTCGAGCCTGCATCCTTCATACAATGGAGTAACCGCGTCTATCTCCAGTTGATCCAGCTTGGCTTTCTCTCGGGCGGCAGCTCTTGCGTTATCCGTCTGCTTCAGAAGCAGCTCTTGAATATGAGGGTCCTGCACCCAGCCTCCACCATCGTCTGCTCCCACATCTTCATCTTCATGATCATGCCCTTCGTCTTGATCTTCCTCATCATCATGTCCGGCATCTTCTACATGATGACTGTGTACATCATCACCATTGTGATCATGTCCTGGAGATTCTTCGTCTTCTCGCCCGCCCTCGCCGCGGTGGTTGTCTTGCTGCCCTTCCTCATTTCTTACCCGGCCCCCATGGACGACTTCATAGTCATCTTCATCACCTTGCCACCGATAGCCATCCATGAAACCATGCAAGAGCAGGTGGTCCCGCACCTGCCCGGAATCCGGGTCCGCAATAAGGCTCTTCAGCTTGCATCTTCGACACAGACATCTTATCTCCGTCTCGTTCTTTTCAAGCACCTCGGCCTTCGCGGAGCTCAAAAACCTATTCACGATGCCTTCGGTCATCGTGCGAACCATGGTCGCCTGCGGGGTGATACGTCTCCAACGTATCTATAATTTTTGATTGCTCCATGCTACTTTATCTACTGTTTTAGGCAATATTGGGCTTTATTATCCACTTTTATATTATTTTTGGGACTAACCAATTAACCGGAGGCCCAGCCTAGATTTGCTGTTTTATGCCTATTTCAGTATTTCGAGGAAAAGGAATATCAGACGGAGTCCAAACGGAACGAAATCAACTGGAGAAGTTATTTTTGGAAGGAAACCCACCTGATGGACTTGGACTCCATGTCAGATGAGCCACGAGGCGGTCACGAGGGTGGAGGGCGCGCCCTCCCCCCTGGGCGCGCCCCCTGCCTCGTGGGGCCCCCGTAGCTCCACCGACATTCCCCCTTCACCCATATATACCGTCGTACCCTAAAACTTCCAGAACAGAAGATAGATCAGGAGTTCAGCCGCCGCAAGCCTCCAGAACCACCAAAAACCAATCGGGACCCCTTTCCGGTACCCTGCCGGAGGGGGGGATCCATATCCGGTGGCCATCTTGATCATCCCGACGCTCTCCATGACGAGGAGGGAGTAGTTCACCCTTGGGGCTGAGGGTATGTACCAGTAGCTATGTGTTTGATCTCTCTCTCTCTCTCGTGTTCCTCTATGGCACGATCTTGATGTATCCCGAGCTTGCTATTGTAGTTGGATCTTATGATGTTTCTCCCCCTCTACTCCTTTGTGATGAATTGAGTTTCCCCTTTTGAAGTAATCTTATCGGATTGAGTCTTTATGAGAACACTTGATGTATGTCTTGGTGATCAACTTGCGGGTTTCGTGACATTGGGAACCTATGCATAGGGGTTGGCACACGATCTTGATTCTCCGGTAGAAACTTTGGGGCGCTCTTTGAAGTACTTTTATGTTGGTTGGATAAATCTAAGTTTGTGTGATGCATATCGTATAATCATGCCCACGGATACTTTAGGTGACAATGGAGTATCTAGGTGACATTAGGGTTTTGGTTGATTTGTATCTTAAGGTGTTATTCTAGTAAAAACTCCAGGGTTGTTTGTGACACTTATAGGAATAGCCCAACGGATTGATTTGAAAGAATAACTTTGTGGTGGTTTCGTGCCCGACCATAATCTCTACGTTTGTTCTCCGCTATTAGTGGCTTTGGAGTGACTCTTTGTTGCATGTTGAGGGCTTGTCATATGTTCTATCTATGTTATTATTGTTGAGAGAACTTGCACTAGCGAAAGTATGAACCCTAGGCCTTGTTTCATATCATTGCAATACCGTTTACGCTCACTTTTACCACTTGTTACCTTGTTGTTTTTATATTTTCAGTTTACAAAAACATATATCTTCTATCCATATTGCACGTGTATCACCATCTCTTCGCCGAACTAGTGCACCTATACAATTTACCATTGTATTGGGTGTGTTGGGGACACAAGAGACTCTTTGTTATTTGGTTGCAGGGTTGGTTGAGAGAGACCATATTCATCCTCACGCCTCCTACGGATTGATAAACCTTAGGTCATCCACTTGAGGGAAATCTGCTATTGTCCTACAAACCTGTGCACTTGCAGGCCCAACAACGTCTACAAGAAGAAGGTTGTGTAGTAGACATCAAGCTCTTTTCTGGCGCCGTTGCCGGGGAGGCTAGGTAAGTGAAGGTATATCTTTAGATCTTGCAATCGAATCTTTTTGTTTCTTGTTTTAGCACTAGTCTAGTTTATAAAAGAAAACTACAAAAAAATGGAATTGAGTTTGTCTCACACGCTTCATCTTTTTAATATCTTTCGTGAGTATGATGGAAAGGATAATTGTGCTCAAGTGCTAGAAGAAGAGATCTCTAAAATGTTTGGCACTAAATATTTGAATGATGAGAATGATTGCAATGTTGTTAGTACGAATTCTTTGAATATCCATGATGCTAATGATGATTGCACTAGTTATGATGAAAATGCCTCCTATAAACATGTTAATTTTTGCGGAGTAGATTGGGTTTGCAAGTACACACCAAATAGGGAAGATAGATATTGCAAGAGGCATAAGTACTTAGAAACCAAATTGTTGCAAGTAAAGCTAGATGAATGTGCTGAAAGATTTAATATTTTTCGTGCCCCTTGTGAACTTTGCAATGAACATGGTCATTTAAAGCTCCAATGCTATTTGTTTCATGATCAACTTGTGTCCAAATATTGTGATAATTTGATTACCCTTGAGCTTCATAAAGAACTTAGCCTTCTTTGGGTTATGAAGAAATGAAACGTATATCTGAGGGTATTCCAAAATTTAATCTTGATAAAATTCTTGATTTTGATCTAGAAAAGATTTATATGTATTGTGCGGTGAATTGCATTCAAAATCCTTATATTGCCAATTAAATAAAGAAAAGAAAACAAATAGAGGATGAAGAGAATACTAATGAAAGGGAAGAGACTTCCCAATATCCTCCTATTATTTCTTATGATGAATCAGGTAACGAGGAGGAGCCTTCTATTCAACCAATCTCATTAATAAGGAGCTCCAGAAAGAGGATCGAACCCACACATGATGTGATGAAGAAGAAGAAAAGAAAAAGGAAGAGAGGTAAAAAGGTATCTCTCCCAAATAAAGTTGCTCCAATTATTGCTATGCCTCATGAAAATGATACACTTGATGATGATCTCGTTATGCCTATTGCTTGTTGATTGGGAAGATAATGATACTTCTTATGATCTTGAAAATCTTTTTGGCACTTGCTTGGAAGAATATAATAACTGCTATACTATTGGTGCTATCCATGCTATTAATGATGAGAGTGATTATGCTTATGATATGAAAAGGCCCAAGCTTGGGGAAGCTACGTTTGATGAGGATGACATATTTGAGAATATATTTGCTGCAATTAATATTTGTCCCAAGCTTGGGGATGCTATGTTTAATAGTGATAATATTTTTAGCCTCTCAAGTTTTGATATGCAAAGTAGTTATGATGATAGCATGCCTACTACCTATGATGAGTATATTTATGAAAGTGGGTTTGGAAGAATGTCAACTTTAGGAAGTAGTGATCCCACAATATTGGAGGATGTTGAATCTTATAATATTTATGAAAGTGGATTTGGAGAGGTCATGTCTTTATTTAGTGTTGTATCCACTATTTCGGAAGAGATTTAAATCGATTATGATGAGAACAGAGTTGCTACTTATGATGATTATTGTGATAAAACTTATGCTATAAAAAGTAGTGATGATTATATTTATAAAAATTGTCATGATTATGAGTATCCTTTCTCTCAACATTACTCTTTTAATGTGGAAGCAATTTCTAGTATTCAACTCTCTTATGATACTCCCACTATTCCGAATGAGAAGAATTTTGCTTATGTGGAGAGTAATAAAATTTCTATGCTTGTAGATCATGAAAAGAATGCTTTAGGTGCTGGTTATATTGTTGAATTAATTCATGATGCTACTGAAAATTATTATGAGGGAGGAATATATGCTTGTAGGAATAGCAATAATGTCAAGTTTCCTCTCTATGTGCTTAAAATCTTGAAGTTATGCTTGTTTTACCTTCCTATGCAAGTTGATTCTTGTTCCCATAAGTTGTTTGCTCACAAACTCCCTATGCATAGGAAGTGGGTTAGACTTAAATGTGCTAGTCATATTCTTCATTACGCTCTCTTTATGTTTCAATTCTTATCTTTTATGTGAGCATCATTGAAATCATCATGCCTAGCTAGGGGCGTTAAACGATAGCGCTTGTTGGGAGGCAACCCAATTTTATTTTAGTTTCTTTCGTTTTGGTTCTGTTTAGGAATAGATAATCCATCTAGCCTCTGTTTATATGTGGTTTTATGTTTTAATTAGTGTTTGTGCCAAGTAGAACCTTTGGGAAGACTTGGGTGAAGTCTTTATGATCATGCTGTAAAAAACAGAAACTTTAGCGCTCACGAGATTAGCTAGAACTTTTTACCGCAGAGTACTATTTAGTTGATTCTTTTTGCAGATGATTACTAGAAAAATTCCTCAGGTCCAAAAATTTATTTTCGAATTTTTGGAGTTCCAGAAGTTTGCGTTAGTTACAGATTACTACAGACTGTTCTGTTTTTGACAGATTCTGTTTTCATTGTGTTGTTTGCGTATTTTGATGAATCTATGGCTAGTAAAATAGTTTATAAACCATATAAAAGTTGGAATACAGTAGGTTTAACACCAATATAAATAAAGAATGAGTTCATTGCAGTACCTTGAAGTGGTGTTTTGTTTTCTTTCTCTAACGGAGCTCACGAGTTTTCTGTTAAGTTTTGTGTTGTGAAGTTTTCAAGTTTTGGGTAAGGCTTCGATGGACTATGGAATAAGGAGTGGCAAGAGCCTAAGCTTGGGGATGCCCAAGGCACCCCAAGGTAATATTCAAGGACAACCAAGAGCCTAAGCTTGGGGATGCCCCGGATGGCATCCCCTCTTTCGTCTTCGTTCATCGGTAACCTTACTTGGAGCTATGTTTTTATTCACCACATGATATGTGTTTTGCTTGGAGCGTCATTTTATTTTCTTTAGATTTGCTTTCTGTTTTAATAAAATACCAAGATCTGAAATTTTTAAATGAGAGAGAGTCTTCACATAGTTGCGTACTAATTATTTAGCTACTCATTGATCTTCACTTATATCTTGTTGGAGTAGTTTGTCATTTGCTCCAGTGCTTCACTTATATCTTTTAGAGCACAATGGTGGTTTTATTTTGAAGAAATAGATGAACTCTCATGCTTCACTTAGATTATTTTGAGATTCATTAATAGCATGGTAATTTGCTTAATGTTAATATACTTGGTATTCAAGATATGTGAAACTTTCTTTTTAGTGGATTGAATACTAAGATAAGTTTGATGCTCGATAATTGTTTTGAGATATGGAGGTGATAATATCATAGTCGTGCTAGTTGAGTAGTTGTGAATTTGATAAATACTTGTGTTGAAGTTAGCAAGTCCCGTAGAATGCACGTATGGTTAAAGTTGTGTAACAAATTTGAAGCGTGAAGTGTACCTGGCTTGTCCATCCTTATGAGTGGCGGTCGGGGACGAGCGATGGTCTTTTCCTACCAATCTATCCCCCTAGGAGCATGCGCGTAGTACTTGATTTTTGATGACTTCTAAGTTTTTGCAATAAGTATATGAGTTCTTTTGACTAATGTTGAGTCCATGGATTATACGCACTTTTACCTTTCCAACATTTGCTAGCCTCTTCGGTACCGTGCATTGCCCTTTCTCACATTGAGAGTTGGTGCAAAATTCGCCGGTGCATCCAAACCCCGTGATATGATACTCTCTTTCACACATAAACCTCCCTATATCTTCCTCAAAACAGCCACCATACCTACCTATCATGGCATTTCCATAGCCATTCCGAGATATATTGCCATGCAACTTCCACCATCATCATCATCATCATCATCATGACATGCTTTACTTTTGTCATATTGCCATTGCATGATCTTGTAGTTGACATCGTATTTGTGGCAAAGCCACCATGCATTATTTTTCATACATGTCACTCTTGATTCATTGCACCATCCCGGTACACCGCCGGAGGCATTCATAATAGAGTCATATCTTGTTCTAGTATCGAGTTGTAATCATTATGTTGTAATCAATAGAAGTGTGATGATCATCATTATTAGAGCATTGCCCAATCAAAAAAAAGAGAAAGGCCAAAAATAAAAAAAGATAAAGGCCCAAAAAAAAGAGAAAATAGAAAGGGCAATGCTACTATCTCTTTTTCCACACTTGTGCTTCAAAGTAGCACCTTGTTCTTCATGAAGTGAGTCTCATATATTGTGCTTCAAAGTAGCACCATGATTTTCATATAGTGAGTCTCATAAGTTGTCTTGTTCATACTAGTGGAAATTTTTCATTATAGAACTTGGCTTGTATATTCCAACGATGGGCTTCCGCAAAATGCCCTAGGTCTTCATGAGCAAGCAAGTTGGATGCACACCCACTAGTTTTCTTTCGTTGAGCATTCTTAGCTCTAGTGCATCCGTTGCATGGCAATCCCTACTCCTTGCATTAACATCAATCGATGGGCATCTCCATAGCTCATTGATTAGCATCGTTGATGTGAGACTTTCTCCTTTTTTGTCTTCTCCACACAATCTCCATCATCATATTCTATAGCACCAATAGTGCTATGTCCATGGCTCGCGCTCATGTATTGCGTGAAGGTTGAAAAGGTTTGAGATTATTTGAGTATGAAACAATTGCTTGGCTTGTCATCGGGGGTATAGAAGTTGCGAACATCTTTGTGTGACGAAAATGAAGCATAGCTTAACCATATGATTTTGTAGGGATGAACTTTCTTTGGCCATGCTATTTTGAGATGACATAATTGCTTAGTTAGCATGCTTGAAGTATTATTATTTTTGTGTCAATATGAACTTTTGTCTTAAATCTTTCGGATCTGAATATTCATACCATGATTAAGAAGATTTACATTGAAATTATGCCAAAGTATCACTCCGCATCAAAAATTCTCTTTTTATCATTTACCTACTCGAGGACGAGCAGGAATTAAGCTTGGGGATGCTTGATACGTCTCCAACGTATCTATAATATTTGATTGCTCCATGCTACTTTATCTACTGTTTTAGGCAATATTGGGCTTTATTATCCACTTTTATATTATTTTTGGGACTAACCAATTAACCGGAGGCCCAACCTAGATTTGCTGTTTTATGCGTATTTCAGTATTTCGAGGAAAAGGAATATCAGACGGAGTCCAAACGGAACGAAATCAACTGGAGAAGTTATTTTTGGAAGGAAACCCACCTGATGGACTTGGACCCCACGTCAGAAGAGCCACGAGGCGGTCACGAGGGTGGAGGGCGCGCCCTCCCCCCTGGGCGCGCCCCCTGCCTCGTGGGGCCCCCGTAGCTCCACCGACGTTCCCCCTTCACCCATATATACCGTTGTACCCTAAAACTTCCAGAACAGAAGATATATCAGGAGTTCCGCCGCCGCAAGCCTCCAGAACCACCAAAAACCAATCGGGACCACTTTCCGGTACCCTGCCGGAGGGGGGGATCCATATCCGGTGGCCATCTTCATCATCCCGGCGCTCTCCATGACGAGGAGGGAGTAGTTCACCCTTGGGGCTGAGGGTATGTACCAGTAGCTATGTGTTTGATCTCTCTCTCTCTCGTGTTCTCTCTCGTGTTCCTCTATGGCACGATCTTGATGTATCCCGAGCTTGCTATGGTAGTTGGATCTTATGATGTTTCTCCCCCTCTACTCCTTTGTGATGAATTGAGTTTCCCCTTTTGAAGTAATCTTATCGGATTGAGTCTTTATGAGAACACTTGATGTATGTCTTGGTGATCAACTTGCGGGTTTCGTGACATTGGGAACCTATGCATAGGGGTTGGCACACGATCTTGATTCTCCGGTAGAAACTTTGGGGCGCTCTTTGAAGTACTTTTATGTTGGTTGGATAAATCTAAGATTGTGTGATGCATATCGTATAATCATGCCCACGGATACTTGAGGTGACAATGGAGTATCTAGGTGACATTAGGGATTTGGTTGATTTGTATCTTAAGGTGTTATTCTAGTAAAAACTCCAGGGTTGTCTGTGACACTTATAGGAATAGCCCAACGGATTGATTTGAAAGAATAACTTTGTGGTGGTTTCGTGCCCGACCATAATCTCTATGTTTGTTCTCCGCTATTAGTGGTTTGGAGTGACTCTTTGTTGCATGTTGAGGGCTTGTCATATGTTCTATCTATGTTATTATTGTTGAGAGAACTTGCACTAGCGAAAGTATGAACCCTAGGCCTTGTTTCCTATCATTGCAATACCGTTTACGCTCACTTTTACCACTTGTTACCTTGCTGTTTTTATATTTTCAGTTTACAAAAACCTATATCTTCTATCCATATTGCACGTGTATCACCATCTCTTCGCCGAACTAGTGCACCTATACAATTTACCATTGTATTGGGTGTGTTGGGGACACAAGAGACTCTTTGTTATTTGGTTGCAGGGTTGGTTGAGAGAGACCATATTCATCCTCACGCCTCCTACGGATTGATAAACCTTAGGTCATCCACTTGAGGGAAATCTGCTATTGTCCTACAAACCAGTGCACTTGCAGGCCCAACAACGTCTACAAGAAGAAGGTTGTGTAGTAGACATCAAGCTCTTTTCTGGCGCCGTTGCCGGGGAGGCTAGGTAAGTGAAGGTATATCTTTAGATCTTGCAATCAAATCTTTTTGTTTCTTGTTTTAGCACTAGTCTAGTTTATAAAAGAAAACTACAAAAAAATGTAATTGAGTTTGTCTCACACGCTTCATCTTTTTAATATCTTTCATGAGTATGATGGAAAGGATAATTTTGCTCAAGTGCTAGAAGAAGAGATCTCTAAAATGTTTGGCACTAAATATTTGAATGATGAGCATGATTGCAATGTTGTTAGTACGAATTCTTTGAATATCCATGATGCTAATGATGATTGCACTAGTTATGATGAAAATGCCTCCTATAAACATGTTAATGTTTGTGGAGTAGATTGGGTTTGCAAGTACACACCAAATAGGGAAGATAGATATTGCAAGAGGCATAAGTACTTAGAAACCAAATTGTTGCAAGAAGAGCTAGATGAATGTGCTGAAAGATTTAATATTTTTCGTGCCCCTTGTGAGCTTTGCAATGAACATGGTCATTTAAAGCTCCAATGCTATTTGTTTCATGATCAAGTTGTGTCCAAATATTGTGATAATTTGATTACCCTTGAGCATCATAAAGAACTTAGCCTTCTATTGGGTTATGAAGAAATGAAACGTATAACTGAGGGTATTCCAAAATTTAATCTTGATAAAATTCTTGATTTTGATCTAGAAAATATTTATATGTATTGTGCGGTGAATTGCATTCAAAATCCTTATATTGCCAATTACATAAAGAAAATAAAACAAATAGAGGATGAAAAGAAAATCCTTATACCAATATCCTCCTATTATTTCTTATGATGAATCAGGTAACGAGGAGGAGCCTTCTATTCAACCAATCTCATTAATAAGGAGCTCCAAAAAGAGGATCGAACCCACACATGATGTGATGAAGAAGAAGAAAAGAAAAAGGAAGAGAGGTAAAAAGGTATCTCTCCGAAATAAAGTTGCTCCTATTATTGCTATGCGTCACAAAAATGATACACTTGATGATGATCTCGTTATGCCTATTTCTTGTTGTGATGATTATAATTGGGAAGATAATGATACTTCTTATGATCTTGAAAATCTTTTTGGCACTTGCTTGGAAGAATATAATAACTGCTATACTATTGGTGCTATCCATGCTATTAATGATGAGAGTGATTATGTTTATGATATGAAAAGGCCCAAGCTTGGGGAAGCTATGTTTGATGAGGATGACATATTTGAGAATATATTTGCTGCAATTAATGTTTCTCCCAAGCTTGGGGATGCTATGTTTAATAATGATAATATTTTTAGCCTCTCAAGTTTTGATATGCAAAGTAGTTATGATGATAGCATGCCTTCTACCTATGATGAATATATTTATGAAAGTGGGTTTGGAAGAGTTTCAACTTTAGGAAGTAGTGATCCCACAATATTGGAGGATGTTGAATCTTATAATATTTATGAAAGTGGATTTGGAGAGGTCATGACTTTATTTAGTGATGTATCCACTATTTCGGAAGAGATTTAAATCGATTATGATGAGAACAGAGTTGCTACTTATGATGATTATTGTGACAAGACTTATGCTATAAAAAGTAGTGATGATTATATTTATAAAACTTGTCATGATTATGAGTATCCTTTCTCTCAACATTACTCTTTTAATGTGGAAGCAATTTCTAGTATTCAACTCTCTTATGATACTCCCACTATTCCGAATGAGAAGAATTTTGCTTATGTGGAGAGTAATAAAATTTCTATGCTTGTAGATCATGAAAAGAATGCTTTAGGTGCTGGTTATATTGTTGAATTAATTCATGATGCTACTGAAAATTATTATGAGGGAGGAATATATGCTTGTAGGAATAGCAATAATGTCAAGTTTCCTCTCTATGTGCTTAAAATCTTGAAGTTATGCTTGTTTTACCTTCCTATGCAAGTTGATTCTTGTTCCCATAAGTTGTTTGCTCACAAACTCCCTATGCATAGGAAGTGGGTTAGACTTAAATGTGCTAGTCATATTCTTCATTACGCTCTCTTTATGTTTCAATTCTTATCTTTTATGTGAGCATCATTGAAATCATCATGCCTAGCTAGGGGCGTTAAACGATAGCGCTTGTTGGGAGGCAACCCAATTTTATTTTAGTTTCTTTCGTTTTGGTTCTGTTTAGGAATAGATAATCCATCTAGCCTCTGTTTATATGTGGTTTTATGTTTTAATTAGTGTTTGTGCCAAGTAGAACCTTTGGGAAGACTTGGGTGAAGTCTTTATGATCATGCTGTAAAAAACAGAAACTTTAGCGCTCACGAGATTAGCTAGAACTTTTTACCGCAGAGTACTATTTAGTTGATTCTTTTTGCAGATGATTACTAGAAAAATACCTCAGGTCCAAAAATTTATTTTCGAATTTTTGGAGTTCCAGAAGTTTGCGTTAGTTACAGATTACTACAGACTGTTCTGTTTTTGACAGATTCTATTTTCATTGTGTTGTTTGCGTATTTTGATGAATCTATGGCTAGTAAAATAGTTTATAAACCATAGAAAAGTTGGAATACAGTAGGTTTAACACCAATATAAATAAAGAATGAGTTCATTGCAGTACCTTGAAGTGGTGTTTTGTTTTCTTTCTCTAACGGAGCTCACGAGTTTTCTGTTAAGTTTTGTGTTGTGAAGTTTTCAAGTTTTGGGTAAGGCTTCGATGGACTATGGAATAAGGAGTGGCAAGAGCCTAAGCTTGGGGATGCCCAAGGCACCCCAAGGTAATATTCAAGGACAACCAAGAGCCTAAGCTTGGGGATGCCCCGGATGGCATCCCTCTTTCGTCTTCGTTCATCGGTAACCTTACTTGGAGCTATGTTTTTATTCACCACATGATATGTGTTTTGCTTGGAGCGTCATTTTATTTTCTTTAGATTTGCTTGCTGTTTTAATAAAATACCAAGATCTGAAATTTTTAAATGAGAGAGAGTCTTCACATAGTTGCATAATAATTATTTAGCTACTCATTGATCTTCACTTATATCTTGTGGAGTAGTTTGTCATTTGCTCTAGTGCTATGATTAAGAACGTCTGGCAGAGCAAAGCTGATGACTACTCGATAGTTCAATGTGCCATGCTTTACGGCTTAGAACCGGGACTTCAACGATGTTTTGAACGTCATGGTGGATATGAGATGTTCCAGTAGTTGAAGTTAATATTTCAAGCAAATGCCCGGATTGAGAGATATGAAGTCTCCAGTAAGTTCTTTAGCTGCAAGATGGAGGAGAACAGTTCTGTCAGTGAGCATATACTCAAAATGTCTGGGTATAATAATCACGTGATTCAACTGGGAGTTAATCTTCCGGATGATTGCGTCATTGACAGAATTCTCCAATCACTGCCACCAAGCTACAAGAGCTTCGTGATGAACTATAACATGCAAGGGATGGATAAGACGATTCCCGAGCTCTTCGCAATGCTAAAAGCTGTGGAGGTAGAAATCAAAAAGGAGCATCAAGTGTTGATGGTCAACAAGACCACTAGTTTCAAGAAAAAGGGCAAAGGGAAGAAGAAGGGGAACTTCAAGAAGAACAACAAGCAAGTTTCTACTCAGGAGAAGAAACGCAAATCTGGACCTAAGCCTGAAACTGAGTGCTTCTACTGCAAGCAGACTGGACACTGGAAGCGGAACTGCCCCAAGTATTTGGCGGATAAGAAGGATGGCAAGGTGAACAAAGGTATATGTGATATACATGTTATTGATGTGTACCTTACTAATGCTCGTAGTAGCACCTGGGTATTTGATACTGGTTCTGTTGCTAATATTTGCAACTCGAAACTGGGACTACGGATTAAGCGAAGATTGGCAAAGGCCGAGGTGACGACGCGCGTAGGAAATGGTTCCAAAGTCGATGTGATCGCAGTCGGCACGCTACCTCTACATCTACCTTCGGGATTAGTTTTAGACCTAAATAATTGTTATTTGGTGCCAGCGTTGAGCATGAACATTATATCTGGATCTTGTTTGATGCGAGACGGTTATTCATTTAATTCAGAGAATAATGGTTGTTCTGTTTATATGAGTAATATCTTTTATGGTCATGCACCCTTGAAGAATGGTCTATTTTTGTTGAATCTCGATAGTAGTGATACACATATTCATAATGTTGAAGCCAAAAGATGCAGAGTTGATAATGATAGTGCAACTTATTTGTGGCACTGCCGTTTAGGTCATATCGGTGTAAAGCGCATGAAGAAACTCCATACTGATGGACTTTTGGAACCACTTGATTATGAATCACTTGGTACTTGCGAACCGTGCCTCATGGGCAAGATGACTAAAACATCGTTCTCCGGTACTATGGAGAGAGCAACAGATTTGTTGGAAATCATACATACAGATGTATGTGGTCCGATGAATGTTGAGGCTCGTGGCGGATATCGTTATTTTCTCACCTTCACAGATGACTTAAGCCGATACGGGTATATCTACTTAATGAAACATAAGCCTGAAACATTTGAAAAGTTCAAAGAATTTCAGAGTGAAGTTGAAAATCATCGTAACAAGAAAATAAAGTTTCTACCATCTGATCGTGGAGGAGAATATTTGAGTTACGAGTTTGGTGTACATTTGAAACAATGCAGAATAGTTTCGCAACTCACGCCACCCGGAACACCACAACATAATGGTGTGTTCGAACATCGTAATCATACTTTACTAGATATGGTGCGATCAATGATGTCTCTTACTGATTTACCACTATCGTTTTGGGGTTATGCTTTAGAGATGGCCGCATTCATGTTAAATAGGGCACCGTCGAAATCCATTGAGACGACACCTTATGAACTGTGGTTTGGCAAGAAACCAAAGTTGTCGTTTCTGAAAGTTTGGGGATGCGATGCTTATGTGAAAAAGCTTCAACCTGATAAGCTCGAACCCAAATCGGAGAAATGTGTCTTCATAGGATATCCAAAGGAGACTATTGGATACACCTTCTATCACAGATCCGAAGGCAAGACTTTTGTTGCTAAATTCGGAAACTTTCTAGAGAAGGAGTTTCTCTCGAAAGAAGTGAGTAGGAGGAAAGTAGAACTTGATGAGTTAGTTGTACCTGCTCCCTTATTGGAAAGTAGTTCATCACAGAAACCGGTTTCTATGACACCTACACTGATTAGTGAGGAAGTTAATGATGATGATCATGAAACTTCAGATCAAGTTGTTACTGAAACTCGTAGATCAACCATAGTAAGATCCGCACCAGAGTGGTACGGTAATCCTATTCTGGAAGCCATGCTATTAGATCATGGTGAACCTATGAACTATGAAGAAGCGATGGTGAGCCCAGATTCCGCAAAATGGCTTGAAGCCATGAAATCTGAGATGGGATCCATGTATGAGAACAAAGTGTAGACTTTGGTTGACTTGCCCAATGATCAGCAAGCAATTGAGAACAAATGGATCTTTAAGAAGAAGACTGACCTGACGGTAATGTTACTGTCTACAAAGCTCGACTTGTCGCAAAAGGTTTTCGACAAGTTGAAGGGATCGACTACGATGAGACCTTCTCACCCGTAGCGATGCTTAAGTCTGTCTGAATCATGTTAGCAATTGCCGCATTTTATGATTATGAAATTTGGCAGATGGATGTCAAAACTGCATTCCTGAATGGATTTCTGGAAGAAGAGTTGTATATGATGCAACCGGAAGGTTTTGTCGACCCAAAGGGAGCTAACAAAGTGTGCAAGCTCCAGCGATCCATTTATGGACTGGTGCAAGCCTCTCGGAGTTGGAATAAACGCTTTCATAGTGTGATCAAAGCATTTGGTTTCATACAGACTTTTGGAGAAGCCCGTATTTACAAGAAAGTGAGTGGGAGCTCTGTAGCATTTCTGATATTATATGCGGATGACATATTACTAATTGGAAATGATATAGAATTTCTAGATAGCATAAAGGGATACTTAAATAAGAGTTTTTCAATGAAAGACCTCGGTGAAGCTGCATACATATTGGTCATTAAGATCTATAGAGATAGATCAAGACGCTTAATTGGACTTTCACAAAGCACATACCTTGAAAAAGTTTTGAAGAAGTTCAAAATGGATCAGGCAAAGAAAGGATTCTTGCCTGTGTTACAAGGTGTGAAATTGAGTAAGACTCAATGCCCGACCACTACAGAAGATAGAGAATGATGTGATTGACATGACCCATTCCATTAGCTTAGGACCCGATCGTTTAGTATGTTGCTATTGCTTTCTTCATGACTTATACATGTTCCTATGACGATGAGATTATGCAACTCCTGTTTGCCGGAGGAACACTTTGTGTGCTACCAAACGTCACAACGTAACTGGGTGATTATAAAGGAGCTCTACAGGTGTCTCCAAAGGTACATGTTGGGTTGGCGTATTTCGAGATTAGGATTTGTCACTCCGATTGTCGGAGAGGTATCTCTGGGCCCTCTCGGTAATGCACATCACATAAGCCTTGCAAGCATTGCAACTAATGGGTTAGTTGCGAGATGATGTATTACGGAACGAGTAAAGAGACTTGCCAGTAATGAGACTGAACTAGGTATTGAGATACCGGCGATCGAATCTCAGGCAAGTAACATACCGATGACAAAGGGAACAACGTATGTTGTTATGCGGTCTGACCGATAAAGATCTTCATAGAATATGTAGGAGCCAATATGAGCATCCAGGTTCCGCTATTGGTTATTGACCGGAGACGTGTCTCGGTCATGTCTACATTGTTCTCGAACCCGTAGGGTCCGCACGCTTAACGTTACGATGAAAGTTTCAGTATGAGTTTACATGTTTTGATGTACCGAAGGTTGTTCGGAGTCCCGGATGTGATCACGGATATGACGAGGAGTCTCGAAACGGTCGAGACATACAGATTGATATATTGGATGACTATATTCGGACACCGGAAGTGTTCTGGGTGATTTCGGAGAAAACCGGAGTGCCGGTGGGTTACCGGAACCCCCCGGGAGACATAATGGGCCTTATGGGCCTTAGTGGAGAGAGAGAGGGGCGACCAGCGTGGGCTGCGCGCCCCTCCCCCTCTGGTCCGAACTGGACTAGGAGAGGGGGGGGGGGGCGCCCCCCTTTCCTTCTCCCTCTTCCCCTTCCTTTCCCCCTCCTAGTAGGAGTAGGAAAGAGGGGAGTCTCCTACTCCTACTAGGAGGAGGACTCCTCCTCCTGGCGCGCCCTGCAAGGGCCGGCCGGCCTCCACCTTGCTCCTTTATATACGGGGGCAGGGGGTCACCTCTAGACACAACAATTGATCCTTGAGATCTCTTAGCTGTGTGCGGTGCCCCCCTCCACCATAATCCTCGATAATATTGTAGCGGTGCTTAGGCGAAGCCCTGCGATGATAGAACATCAAGATTGTCACCACGCCGTTGTGCTGACGGAACTCATCCCCGACACATTGCTGGATCGGAGTCCGGGGTTCGTCATCGAGCTGAACGTGTGCTAGAACTCGGAGGTGCCGTAGTTTCGGTGCTTGATCGGAGGTGCCGTTGTTATAACGCTTCCGCTTTCGGTCTACGAGGGTATGTGGACAACACTCTCCCCTCTCATTTCTATGCATCACCATGATCTTGCGTGTGCGTAGGATTTTTTTTTGAAATTACTACGTTCCCCAACAAAACATATATGCAACACCACAAACATACATAGATCTAGAAGGGCCATAAAAAGTGCATGTGCACGTTGTTGGAGCGAGCTAGGGAGAAAAAAAAGTAGATCTACAACGTAAAATAGCTTTCCCCTTACTTACCTATCAAAAAAAGGTAATTTAACCACTTATTTTTGATGAATCTGTGGTGCAAATGAGGTGAGGAGGAGGAGGCAGCGGACACAAGCTTGGAGAAGGAGGTGGAGAGAATGAAGTGGGGAAAGTGAGTGTGTAGGTGTGACTGTCCAAAATATCTAGCTGGTCCCAGGTTACTAATGGCGCACCACCCAAAAATGCGCCATTAGTAACCCTCGTTACTAATGGCGCACCAGCTTGAGGTGCGCCATTAGTAGTTTTGCAAAAAAAAAAGTAGTGGCGCACTGTGTTGGTGGTGCGCCATTACTAGTTAAACTAGTAATGGCGCACTCTTCCCTGGTGTGCCATTAGTATTTTTGGAAAAACAAATTTGTTACTAATGGCGCACCGTGGGTCTGGTGCGCCATTACTATATAGTAGTGGCGCACCACATGTCTGGTGCACCATTAGTGGCCTCTCTCTTGGAGGCTTGTGGCGGCGGTGATGACTCGAAGTTCGGTGCCCTTCGAAGAATCTTGAGGTTTTGGGGCCTCGCATAGTGCTCTGGTTCTCTCTATTTGCGATGGTGGCCGTGGTGTGGCTCAGAGGAGGTGCAGGGCTGTCTCGGTGGAACATTGCCCTTCGGCATGGTCTGCGGCTCTCTCTGTCGCATCGTGGCTTGGCAGTGGGAAGCCCTTCGACGGTGGTTGTGACTCTCCTAGTTCTTCAAGGTGCTGAGTGATCACAGGGCAGCAGGAGACTTCTTCTCAACGTCTTCTCGGTGTTGGATCTCCTTTCGTCGGACCCATCAATGCTAGTTTCCACTCTTCGTAGTCTACCTCTGGTGATGGCTGCTAAGTTCTTGGTGTTGGATGTTTGTCTTAGCTTCTCCTACTCTTGTTCTCTGTACCTTTTCTTGTGTGTTGGGTGCTACTTGTGGTAGCCGTTGTGTTTGTATCTTGATCTTGATTTTGAAAATGAAAATTGTTCAGGCCGGCTTTTGCCTACCGTAGCAGTGTAAAAAAACTTCTATATATACACTGCCAAAAGGCACGAGCGAACGGACATCTACTCGGAAGAGACACATGTGAACCGACATGTCCTTTGCCTAAAGGCAACTGTCGATGGTTCCACAGAAGCAGGGATTAACTGCATAATTAACACATGCTAATTAATTCTAACCCCCCCCCTAATCAATGCTTGTTCATGTAGTAACATCATCTTGAAAGGTGGCTCCTCCAAAAACCCCGTGGGAAAAATGTGAGGATATATATGTTTGATATGTTGTTAAAACTCCTTCAAACACGGTGGAAAAATAAGGAGAAAATGCTGCAACATACAATAGTTATCGCCTCCTTTAACTCAATATTTGAGAACCATCGAGTTTGGAGAACAATAAATATGTCATATATACTTTCCTAAAAACCCCGATGGGGAAACTGAAAGTATGACATATAGTTTCATGTTGATATTACCTCATTAAAAACCTTTATGAGAATCTATAAAGTAAACTCATGAAAGGAAAAAGTCTATAAAGTGATGCTTTGAACATGAACAATTCAGGAAGGTACTCCCCCTGATTCTTGCAAATTCCAAAGCCATCACATACCAATTCCATGAACATATTTCTGGAATGTAGAAGTTGGTAGAGACTTGCTGAACAAATCATGCGCATGATTTGACCAAGATATGCAATATAGAGATATTGCTCAGTACATAACCTGTTTGCATCCGGGCAACATAAGCTACATTATCGTTGAGATAATGGTTGGTGGATGTAGCCAAAGGTCTATTTTGATGACTCTCATGCGATGGCTACCACACCTAGTAGGAATACAAAGCTTGTCTACGATCTGACATAGTAGGGATCTGATCGATGTATCCAATGATATTGGTATCCAGATTTCTCTGGAAATGAAAGATCAAGACAAGTTGTTTGATGCTTTGGAGATATCGGAATATATTCTTGAGTCTCAACCAATTGTGTTTGGTGGATCCAACACATGCATTGTGATATGGAACCTTAGGTCCCAACATCTTATTTCCATCTCCTCATGGTCTAGATGACTCTTTCTCTACGCTTAGAGAACAAATAGACATGGAAATTATGGATGGATAAGACTTGTCCACAATCAATTTCCCCAATATAATTTGGATATAGACAACATGATGTACCATAATGTATGAGTTACCCAAATTCTTCATCTCAAATTCCGTCATTTAGGTGATCACATGATTCATAATTGCATGAGTAGTCCTTGTATATGACGATCATGCATGGATAATCATCATTGTAGGAGTAATCCTTGCATGTAAGTAACTCACTACGTCTGTTGTACCAAATGTACTAACAATAATAAGCCATATGGTGACTTATTGATTTTACACAATGTATGTTGCATTTTGCATTTTGACTCAGAAGTGAGACTCCATTGGGAACCATGTATGTTTGAATCTAGTGATCCACATGTATATGCAATGACTACATCTACCAACTGCAGAGATAGATGATTTTGTACTGCCAATGATATAAGTTATCGAAAAGAGATTCCACCTCTGGAGAATAGTTGGGTATCTGCGTGAACCCTTGTGCTACAATACTTGCTCTATGTTTCATCACCTCATTGTTCTCGATTCCATTTCCAAAAGAAAACTGGTGTAGGTATTGCTAATGAATACCTTCCCATTATTGAGCAAGATTATTTCTACCTAGATTATACCCTTTGCTTGAGTTCAGCCCAAGTGTTGTTCATACTTTGCCATGGCCATGGTCTTTGGATCTGAATCACTTGAAAGGTTATTTCAATCTAGTTGAGAAATGTATGTCGACAATTGTAGACTTCCGGTTATATGTTTCTCTAGAATCTATATATCAATATATTGTTGTAGGAAATATCGTTACCCGTGATGACTGCTCGTGATTTCCTAATGCGATTGAGTCGGGTATTCCGATGTCCCGGTCATCGTGAGCACAATGACCTGGGTTAGTCGAGGTTTCCCATCCACTGGGTGTATACTACCCATTAGGTGTCTGTCAACGTCAAGTTGACTTGCATTTAATAATTCAGAGGCCTTGATATCCTTACTTGCAAGAAGCCGAATCCTGATGTACTATTGTCCCCCTGTTGCTTTAACCGGGGAGTTGAGTGGTTTTAGTTGATACCTCCACTCTTTCCGACATATTTTGCAGGATTGTGTGACACCTTTATAGTCAGTAAATAAATCTTGCAGGTTATTTGCAATGTGTTGCAAATCTTCTGAATGCATGGTTCAGATCTTTGAGTACATGGATTTGGGGCAGAAATGTGTTGAACATTCCACTAATATCCTGGCATTCTTTATTGTACTTGAAATCTCCCCCTAATGCCTGGAAATGTTCCGCATTGAATCAGCATACTGGCCTTGAATAACTCCCCATGGGAGGGGCTTTAGGTATTGACGGTAATACAATTATGCCTCACATAGATCCCAACTATATGTTTAGGGGCCAATGATGTATGCCGGGTAGTGATATCGGTATGCAACCGAATTACTGCAGATGGGAAATACTTGGTAGATTTCCATGTATCAAAGATAGAGGGAAATAATATTATGCAGTTTGGTCATGAGCGTGTAAGACTGCATGACTCCAACGTAAAGTTGGTAAGTTGAAATTTCAAAGTAAGAATTTGATGGTTGTGTTAATTGAACTATTTGTCGCTCCCTTCCTGAACGTGTTGCTGTTGAAGAACCTTGTTGTCTATATGTTGTCATGAGATGATTGGTGCGGATATGGTATTTGTTGTAGTTTGTCGATCTTAGATCTGATCGCTTTGTGGCTTTTCTCTTTTTTTTTCTTTTCTGTTGCCTAGGCATAGCGTTGGTCTTATATAACTTTAGTAGTTGCTGCCATGTTTTCCTGTGTGTGTGAGTTGGTGTTGGTTGTGTGCATCCTAACGATGCAGAGGCCACGTGTGTGCTCATTATGTTATGTATATTCTTGATGCTTCATTTTGAGCAAATAAAATCCACCATTTGTCAAAAAAATTACTTGACCTATATTGACGTCAGTTGTGCCATTGAGAACACTACATACATGTTCATCAGTAATTGTTTTTTCTTTGTCTAATTCCCTTGCCTTTTTGTTCCTAACATCATAACTTAATGTTAGCTAAAACACTTTAGAATTCCCACATCTCCATGAATTAGTCGCTAAAATTTGAGCAAATTGCACCAAGAATCATAAAACTTGTCTTGAGGGTGAACATGGGTCACACAAGTTGAAAACTGTTTTGTGCTAACAACATAACTTCACAAAAAAATCTTCGGAGATCACAAACGGCACATGTCGGACCATATCATGCTGACATGTTTGTTTCTTCTTCTTCTTTGGCAAAACAAACCCTTTGATGTGCAATGCATTGGATGTATTTGGACAGATGTATGTAATTATCAATCAACAAATTTAAATGAAAAATAAGGGATTTGAGGAGTATTTAAAGATCAATAATGTCAATTTGGAAATAAAATAAAATAAGATATTTGAGGAATATTTGAATGTCAATAATCACACAAATATTAGCCAATTTTTTTGTATGAACATGGGGAGCAACACAGTTAATCACTGAAAAAGTGTGTAGGCATACTGGTTGACATGCATTAGTTGCATGCCTATCCTAGTACCATTTGATTTCCATAGAGAATTTGACAGTTGTCTTACTAATGCATGTATGTTTATTAGTATTAATTACTGGTTTGTTCTCAGTAATCATTTGGAAGGTTGTTCATAATGGGAGTAACATAAGGAGTAACATACATGTCACATAGACAAAAAATATGATGTGTCACCGGTGAAGAGAGATGCAAATGTAGTATAATATAATATGTTACCATCACATAGCGGTTCCCAATGTAAAATGACTACAAAGTAGTAAATGAAGCCCTTTATGTTATCACACCTATGACACTACCCACTATCACATAGACTAGTAACATATGCATGTTACTAGACTAAGTTACTGCCCGCTATGACTAGCCGAATGGATTACTTTTTTGTGTTTGCCACTTCTAGTGGATTTTAAAGTTTAAGTTGCACCGTATTTCTAAGGACGCTACTTGGAAAACTTATAAAGCCCTGCTTCTCTGTAAATAACTTCGAAGTATGTGTGTGTTTACTTTCAGTGTATTTCAATAAGTACTTTAGAACAATGTATGTGTTTGATACTTTGACTTTTGTTTAGCTAGTATATAATCAAGTCCAAGGAAGATTAGCTGGTTAGTGCGACAAGCATGGATAAATCCTATCACACGCTACATGGATGATAGGTTTTTGCATGCAAAAATAATAATCCAATTGGCAATGCAGCTCATGAGTTGTACATGTTACTTGGTATCGTACTTGTCACATGATAGTCCATTTTATTTGTGGTGTTGGGCTCAATATATAGCCTCTCAGGTTTCACCATATTCATTCATGTTTGCTATCCAACCCTTTGCTTATTTAGCAGTGAGTAAAAATGCGACCTTTATCTACCAAACATCATTTTGACGATCGAGGAATCATATCCACAATATAATTTTTTTGTGTGATGGTGCAACTTAAGTTATTAGAGAAAACTGGCAAGCTCATACTTGAAGGACAGCGTGTGGTCCATCAACATGCATGCTCACGGAGGCCAAATGGCCAAGGTTGTCCGGCTGAAAATCTGCAAGGGCTCACCGATGCTCTGTGTTGCTGTCCATTCAGCTGGCATCGTTGACGACACCGACAGTGTCTCCGCCGGCTGCCCGGCTCCATAATGTCCTTATCAGCGGCAGTCTACCTCATCTGGTGGGCTCAACAAAAAGCATCTGCAACAATTCCTGAATCAAACATGCATGTCGTGATTTGTTCTCCTGATGTGTTTAGACCATATGGAGGTGGTAAACGGACAAGATATATGCATATAAATTGTATTCAGTAATTCAACATATAAACTGGCCTGTGAATCATGGAAGTCTGAAACTCATTTTAATCTGAACTAAGCAAATCTGGATTGGAACTTGAATAAGCAAGTGCTATAGATGCAAGCTACTTCTCAACATACACTATTTAGGTTTGCTGATAACCTACATGGTTCTGCAGTATGAAGAACATCATCCCCTTGAACGCTCAACTGCACTGCAAAATGCCCAGTGAATTAACGATCTAGTATTTAAATTCAGTTGTACATGCAAGAGGTCCACTGGTCCAAATATTTTTCACATCCAGTTTGCTATTTGGTTCCCAAGCCAAGTCATTACATTCAGTAAATGCATACTCTGTTTCTTTAAGATCTTGCCATTGTAAGATTTCATTAGATCAAGCAAATTCATACTTTAACCAGGGCCTACCCATTCTTTTAGACACTTACATTGCAGTAACTAACATTATCACAAAATTAGGGACTGTAGAATATAAATTAGACAACACATTATCACAAAATGCACTATGATACATAATATACCAGTTCCCTATAAAATCGCGGGCAGGCCACAATACAAAGCAAATACCGGCAGGATCTGAATTGGCTGCATCTATAGCAAGCACCACTTGCAAGAAAATAAGCATAGTGGCAAATTAAGCATGTTACCATCAAACGAATCCCTGTAACATATTACCGTGTGCTGCGCCACATTATGACCTAATCAAATAAGTGTAAGTAAGAGTATGCTGAAACACCCATACAGTTGGCGGACACAATGACGGTGGGAAACCAGCATACAGTCGACCAGGGAAGATGGATTTGCTAAGCCTAGCGAACAGCTCGACCTGCAACGTCTTCAGGTCCACTGAGAAGAATCCAAACTTTAGCACTTCTTGTGATAGCTCCTCTTGTGAAGGTGTGGTGTAGAAACCTTCTATAAGTAGGTATCCCCCAGCAACACCAATCAGAATAGCACGGCTTATGGGCAGTGGGATGACCTTCTCTGACTTCCAGTGGTTATTTCTCAGAACGCAGTACGTGAGGAAATATGAGCCGTATTCACTGTACTGATCATACCATATAGTGAGCCTTCCAAGCGCTCCTTCCGCTGCCTCGACAATGACAAACCGGCTTCTCCATATTCGTTCAGGTGGGAGATTGACAGCAGAGAACTCCAGGGTGTGCTTGTCAAGTAGAAGCAACTTGTCAGGAAATGCAGATGCCAACAGAAGGATCCGTCGACGAACTTACGATCTGACAGCCCACCCTCCAAGTTTTCTAGCGAAGCGAATGTAGCCTAGCATTCCATTTGTTATATGTACGCACTTGCCGTTCTCCATCCAAAGAGGAGAAGACGAGAAGCAGCAGATGCATCCTGCATTCCGCTAGGCACATGACTCTGAATGACAAATGGTCCTCCTCATCATCGCCGGGAGCAAGGAAAGTCTCCAGGCCGATGAGGTCCGGTCGACGGACCATCGCTTTCAGGTCGCCGGGGACCGCTGGCAGCAGGACGTAGCGGCGGTGCACGGGGTCGCACACGAGCGAGCTCCCTGACCAGAAATTCAAGATAATGGACACCGCACACCTCAGGGTCGGGACCCACGAGGATGGCGCCGCCGATTCGGTGTTCTACCGGGGTGCAGTCGAGGAGGGCGCGTCCGTAGAAGAAATTGATCGGATTCCAGGCACGGCCATGCTGACATGTCCAGCGTGAACACACTTGCTCGTCGACGATGTTCTTGTAGAATTGGTAGAGCAGCATCGTTGGCGCCACCATAATGTTGTTCACCACCCAACCACCGGGTCCAGCGCACCGCGTGCCGCTCTAGGCACAAACTCTTTAGGACCATCACGTATACAAGGTCCACCATCGTGTCCTCTTCGGGGAACAACCGAAGGAGAGAACTCATCGATGTTGAGCCCGGCCCATGCGGTGCGGGAGAAGGTGTCGACAAGATCCTCAATTTTGAAGACAGGTGACAACAAAGTTTGTGAGGATGGAGAACTCAATTGACACATTACTGTCGCACCGTCCGCATAGGAATGTGTAGATCACTTTTCCTTTATAGGAATTAAGCAGATCACAGTGTCATTAACACCCCCGTGCATCACTCCAGCCTCAAAGAATTTTAGGGGAGTTTTATTCCAAAATTATTGGGTTACAATCAAGAGACAACAATTTCTCGATACATTGAGGACCTCTGTTCATCCAAACAGCCTGCAAGACTAAGTACGACTATAAACAGCCAATCGATCTGCTACCCTATTTTGCTCTCTTCTAATATTCTGTGGAACAAACTCCCTCCCTTCCATAAGGGCCTTAATCTCAGCAGCTAAATGACCATACGCGGACCGGGATAGAGTATCATCGGTCAGGATAGAATTCCTTAACTGCTTTGATTACATCTGTTTTGAAGCTGGGAACCCATCTAGGCCAGGGGTTTTCAAAGGCCCGATCTGGAAAAGGACACTAGAAATCTCCTTTGCAGTAAACGTCTAGGTTTTCTTAACAAAAAAGTAAACGTCTAGAGGTCAAAGAATCATTCGTGTCCGCTGTAACTTCAGATTTAACATCTCAAGCAAACCATTTGGTTTCACATTTGAATCCAATGTCTACAATTACTTACAGAAACATGTCGCTATTTGTTGCATCTGGTCCTTGCTTTGGACCTGCCCGACTAGTAACACATCATGCATTTTACAGGTGCTTGGTTTCGTACAACGATTCAACCTACTCCACGGAGAAAAACGAACCACATGCATCTCATACTTTTGAGATCCTTCCTAGGCAAACCAAACGACTGGCTGCCTATGCCGCTCGAAGGTTTTAAAGCCCTTTTGAAGCGAGATATCATAAGCCGAAGAGGAATAAATGAAATAGTCAGTTCCCTCTAATATCTCAACTTGCACCATCACACACCAACAAAATATGTTGTAGACATGACACTTAGACCATCAACATGTTGTTTGGTAAATAGAAGTTGCATTTCGATTCCAGGCCAAATAAGCAGAGAGCTGCATTGTGCAAACATGAAAGAATATGGTGAAGTATGGGGGGTATATATTGAGCCCAATACCATCGAAAAAACTTCACTAACATGTGGCAAGTATGACACCAGGTAACATGTATAACTCATGAGCTGTATTGCTGATAAGATTATTATTTTTTGGTGCAAAAGTCTATCTATCCATGTAGCATGTCATAAGACTTTACGGATGGTAATGTCACACCATCAGGGTCATCTTCCATACACATTTTTATAAGGGGAATATATTAATATCATGAAGATACAGTACCCAGGCTCTGCACCAACAAGAAGTCACAAAGACATCCAAGACGCACACAACCCAAAAATAAAACTAAAAGAAAGGAAAAAAAGACCTCGCCACAGTGATCAACTCCTCTCAGTAGTAGCACGCAGAACATGGCAAAAGATAACACCCGAAAAACATAAAAGGTCTCCAAAAGCAACGTCTTCAAGAAGAAAACTGTGCACAAGCGCCATCATCGCTCGATCCATTATCATAGGTTTTCACCCTAGAGAAAGGCCGAGCTCTCAAAACAATAGCTCCAACATGGCAATTGCCAGGCACTAGCAATGAAAGTCAGACCTTAGGTCTCCATCATGAAAGTCATGACTCGGGACACGAGGAGCACCACAAAAATGAAAAACCCCAGTGCTGCCGCCCCCACTTGTCACTACTGCTAATGAAAGTTATCAAACACATGGTTGACTCCATCGCCTTCAAGGCCCCCTCCGCCTTAATGTTGCTCCGATCTCAGCCATGTAGACTTTCTTCGCAGCTGTCTGTGCCATGGAAATCGAGATGCCGACATGTCCCATGGTGTCAACAGAAAACAGAGCTGCACGCCGCACCCTCCTGGAGCCACGTAGGACGATATGGACACGCACGACCGGATCCAATCCGATCCGGATATCCTTGGGCAAGATCTCCAGCAATAGTTCCGGAACACGTCGATGGCTAGATCGAGGAGGACCGATCATGAAGATCGTCACCGCGACGCGATAAGAACACAAGGACCGCCACCACACCGCTGCATCCACCACGTCGATGCCATCGCCCCCACAGTGAGGACACCGTCCCGTGCTGCCCATAGCTCGCGGCTCTAGGCGCCAGATCTGACAAAACCGGCACTAGTCGCCCCGCCATCATGTCGCGCCGGCCCACCCCGCCACATTTGCCATGTAGCCGCGGCCACGACAACGCACCGCCTCGCCCAAGGCCCGGCCATCTGAGACGCCGCCGCAATGCCCCGCGGGAGCGTCACGCTCCCCGCCCGCTCACCAAGTCCCGCGTCATAGTAGCCATCGGGAGAGGAAGGAGAAAGGGCCCTGCCGCCACCGACGCCAACTGGGCTTCGCCTGGCGGCACCCTCCGGCGGCAGCCAGGGAAGGGGATGCGGGGAGGAAGTGCGGGCGGCCGTCGCTCAGCTGCCCGCCAGAGCAACTTGATTATCTATATTAGATAAACTAGCACATATGCCCATACATTGCAACGGGAGATAAAATAGTATGTATTTAAAGTCAGTGAGAATTACATGTGCAAGCAAAACCCTGTGCCCACACGAAAAAGGAACATTTATCTTCTCGATTTCGTCACGTGTGAAGGAATCAATCTACTAATTTTTCATTCATTGATCGAGGGCATTTAAGAGTTTTGTTACATTATCATGCGCCAGAGAAGGCCCATGATTTATTCAATCTACTCTTCCTTCCAATCCTTTCAATTGTGGGGATTTCTGGGTATGAAGTTTCTGAATATTCTAGGAAACATGAACAATTTTTGAAGTCCTGAACAGTTTTTTTCAAAATCATGTACACTTTCCAAAGAACACGAACGAAATATGAAAGGGAACATCTTTCAAAATTCACAAACATTTTCTGAAAAGTCTGGGGCGCTACGTAAACGTCTTAAGAAGCGTCTTTAGGTCGCCAGTGTTCAAGGGCATAGAGACGAATAAAAAAGCGACCCAAAAAAAGCGACCATACATGGTGTTTTTGTTGTAGTACTAGTGACACTTTGTTTTTCTATGTATTCACACATGTATCATGTTTCCGGTTAATACAATTCTAGCATGAATAGTAAACATTTATGATGATATAAGGAAATAAATAATAACTTTATTATTGCCTCCAGGGCATATTTCCTTCAAGGATGTGGTCACGTGGATGGTCGAGTGCTATGGCGGTGCGACTAGATGCGTGATCCTCGTCTTCTTGTGAAGGGCGGCCGCCAGGACCACGGGTGGGGATGGCCACTGCTCCGAACATCGGTGACCACTTCTATTAGCACACAAATGGCAGGGTGGGCGACAATGGCTGGCCAATGTCTAAGAAAACCTTCTTCATTAGATCCCGAAAAAACGAAAATAAATAAGAAAGAGCAGTAGTAGTGGGAAGAATTAAGTGGCTGCATGCATCACTCTGATGCAGAGGCCGGGGGTGATCCTCCTTTTCTAAATTTTTATGTTAAGATAGACGAGTAACTACCTTTTTTCTATTTGGGTTTCTACTATGGTGGACAGCCGCCACGATGAGTGTGCCGGCTCCGGCACCGCGCTCGTGTTGACACCTTTCGAATCACATTCATGTGTGAACCGAAGTCGTCTTGTTGAACTCCTTCCTTTCTCATTTCAGTCCTCGCCTTTTTCTCTAATTGGCCATAACTTCCAATTTCTAATCTCTATCCAAGCCAGGGGAACTAGAAGACCATCAAAACAGCATGGCCTCGATTGAGTTGAGTGATGCAGCGGACAACTGGAGGTGCATGTGGGGATTAGAGGGGTTTGCTTCCAGGAAATACTATGAGCATTGCTTCCGTGAGGTGGTGGCGGATGATGCCTTTAAATGGATCTGGAAATCTAAATGCACTAATAAATTGAGAGTTTTTGCCTGGCTGCTACTGGCGGACATGATGAACACAAGAAACATGTTGAGGAGGAAAGGCATGAAACTGAGCGATGATGTCTATACATGTCTTCTATGTGACAACCCACTTGAAGAAACAGTGGAGCACCTATTCTTCGAATGTGGTTTTAGCAAGGCGTGCTGGAGGAAGCTGGGGATCGCTTGGGAGCACAGTGGGAACAGGCTTCAGCTCGTGCATGAGGCAAGTGACAAATGGTCAGGACCCATGTTCATGGAGATCTTTATTATTGCAGCCTGGAGCATATGGAAAGAACGCAACAACAAACACTTTAGGGGGATAGCACCCACAGAGAACGGCTGAATCCAAAGGTTCAAAAATGACTTTGGAATGATGAGGCACATAGTCAAAGTAGCCCTAGTGCCGTTTGTTGAGCGTTTGGTTGCATCGATCTAAAAAGTATCCCACCTTATACTGTAGATATCCCCATTCCCCCCTCTCTCTACTGGTAAGGGCTTGCATTTTCCATCTCGATGCAACCCCGAAAAGTGTAACTTGTACATGTTGATTTAATATAAGGTCAGTGGGGGTTGCCCTCACTGTCCCAAGCTTTCAAAAAAAGGAGGGTGAAGGTTTTTTTAAACTTTTTTGCACTCGGTAGAGATAGAGATGCAAGGAAGAAAGAGTCTTGATTATGGGGATGCACAATGTGATCAATGAGTTGATCACGGGATGATGTGTTGCGGAACGAGTAAAAGAGACTTGCCGGTAACGAGATTGAACAAGGTATTGGGATACCGACGATCGAATCTCGGGCAAGTATCGTACTGATAGACAAAGGGAATTGTATACGGGATTGATTAAGTCCTTGAAATCATGGTTCATCCGATGAGATCATCGTGGAACATGTGGGAGCCAACATGGGTATCCAGATCCCGCTGTTGGTTATTGGCCGGAGAGTTGTCTCGGTCATGTCTGCATGGTTCCCGAACCCATAGGGTCTACACACTTAAGGTTCGATGACGCTAGGGTTATAAAGGAAGTTTGTATGTGGTTACCGAATGTTGTTCGGAGTCCCGGATGAGATCCCGGACGTCACGAGGAGTTCCGGAATGGTCCGGAGGTAAAGATTTATATATAGGAACTATGGTTTTGGCCACCGGAAGTGTTCTGGGCGTCACCGGTAGTGTACCGGGACCACCGGAGGTGTTCGGGGGTCCACCAAGTGGGGCCACAAGCCCCGGAGGGCTGCATGGGCCAAGTGTGGGAGGGGACCAGCCCCAAGTGGGCTGGTGCGCCCCCCCACAAGGGCGCAAGGCGCAAGGGAGAGGAGAAGGGGGCAAACCCTAGGGCAGATGGGCCCTAAGGCCCATACTGGTGCGCCTCCCTCTCCCCTCCCCCTCATGGCCGCCCCCCCAAACCCATCTAGGGCTGCCGCCCCTCTAGGGGTGGGAACCCTAGAGGGGGCGCACCCTCCTCCCCTTCCCCTATATATATGAGGCCTAGGGGCTGCCCAAAGAGACGTGATCTGATCTCTACCTGTTGGTGCAGCCCTACCTCTCTCCCTCCTCTTCTCTCGCGGTGCTTGGCGAAGCCCTGCAGGATTGCCACGCTCCTCCATCATCACCACGCCGTTGTGCTGCTGCTGGATGGAGTCTTCCTCAACCTCTCCCTCTCTCCTTGCTGGATCAAGGCATGGGAGACGTCACCGGGCTGTACGTGTGTTGAACGCGGAGGTGCCGTCCGTTCGGCACTTGGTCATCGGTGATTTGGATCACGACGAGTACGACTCCATCAACCCCGTTCACTTGAACGCTTCCGCTTAGCGATCTACAAGGGTATGTAGATGCACTCTCCTTCCCCTCGTTGCTGGTTTCTCCATAGATAGATCTTGGTGATACGTAGGAAAATTTTAAATTTCTGCTACGTTCCCCAACACTGGCATCCAGGTTGAATCTTTTTTTTCCTCGTCATAGGGTAGGATTGGCGATGTTCGTATGAGTGTGTTTTCTTGTCTTGAAGGCATTGCTTTGGATGGAAGGCGACTTAATCATAGATGTTTTGGTAATGTCTTATCATAATGTGTATTACTCTACCTGTTGATAATTTATCCTCTTGTAATGCATCAATTTCAATAAAATCATAATATGTTGATGCAGATGTTAGGAGGCATGACTTTCTTTTTGGACAAATGAAAATTCGTGTTATGCAACGGCTATACCTCTATTGCGCACTAGATTATGGTTTTTCAGATTGGTATCATATGCCACTTTCTATGGTGGTAATTAAGCTAAACCTTCGTTCCTAAATAGTAAATTATAAATAACTCAAATCTCAAGATTTTGCGATGATTGTAAAGCAGTATGTACAAAATAAACTATTTGTGAGCAATCGCACTACCGAAATGCACTCGTGGGCTCCACCACTCGAGGATGGCATCGTCATCAATACGGATCACAGGTGAACACTGTCAGATTTTCAACCAGACAAACTTGGCAGTTTGGTGTTCGAGAGCATATCCATGAAGCACATGGCCACCTCAAATGAGAGGTCAGCTCAGGGGCGAGCCATGCGAGCTTTTTAGTTCCCTCTAATATCTCAACTTCAACCATCACACAACAAAAATTATATTGTACGCAAATCATTAGTATTATGTTTCGTAGATGAAAGTTGTATTTAGGTTAAATAAGTGGAGGGTCGGATAGTTCAAACATGAATGAATATGGTGATATATGTGAGGGTATATTGAGTACACGACCCAAGAAACTTGTGAAGCAAGTGTCAAGCATGACACGCAACATGTACAACTCATGAGATGTACTGCTAATTGGACAATTATTTATTGGGTGCGAAAATTTATCCATCCGAGTAGCATGTGGCAAGTATAAGTGTTACAATTTTTCCATCGGAGCATCATGTGGCGGGATTCTGTGCATGCTCTCTATTGCACTATCTGGATGATCCTTATTAGACTTGATTATGTGTGTGCGCGCGCGCGCGTGTGTAGTCTGCACTATAAAAAAAGTTGGACGGATAATTACTTTTTTATGGATTTCTTAGTCTTTTAGGCACTATGGATTTCTTAGTGTTTGTTGACCTTTTGGTCTGCAAAAAGAACAGTATGCATTTTTTTCCGTGCACTAACTCATTTTCAAGTAAACATTTGCTAGGACCGACGAGACTGTAATGCAGTCGAGTACCAAGAGGCCGATGATGCATTTACACCGCTGCGGCAGCCAAGTGAGGGAGGTAAGTACTGCAATTTTCTTTAATTTGGTGTCGCCGAGCTGCCGCCCCATCATGTCCACGGAGAAATCGATGTGCATCCCAGGGATGCATATGCTGAGCCATATAAGATGATGAACGACCTCCTTGGGCCCTACCCTCATGGTGCATCAGTCGCTATAGTTGGGTTTACTACAAATCCAGCGATCGGTCCGCCCATCCAGAACACTGAACCATGCATGTGTGGAATCCCAAGCATTCTGGGAGTAGGGCGTGAGCAGCGATATCTCCAGCACACAGATGTACTGGATTCGCCCGAAGACCATGAACATGAGGAGCGGCTTGAGGGATGATGCAAGGTTTCTCCGGTGCACGCTGCCGTTGTTATGGCCGGTCTCGACTGTCGCCGTCATCCATCTGCTTTAGGTGTAGAGCCCCAACAGTGGGCTACGAGTTGATCGATGCTAAACTGTTTCTTGTTGCTCATGCTACTTGCTCGCCTATTTCTCTCTGCATAACGGGAACATTAGGGTGTTTGGTGAGCGCTATGACTAGCCTTAAAGGCGGAGTCGAAGCACAAAATACAAGCTTGTCAGTTTCCTCTAATATCTCAACTTGCACCATCAAACGACAACACAAATGTTGTACATATGATATTTATCAAGTTCAAGGTGATGTTTGGTAGATAAAAGTTGCATCTTGATTCCGGGCTAAATAAGCAGAGGGGCGGAATCGAGCAGACACGAATGTATGGTGAAATGAGAGGGTATATATTGAGCCCAACGCCACCATACAAAAGAAAATTGGCAAGCATGTGACAAGTGTGATACCAAGTAACATGTACAACTCATGAGTTGTACTGTTAACTAGATTAATATTTTTTGGTAATGCTACACATACAGAAGATTACAGGCTTTTACAGGATGTGTTTAAGCTGTCAAATTGTGATTGGATTAAGGGAAGGTTGGGGCCCCACCCACCTGAAAATCAGGGGGGGGGGGGGACTTGTTTGGTTGGTTAGGAAGGAGCCTGTAAAAGCCTGTAGGAGCGCGTACGTTTAGCATTTTCGAATATTTTTTATACATAAATCTATTCATATGTGTAGCATCTGATAGTATCTTGGGCACGGTATATCATTACTATCTGCACGAATTTTTATAGACTTGATTGTATATATAGTAAGTTTTATGTTTTCTAAAATCTCTCAAGATTTTTTTTCAAATTGACTATTGAAAGCATTATAGCATAGGACTGTGCTAACGACCAGTCCGCACGATTCCACCCACGTACGATCGCTCCGATTTTCCTGGCGCTACATCGATCCACCGCGTCTTTTTTTTTTCTAGCGCAATAAAAACAATTGGCGGAAGTGGGATTCAAACCCGCTACATCTTGGTAGCCCACGGTAGCTTGCAACCACTTGGTCTAGATTGAGCTAGTGATTAGGTTTAGACATTTGTTTCCTACGTATAGTCTATACAGGAAACATGCCTTTTCAGTTTTTTTTCCTTCGATTTATGTACCACACAATTTTCACGGATGAATATATGGTGTCTCCATGCCCTTCATGTTATACTAGTTACCTAGAATTTATCGGGGGGATGTTTCTACATGCATTTTAACTAAAACAAAAGTTACCGGGGTGTTCGTACGTAAGTTATCAAGTGTGTGACGTGTAAATTATCATGTTATCAGGGTACATTTTTAATAAAAAAATCCTTGAGTCAGAATTATCAGGAGGCTTGCGCATAAGTTATCAGGTCTGTAATGCATTAAAAAAACCATAACACACGCCAATAACTCTCTATAAAGAGCATGGTAATATATACGCCACGAACCTGATAACTCGCCCACAGACACTGCGGTAACTTTGGGCCCAGAGAAAAAAAAAATTATCCCCCCGTGCCAAAGTTATTTCCTCCCTTGCACTGACCTTCTCTTTTAAAAACTTGGAGCAAATGGTTTTGTGAGATGTGTGAGTTACCAACCCTCCCATCCCCCCCCTCCCCACTCCATCGCCAAAGTTATCAGGACCGGGGTACATAAGTTATCAGGTCTGCGATATGTGAGTTAGCGTTCTATTGACACAAAATATACCGAGGGGATATATCATCAACTCCCCCCCCCCCCCCTTTGCCAAAGTTACCATTATAGGGTGCATAAGTTATTAGGTTTGCGATGTGTGAGTTACCATGCTATTCATACAAAAAGTTATCGAAGGTATGTTTACACTAGTTTTTTGGGTGAAAAAAGCTACCACGATATTTGTACATAAGCTACCAGGTCTACGATTTGTGAGCTACCATGCTATTGACACAAAAGCTATCGAGGGGATATTTCATCAACACACCGACCCCTCTTTGGCAAAGTTACCAAGATATGGTGCATAAGTTATCAGGTATGTGATGTGTGAGTTACCATGTTATTCACACAAAAGTTCGTCAACTCTCCCCTTCCCTTTGGTCGCCAAACTTATCAGTACAGGGGTACATAAGTTATCCGGCCTGCAATGTGTGAGTTATCATACTATTCACAAAAAAAAATACCGGGAGATATTTAATCAACTCCTCAAAGAAAAAACAAGAAGCAAACAGGGAATGTCAAATAGTATGATGTGCATTCTTTCGCACAACAAATAGTCCAGCTGAGCTGGTTAGTGTGTTCCGCATTAAATTCAGAGAAAAAAATCACGGCTGTCAATGCCATAGTTTTCGGATTCTTCCCACTAAATTCGCCATCAAGTTAGCAAATCGTTCACATTTTAAATCTTGAACAAAGAGCCACTATGCAATACATTCATAGTCTGGCGCTTTTGACAACAACAAAGAATGGGTTAGTTGGTTAATGTGGTGGTGCACCTGCATGAGGTCGGGGGTTCAAATCCTGTTCTAGCCGCCCTTTCTTCCCTTTCTTTTTCTCGTGGAGTGGAGCGCCTGGATGAATTTCGACCGCGCGACGGGAATCGGACGAGGCGCATGAATCGTATGTGCCTGTCGCTAACGAACAGTCGGCAGGTATTTAACTTTGTCGTATAGCATAACATAACATGGATGCGTTTGGTATCCGAATTGGCTATAAAAAACATCATAGTTTCAAAATAATAATCGTGGACACCGTTTGGAACAAAGTCGCCCATCCGGGCCAATATTCCTCCGTCGCATTCCTCAGTCAGTCGTCGACAGCGACGGGCCACCACGATTCCGTACTCACTTCACCTCTTTGTCGCACACTTGTTTGGCAAGAAGGGCGACGGCGGCAACGAGGAGCTGCGGCGGGTGCTGCGGCTGTCGCAGTCGCGTGCGCGGGAGGCGGAGCAGAAGCTGGCCGCGACCAACGGAGGCCTGGCGGCGCTGCTCGTGCGGGACTCCGTGGTGCTCTCGGCGCACCGCCGGTGGGTCATGATGCTCGAGGCCGAGAACTCCGCGCTCAGAGCCGCCGGCGCGGAGCCCGAAGATGGTGAGGAAGATGGGGATGGCACCCGGCGCGGTGTCGCCGCCGCGTGGTGGGTCGCGCTGGCGGTTTGCGTCGTCGGCCTCGCGGTCGGCAGCCTCCTGCTCTGAGATTAACCATCCATCCGTATTAGTTTCAGTGATTTCCTCTGTAAAGCACCTGTTGGACCGGGCCTAATCCTGCTATGAAATTGAAAATTAACCATCCATCCATAGTTTCAGTGATCCATAGTGCGGTTACAGTGGTTAATTGTGTGAGAATGTTAACATCTGCTTGATGCTCTGCACTAGAACGTCGTGTTGTTGTGGATAATAAACAGACGGAATCAAGAGGGTTGGATAGCTTGGAGGATTGGTGGATTGGCCCGGAAGGGAAGGCGCCGTATCCATCTCCGCACGCTATCTATCTATCAGGTGATGCATGACAGTGACCTGACTCTTGCAATTTAGCCTGGTTTGGATAACCGTGGCCTTCAAGTGGTGTTGACTATGGAAAGCTTATCTAGCCATGGCACAGTGATCCATGAATGCTGACTGACTGCGACATTTCTCCGGGTACATACAGGCTAATTAGTGTCGCAAGGCTGGAATTGGTGGCAAATTCTGGAGGCCTTGTTTGTTCTATTTGGTCTTTCAGCTTCAGGGTGGACACGGTCCGAGCCGGTCCGGTCCCGGTCCGAGCCGGCGTTTGGACCGGACGCCGGCGGTCCGGACCGGACCGGACCAAGCAGTGTCTCGGGCCTGTTAGTAGGGACCGGACCGGCAATGGCGGGCCACGAGCCGGACCGAGAGTACCGTCAGGACCGGCCAAGACATGGCAGAGCGCGCTCTGGAGCTCCGGCGAGAGCTGTTCATCGGGGACGCAGTGCTACAGGAAGCGCAGCTTGTTGAAAAGATGTCTGGGAGCTTCAGAAGAACCAGAGGGAGCTACATGACGAAGAAGAACACCGGAGGGAGCTCATCGGCGACGAATCTGGCACGACGGCCGGTGAACGGAGATAAAAGGGACGACGGCCGATGCGGCGATGTAGGACCTCCCAGGTCAATTTCGTTGGTGGGGACGACGGACCCGAGTGTGGCGCGTCTAATGGACATAGTTTCCGGGGCCATCGAGTCCAGTGGCCGCGCGGACGACGGCCCCGTGGCGGCGCACGTAGACGACGGCGGTTTCTTGCGCCCCCGCCACGCCTGAGCCGCCACGCCCTCGCCACGCACCTGCCACGCCCCCGCCACGCTCCAGCCATGCTGCAGACTGCCACCTTCGGTCCACTCGGTCGGCTCGGTCAAAGATCGGACAGGACCGAGGTTTTCTTGGGCTTGTTTGGAGGGACCGGACCGGCCATTTAAACTAGCGGGCCAGGCCCGAGCCGAGCGGGCCACGAGCCGGACCGCCGGACAGGACTGTGTCGTCCACCCTGATTTCAGTTGATGGTGGCGTCCTTCAGGTCACCTGGTTTCAGCTTATGTTCAGTGTCAGCACTCTAGCCTTCCTTTGCCAGGTTCACCAGATCTCTTTATCCCCCCGGTTTGTGTCTCGAGTCTGATGTATCCGTGAGGGTTTCCACTCTGAGACTGGCCTCAAGTTGCGGATCTTGCATGCTCAAGTTATGTAAATGAAGTTCGAATGTTTCAGCTGGCTGCCTGGTCTTTTGGGTCGGGTGTAATGTTAGCTTGCTGTAAGAACAGACCTTGATTTCTTTGAATGAAGCCCGAGAGGGCGGTCTCTTTTTTGCTAAAAAAACATTTTGATGAGTGATTTTTTAATCTACTACCTCCTATCCAAAATAAAAGTCGCGGTTTTGAAATAAGGTTTCGCTTGTATTTGTAATATGGACATACATATTTCAATGGCTTGGGGTGTGTTCTCAAACTTCCCTGCTTCTCCAAAACTTCCTAGATCCAGCTTCTCGCTTCAGGCGGAGACTTGAAAGCTCTTTGCTACCTCATAGCTTCTCCGAGTGCCATGATGAGCAGGCTGCCCGGTTGTGGGGACTGCTGGCCTGTCCATTGCCACCTTTTCTTTTTGAGAGGTGTCCATTTCCACCATGGGCTGACTGAAAGCAGCCCATTTTGAGGGTGAACAATGAGGAGCGGGTTCGTGTGGCACATGTACGAGCGAGGAGGAGGTGATAGATCAAACCGTTTTCTTTGACGGTGGCATTATGAACGTAGACAAGTCCAAGTTCAGATTCCCGTAAAAATGGAGCTGGGCATTCCTAGATTCAAAAAATTGCACTACAGCCCAAAATGGCTTCATGAAGTTTAGCTTCCTGGAGTTGAGGCGTTCGGCTTGGTTTCTCGTTGGCATCTTGTGAAGTTTGAAGTTGAAGGACAACAGAACAGGCCCTTAGAATCCTCATACCTCATGGACACATTAAATGGCACCAGGGCATCTCCAGAGCATCTATCGGACATCACCAAGTGTCCACAGACACTTCTCAGCTGTGTGGAGGCCATTCAATTGAAGGCACCAATATAAAGCAAACACGAAAGTTCCAGTCATTTTCGGAGTACTTTTTACATAGCAAAAGATTCCTAAACAACCAAAAATGACAATTACCCTAATCTAGTCCTTCTCATCAAAGGTGAGGTTGAGAACCATGGATCGGACGATGCAGCTTCGTTGTCGTTGGCAGCCAGTGCTAAGAACGCGGACCTAACAAAGGATGCATCTTGGCATCATTGTCCTGCTGCTCCAGTGTGTCGTTGTCCTCTGCCTCTATCACCTCGAAGAGGCGGTCGCGCTTCGCATCGTCGGCGCGGAGCTACCAATGCTCCGGTCGATCGTTCAGGCGTCGCGCACAGACGCGCACACCGGCCGATTTTTTCAGTTTTTTCTTTTCTTTTTGAGAAGCATGATTGTGCTTCTTGCGGAACCAAATCTGTACTTCTATGAGAAGCAAATATATGCTTCTTGTGGAAGCACATGTGCTTTTTACTAGAAGCACAGCTCCACGAGAAAACAAATTGTTATTCTCATGAAAGCACATATTCTTTCCCTTCTCCGTTGTGCTTCTTGCGAAGGCAAATTCATGCTTTCATGATAAGCAAATAAGTGCTTCTCATGGAAGCACACTTTTTTTCCAAGAAGCAAATTGGTGCTTCTCGTGGAAGCATAATATTTTTCTAGAAGTAAACATGTGCTTCGATGACAAACAAATCTATGCTTCTGATGGAAGCACATATTATCTGTCACTTTCCGAGAACCAGAACTAAGCTTCTCGCGGAAACAAATATGTACCTCCACGAGAAGAAATATGGGCTTCTCATGGAAGCACATAATTTTTTCACTTCCCAATAACTCGCAGAAGCAAATCTGTGCCATCACAAGAAGCTAATCTGTGCTTCTCGTGAAAGCACACATTTTTTCTCTTTTTGAAAAACCAAGAGAAGCAAATGCGTGCTTTTGTTGGAAATACAAAAAAAATCCGCTAAAAAATAAAAATCTGTGTAAAAAAATCTTCAAAACCTAGAAAAACCAGTGAAACCAAAAGGCAAAAAACAAAATCTAAAACCCGAAAACACGTAAAAAGAACCATAGAGAAAGCACCCAACACCCGAAAAAAGCCAACACGCGACATGTGGCAGCAGTTGGACACACTACTCGTGTGCTCCTAGGCCACCAAAAATGACCACTAGGGAACCTCCAGTTAGTTTATCTAGGGGACCTTCAGTTAGTTGCTCTCCATTTAGAGGTGGCTAACGCTGAGTCACTGTTATATACAATAAAGATCCTCCCACGAACTCCAAGGTGTCTGATCTGAAGCACCCATTGAAGATCCAACGGTTCATATTCTTTTTTCTATTTTTCTACCCTATGCCCAGCTTCTACTGTAGTCTTTCCTCGCTATTGCACTGTACCCAAGCATAACTAGCATAAAAAGAATAGAACCAGAAGATGCGCCGGCCCATTGGAAAGAGCAGCGCATGTTTAACAAGGAGTTCTAATGTCAAAGCCTATTCGGCGATGTTTCCTATTTGCAGCCACTAGGGCATTCCAATTTTAGGATACTTCTGGATACTTTCAATTTGTTTTATTTTCTGGTTTTTTCCTTTATTTTTTGGTGATTGTTTTTTTATCTTTTTTCTTTTAAAATTCATGAAAAAAAATTAATGTCATGAAGAATAATCACATTCGTAAACATTTTAAAATATATAGATGATTTTTACAACCAAGAACATTTTAAAATTGCGAATATTTTTCAAATTTGTGAACACTGTTCAGATTTGTGGTCATTTTTTCAATTTGGTGAACTTTTTTTCAAATTTATGAACTTTTTTCAAATTCGCTAAATTTATGTGGGTTTGATGTACAGTGTTTGTTGTTGGCTCGAATTCTACATGGTGGCTTTGTTTATAAAGTCGGGCGTATGCCTTTTTCTCTGAAAGGTATAATGAGTGACACCCATTCTCTGCATAGACAAAATGCACACAGCCACAAAAAAAACCATCTGACAAAGTATATAAAATTACAAGTTGGCAACAGTAGAGCCCTATGAGACCGAAACAATGCAAATGTTGCCGGAGTAGGTGGACCTATATGAAGATTATCTGCTAGCATGATGGTAAAAACCTCTCTAGTCACCTGCTCCAACCGCAAAAGCACCGTCTTGAACATCGATTGATACTCATTTCCATGTAGCGTAGACCACATACAAAGGCAATGCGTACAACAATAAATAAACCGCCATTAGAAACACAACCATTTCTACATAACCAAAGCGTCCATAATAAGGCATACACTTTCACCCGAATTAGGGTACTAAGCGTATTTGATATTCCGTGCATCGAGTGGCCATATATACCGGCAACACTTGTTTGCACATACAAATTGGATGCTGTTTGGACCACTGAGCAAGTAGAACACACAAACTTGTATTTAAAGGAGAGGTGTTTGATTCTCGTTATGTGTACAAAAGCTACACTTCCTACTACCTTGCCAGTTGCATTGAGCGAGGTTGTCTTTAGTTGGCACAAATCCTCTCAGAAGATACAATATGAAAATCTTAACTCTTAGTAGTCTCTTTGATGTCCATGTTAGTTTATTATTGTCCTATGGAATCTCTGAGTGCCAGAGTGCACAATGGACAGAGTCAACTATGAATAACCTAGTTGTAGTTAGATACCAACGAAACGCATCCCACTCTTGTATCAAGTTAATCGAATCGAGATGGGATAGAAGATGTCGTGACGACTCAAGAGATGGGAAAATCACATCCCTCTTAAATGATGCATCTGGTGGGGAGGAGCTAAGCAAGTGCTCAAGAGTCAAGAGTATCCTTCTTTTCACGTACGATGCGTATATATTGTTCCCTATGACTGGCATTTCCTAGCCACTTGTTCTCTTAGAAATGTATCTTGAAACCGTCCTTTATCTCTAATGATCCGTAGGAAAAAGATATTTGTTTACCCCCACCAGATCAGCCAAAAAAGATGAGTTACCAGGCTTCCAATATGCCCAGGACTCCACTTTTTGGCATATTTGTTGTGGAGTAGAGTTTGCTAAATACCATTCTTGGTAAGTAGCTTGAACAATTATTTACTAAGTAAGGCAACATTTTTAACCTAAAGGAAGGAAGAAAGAGATTTTGACAGCCGTCTGTGCTACCTGGTATGGCTGGAAAATGATTTCGCTCACAGACATCCATCCTACCCCACATCTGTGTGCACCTCAATAGCAGCAAAAAAATCCATTCTCCTCTAAGAGAAAGAGATTTCACACATTTCAGCTGATTATGTTAATGTTGCGACTAATCATTAAAACCAGACCTTTCTTCACTCAGCTGACTATGAACTCCAACAGCAATAGTAGCATGGTAGATTGTGCTAACATTAGAAGAGCATCACTACGAGTCTACGAGACCGGGTAAAGTCCAAATCAGGCAACAGTCGCTTCTATGGTCGATTCATGGTCGAGGACGTTTTGGCCGCCATGTATGATCAGCAATGCTTCCAGCGCAGTGGTCTGGTCTGCGTCTAGCTTGAAGAGAGCCTGAGAGCCGTGATGACGCCATGCAACAGGTGGTCCTTGAACAAGTTAAATTGCCCAGCTGCTTGATATATCAGTTGCTTCATAACATCTGAATAGGTTAAATAGCTAACCTACCCTAACATATACATGTACCCTGGCCTTGTAACCCCAAAGAAACAAGATTGGTTAGCTAGGTAGCCATCGACAAGTAGCACACCTCCTCAAGAAATTAATTTTCCCTTTAGTGAGCTAGCTCTGTACGTACGGCTCAATCAGCTTCCATCAATTCGTCAAGTGTGTGGTTGTTGCATTCGATGAGCAGTACATAGATGATACTGGCAAGGATTGTCAGCGTAGAGCTAGTGCTAACAGTCAGTTCCCTCTATAATATCCCAAGTGGCACCATGCTTACAACAAAATTGTAGACAACTAACTAAAGATGATGTTTGATAGATAAAATTCACATTTTGATTCCCAACTAAAGCAGCAAGGCAAACGGATAGTGCATGATTTGATGGTGAAATATGAGAGGGTATATATTAAGCCCAACGCCAAAGAAACATCTACATGGAAACAAAAGCACATGTGACAAGTATGACACCAAGTTACACAACTCATGACCACTAGTGTTTGTTATGCTTATTTTTGTGTAAAGGGATAAGACTCAGTCCTCAAAGCAACGGATAGTGCATGTGACAAGTACTTCTAAATTCTAATTGAGGGAGATGCTAAGGCTCAAAGCAACGGTCATGCATCCATTCGTTACACAGTTAACAAAGACATGCAAGTTGCAAAGGCAATATCGCCATAGTACATTGGGTTATGTTTTACAGTTTTACTACTAGATAGGTAGACCGACGCGGATTTTCGGGACATGCAGCCACGCGCTGCCGAAATCCAGCCAGTCAGCGCGTGCGTCGTGATGGCTAATTAATATAGCCCATTCGCAAATACCTGCCTTGTTAATACGGTATGAATACGAGACACACACGGTGACCTGGGCGATGGAATAACTGCTCTCGGGGCTGGGTGGATGTGATTGAGCACGTGCCCCATATTGTTCCTGGCACTGCAGATTTCTCCCAAGCCATCGACTGCGGAAGAATAGAGTTAGGAGTGGAGATGGGTTCTTCACAGACTGAGATGAGGTTAGTCCGTCAAAACCATTTGCCAGACGACAGATCAACAAGCGCTGAAAGGGTGAGCGCGCTGGAAACAACACTCACAGGGTTTGCAGAGAGGGATTAGCAGTGGTAACCCCATGCGTGGGATTGACAGTCGATCTAGTGGAAAAGGCCGTTGCGTTGCCGGGTGCCTTTATGTGTCGCAGGGCAACTGGGTGTATTGATTCCCTCTGGGCTGTATTTATTTGCCTTAACGCATGTCGGCTGACCGAGAGATGAATTATTGCCATTGGGGTGTATGTGGTGCACACGTCGCGCGTGGCCAATGTCGTCCCTGTTTCTTGTCATGGTTAAAACAATTTTCCACTGACTGCGCATGTCAGGTGAGTGATACGCGTCAATACCGCATGCAATACGGGGAGTGGAGAACGTTATACGGCTAGTGCGTATTGGAGTTGCACGAATCACGCGGGGGGCGAGCGGTGTGGATACCAACCGCGCGTAGCCGCATGTTCACTCACCATTATTCGATAGGTAGACGTGCTAGATTAAGTTAGTTATAGAGGCGTAGTACATTGTAATTCTTGAGATTAAAAAAGATAGGATCACTCATAATGCATGCAGTGCAACGTAAATATCCTTTCTTTCTTTCTCGGCTCGCCTGTGTTTAACAGGTAATGTGAACGTGCGAACCAGCGGCAGGATCCACGGCTGCATGCATGGGTCGTGAGTCTCAAGCATCAATATCCGTACAAGTCCAATCCAGAGATGTGCGGCATATGCCCCGGCGCTAGGTACAGCTAAGCTCCATACAGGAAACATGAACGAAAAGTGGTGCTTTAATGGGGGTCGATCATGGCTGCCGGATCATGAAGCAGGGTAGGGCCAACAAGAGCTCTGTTATGGAGTTATCAATGACGGCAGGTTCCACGAGGTTCGTGACTCCTGAGACACAAGCATCACTCTCTAAACAAGTCCAAACCGGTGATGTGCCTCGGCGCCAGTAGAGTAAAGCTCGGAATAGAAAACAAGAATGGGAAGCAGTGCTTTAGCAGGAGTCGATAAAGGCTGCCATGAATATCATGGAGCAGGAGGGCCACCGACGGACGACAGCTCTGTCATGTCATTGGCAATGTTGGCAGCTCGGACAGTAGCTCGGAGCCTGGATGAGCCTTGTAGATTTTCTTCTAGACAAACTTGGCATCTTCTCCTTCCAGCGGATGTGGATAAAGAACGTGAGCCCTCGTCTGAATCGCGGCTAGTACTCCAGCAAGCATTGAAGGTAGAGTTCAAACAGAATGTATGACCTTGTCAGTTCCTTCTAATATCTTATAACTTGCACCATCACACAATAGAAGTTATATTGTACATGTAATGCATACTCCCTCCGTCCGAAAAAGCTTGTCCCTCAAATAGATGTATCTAACACCAAGTTAGTGCTAGATACATCCATTTGAGGGATAAGCTTGGGACAAGCTTTTCCGGACGGAGGGAGTAGATCATAGATATGATGTTTGATGGATCAAAGTTACATTTTGATTCCGTACTAAATACACGGAGGGTCATATATACATTGCAAACATGAATGGGCATGGTAACATATGGGAGGGTATATATTGAGCCCAACACACCCAAAGAAACTTAACAATCATGTGACAAATATGACACCAAGTAACATGTACAACTCATGATATTTTCTGTTAATCATAGTATGAATTTTTGGGTGCAAAAGCCTTGACATGTCCGTCACAGTATATGTATGTATGTAGCATGAAGCCTCGCATCTACCTTTCGCTTGAAGTTGAGTATTCATGTAGGACGGTGATCCTTAATGAAATTAATTGGACGATCATTCAGTGAGGTTCATGCAACCAGAATTAGTAACCAGAACTGAACGTGTGAACCATTTGGACATGGTTTACCTCTTTGTTTGTTGAGGGCCTAATTTACTTTTGCGTGCAATCTCCAATATGACAGAAATTTGCAACTGTCATTCTGGTTATGTATGCTCCATGGCATACGTAATTTTGTTCTGGTTTGTGTTGCTCTTGAGGATGACGCGTAAGAGGGTGGCCTCCCAAGACACTCACACGTGGACTGTGTGGAGCGTGCGTTGCACTGGGCGCGGGAGCACCTATGGACATCTGTTTTGGAGGGGTGGCTCTAGGTTCGCGACTACGTCAGCGTCTCCCAGGCTGATGGCAACTGTTCAGCGTGGGAGGCGAGGCATCATCTTCTGCTTAGGGCATGTAAAACGTTGATTAGTTAGCAGTCTGTAACTCATGCCACCTAGGATTTTAGTCTGCGTGGAGGAAAGAGAACACCGAGAAAGAGGCAGTCCGTCTGCAGAATTAAGGACAGTCGATTCCCGTAAAAATCTCCCCTTAGCGACGACTTTTTTTCCTGTTGTACGAGGGGTATCTAGAACTGACAGTTTTGGCTTCTGGGAATCAAATCTATTTAACCCCTTCGGCTCGGCTGCCAGCCAGCCACCACGGCCGTTTGCCCTAATTTTAGGGCTTATATAGATGACTAAATAGATAGACCATTGCACGTGGTGTCTATATAGCAGTCTGTACTTGACATGGCATGGTATTATAGACCGGACTTGTCTAGACGATTGTACATGCCCTTAGCGTTGTTCCTTTCCCTTGCTACCGCCAACACCAGCGGGGTTTTCCTGATTTGGAGGGGTTAGTTTAGTGACTCTTTCCGCTCGTGCCTAGTCCTTTCAGTTTGGGAAATGATTGACCACACGTCCTCATCGTGGCCAAGCACATTGTATCGCACGTCCTTATCTCTTGCTCCTGTTGGGACAAACGTATCTCTGTTCATGAAAATTCTCCACCCGCTCCTCCATCGACGAGAAATCACCAACTTCAGGAGTAGCTCATGCTCCTCGAGCAGCTCACGCACCTCCTCCACCCCCGCCTCCTCGGTCCCCAGCTCGCACGCAGCCAAGCCCCCCCTCCTCCTCCATGCACGGGCTGCTGCAAAGCGGGAGCTCTAGGGTCCCGCCGGAGTGGACTTACGATGCTCCTGGAACGCTGCAACCGTCGGCGCATGGAGATATAAGACCAACGATGCCTAGTGTTGCAACCGCTAGTGCGCGAAGCTAGGACCGACGATGTGCGGTGCTGGGACTGGCGTTGCTGCCGCTCCTACTGGCACTTGCGGATGAACGTGTAGGCACACGGTCCAAAATATCCGGCGGTAGCATTGATGCTACAACCGACAACTGCAGACGCTAGAACCGGTGATGGATGTTGTTCCGACCAGCTACGAGGGATGTTGCATGGTGCTTCAAGGCGTGACTGCGACCGGAAGGGCTCAAAATAGGGACCGGTCATCTGATATGCAGCAACCGGCAGAGCGCGTGGCTGGGAACAGCCGGCCAGGATGCCGCGGCCAGTCAGGGGCACACGTGGGGCCAGCTGGCTGGGATGTTGCGACCGCCAGATTGCACTCCTAGGAACAGCCGGCTAGGATACTGCGACTAGTGAGGGGCACAGATGGGACCAGCCGGCCAGGGTGCTGCGAGCAGTGAGGGGCATAGATGGGACCAGCCGTCTGGGATGTTGCGACAGGCAGGGCGTGCAGTAGCTGATCAGGATTGTTGGGGAACGTAGTAATTTCAAAAAAATTCTTACACACACAGGATCATGGTGATGCATAGCAACGAGAGGGGAGAGTGTGTCCATGTACCCTCGTAGACCCAAAGCGGAAGCGTTAGCACAACGCGGTTGATGTAGTCGTACGTCTTCATGATCCCACCGATCCAAGTACCGAACGCACGGCACCTACGAGTTCAGCACACGCTCAACTCGATGACGTCCCGTGAGCTCCGATCCAGCAAAGCTTCACCGAAGAGTTTCGCCAGCACGATGGCGTGATGACGGTGATGATGATGCTACCGACGCAGAGCTTTGCCTAAGCACCGCTATGATATGATCGAGGTGGATTATGGTGGAGGGGGGCACCGCACATGGCTGGGAGAGATCAACAGATCAACTTGTGTGTCTAGAGGTGCCCCTGCCTCCGTATATAAAGGAGCAAGGGCCGGCCGGCCCTATGGGGCGCGCCAGGAGGAGTCCTCCTACTAGTAGGAGTAGGACTCCCCTCTTTCCTACTCCTACTAGGAGCGAGAAAGGAAATGGGAGAGGGAGAAGGAAAGGGGGGCGCCGCCCCCCCCTCTCCTAGTCCAATTCGGACCAGAGAGGGAGGGGCGCGCGGTCTGTCCTAGGCCAGCCCTCTCTCTCTGTCCACTAAGGCCCATAAGGCCCACTATTTCTCCTGGGGGGTTTCGGTAACCCTCCGGCACTCCGGTTTTCTCCGAAACCACCCGGAACACATCCGGTGTCCGAATATAGTCGTCCAATATATCGATCTTTACGTCTCGACCATTTTGAGACTCCTCGTCATGTCCGTGATCATATCCGGGACTCCGAACTACCTTTGGTACATCAAAACACAAAACTCATAATACTGATCATCACCAAACTTTAAAAGTGCGGACCCTACGGGTTCGAGAACTATGTAGACATGACTGAGACACGTCTCCAGTCAATAACCAATAGCGGAACCAGGATACTCATATTGGCTCCCACATATTCTACGAAGATCTTTATCGGTCAAACCGCATAACAACATATGTTGTTCCCTTTGTCATCGGTATGTTACTTGCCCGAGATTCGATCATCGGTATCTCAATACCTATTTCAATCTCGTTATCGGCTAGTCTCTTTACTCGTTCCGTAATACATCATCCCGCAACTAACTCAATAGTTGCAATGCTTGCAAGGCTTATAGTGATGTGCATTACCGAGTGGGCCCAGAGATACATCTCCGACCATCGGAGTGACAAATCCTAATATCGATATATGCCAACTCAACAAGTACCTCTGGAGACACCTGTAGAGCACCTTTATAATCACCCAGTTACGTTGTGACATTTGGTAGCACACAAAGTGTTCCTCCGGTATTCGGGAGTTGCATAATCTCATAGTCATAGGAACATGTATAAGTCATGAAGAAAGCAATAACAACATACTAAACGATCAAGTGCTAAGCTAACGGAATGGGTCAAGTCAACCGCATCATTCTCCTAATGGTGTGATCCCGTTTATCAAATGACAACTCATGTCTATGGTTAGGAAACATAACCATCTTTGATCAACGAGCTAGTCAAGTAGAGGCATACTAGTGACACTCTGTTTGTCTATGTATTCACACATGTATCATGTTTCCAGTTAATACAATTCTAGCATGAATAATAAACATTTATCATGATATAAGGAAATAAATAATAACTTTATTATTGCCTCTAGGGCATATTTCCTTCAGTCTCCCACTTGCACTAGTAAATAATCTAGATTACACAGTAATGATTCCAACACCCATGGAGTCTTGGTGCTGATAATGTTTTGCTCGTGATAGAGGCTTAGTCAACGGGTCTGCAACATTCAGATCCATATGTATCTTGCAAATCTCTATGTCCCCACCCTGGACTTGATCGCAGATGGAATTGAAGCGTCTCTTGATGTGCTTGGTTCTCTTGTGAAATCTGGATTCCTTTGCCAAGGCAATTGCACCAGTATTGTCACAAAAGATTTTCATTAGACCCAATGCACTAGGTATGACACCTAGATCGGATATGAAATCCTTCATCCAGACTCCTTCATTTGCTGCTTCCGAAACAGCTACGTATTCCGCTTCACACGTAGATCCCGCCACGACGCTTTGTTTAGAACTGCTCCAACTGAGAGCTCCACCGTTCAATATAAACACGTATCCGGTTTGCGATTTAGAATCATCCGGATCAGTGTCAAAGCTTGCATCGACGTAACCATTTACGACGAGCTCTTTGTCACCTCCATAAACGAGAAACATATCCTTAGTCCTTTTCAGGTATTTCAGGATGTTCTTGACCGCGGTCCAGTGATCCACTCCTGGATTACTTTGGTACCTCCCTGCTAAACTAATAGCAAGGCACACATCAGGTCTGCTACACAGCATTGCATACATGATAAGCCTATGGATGAAGCATAGGGAACATCTTTCATTTTCTCTCTATCTTCTGCAGTGGTCGAGCATTGAGTCTTACTCAACTTCACACCTTGTAACACAGGTAAGAACCCTTTCTTTGCCTGGTCCATTTTGAACTTTTTCAAAACTTTTTCATGGTATGTGCTTTGTGAAAGTCCAATTAAGCGTCTTGATCTATCTCTATAGATCTTGATGCCCAATATGTAAGCAGCTTCACCGAGGTCTTTCTTTGAAAAACTCTTATTCAAGTATCCTTTTATGCTATCCAGAAATTCTATATCATTTCCAGTCAACAATATGTCATCCACATATAATATTAGAAATGCCACAGAGCTCCCACTTACTTTCTTGTAAATACAGGCTTCTCCAAAAGTCTGTATAAAACCATATGCTTTGATCACACTATCAAAACGTTTATTCCAACTCCGAGAGGCTTGCACCAGTCCATAAATGGATCGCTGGAGCTTGCACACTTTGTTAGCACCCTTTGGATCGATAAAACCTTCAGGTTGCATCATATACAATTCTTCTTCCAGAAATCCATTCAGGAGTGCAGTCTTTACATCCATTTGCCAAGTTTCATAATCATAAAATGCAGCAATAGCTAACATGATTCGGACGGACTTAAGCATCGCTACGGGTGAGAAAGTCTCATCGTAGTCAACTCCTTGAACTTGTCGAGCTTTGTAGACAGTAACATTACCATCAGCGTCTGTCTTCTTCTTGAAGATCCATTTATTCTCCATGGCTTGCCGATCATTGGGCAAGTCAACCAAAGTCCACACTTTGTTCTCATACATGGATCCCATCTCGGATTTCATGGCCTCAAGCCATTTTGTGGAATCTGGGCTCATCGTCGCTTCCTCATAGTTCGTAGGTTCATCATGGTCTAGTAACATGACCTCTAGAACAGGATTACCGTACCATTCTGGTGCGGATCTTACTCTGGTTGACCTACGAGGTTCGGTAGTAACTTGATCTAAAGTTTCATGATCATCATCATTAGCTTCCTCACTAATTGGTGTAGATGTCACAGGAACCGGTTTCTGTGATGAACTACTTTCCAATAAGGGAGCAGGTACAGTTACCTCATCAAGTTCTAATTTCCTCCCACTCACTTCTTTCGAGAGAAACTCCTTCTCTAGAAAGGATCCATTCTTAGCAACAAAAGTCTTGCCTTCGGATTTGTGATAGAAGGTGTACCCAACTGTCTCTTTTGGGTATCCTATGAAGACACATTTCTCCGATTTGGGTTCGAGCTTATCAGGTTGAAGCTTTTTACATAAGCATCGCAGCCCCAAACTTTAAGAAACGACAACTTTCGTTTCTTGCCAAACCACAGTTCCTAAGGAGTCGTCTCAACGGATTTAGATGGTTCCCTATTTAATGTGAATGCAGCCGTTTCTAAAGCATAACCCCAAAATGATAGCAGTAAACCTGTAAGAGACATCATAGATCGCACCATATATAGTGAAGTACGATTACGACGTTCGGACACACCATTACGCTGTGGTGTTCAAGGTGGCGTGAGTTGCGAAACATTGTTCCAAATGAAGACTAAACTCGTGACTCAAATATTCTCCTCCACGATCAGATCGTAGAAACTTTATTTTCTTGTTATGATGATTTTCCACTTCACTCTAAAATTCTTTGAACTTTTCAAATGTTTCAGACTTATGTTTCATCAAGTAGATATGCCCATATCTGCTCAAATCATCTGTGAAGGTGAGAAAATAACGATATCCTCCGCGAGCCTCAACATTCATCGGACCATATACATCAGCATGTATGATCTCCAACAAATCTGTTGCTCGCTCCATTCTTCCAGAGAACGGCGTTTTAGTCATCTTATCCATGAGGCATGGTTCGCAAGTACCAAGTGATTCATAATCAAGTGATTCCAAAATTCCATCAGAATGGAGTTTCTTCATGCGCTTTACACCAATATGACCTAAACGGCGGTGCCACAAATAAGTTGCACTATCATTATCAACTCTGCATCTTTTAGCTTCAATACTATGAATATGTGTACCTCTACTATTGAGATTCAAAAAGAATAGACCAATGTTCAAGGGTGCATGACCATAAAAGATATTACTCATATAAATAGAACAACCATTATTCTCTGATTTAAATGAATAACCGTGTCGCATGAAATAAGATCCAGATATAATGTTCATGCTTAACGCTGGCACCAAATAACAATTATTCAGGTCTAATACTAATCCCGAAGGTATATGTAGAGGTAGTGTGCCGACGGCGATCACATCGACTTTAGAATCATTTCCCACGCGCACCATCACCTTGTCCTTTGCCAATCTTCGCTTAATCCGTAGTCCCTGTTTTGAGTTGCAAATATTAGCAACAGAACCAGTATCAAATACCCAGGCACTACTGCGAGAATTAGTAAGGTATACATCAATAACATGCATATCACATATACCTTTGTTCACCTTGCCATCCTTCTTATCCGCCAAATACTTGGGGCAGTTTCGCTTCCAGTGACCAGTTTGCTTGCAGTAGAAGCACTCAGTCTCAGGCTTGGTTCCAGACTTGGGTTTCTTCTCCTGAATAGCAACTTATTTGCCGTTCTTCTTGAAGTTCCCCTTCTTCTTTCCTTTGCCCTTTTTATTGAAACTAGTGGTCTTGTTGACCATCAAGACTTGATGCTCCTTCTTGATTTCTACCTCCGCAGCCTTTAGCATTGCGAAGAGCTCGGGAATCGTCTTATCCATCCCTTGCATGTTATAGTTAATCACGAAGCTCTTGTAGCTTGGTGGCAGTGATTGAAGAATTTTGTCAATAACACTATCATCCGGAAGATTAACTCCCAGTTGAATTAAGTGATTGTAATACCTAGACATTCTGAGTATATACTCACTGACAGAACTATTCTCCTCCATCTTGCAGCCGTAGAACTTATTGGAGACTTCATATCTCTCAATCCGGGCATTTGCTTGAAATATTAACTTCAACTCCTGGAACATCTCGTATGCTCCATGACGTTCAAAACGTCGTTGAAGTCCTTGTTCCAAGCCGTAAAGCATGGCACACAGAACTAACGAGTAGTCATCAGCTTTGCTCTGCCAGACATTCATAACATCTGGTGTTGCTCATGCAGCAAGTTTGGCACCTAGCGGTGCTTTCAGGACGTAATTCTTCTGTGCAGCAATCAGGATAACCCTCAAGTTACGGACCCAGTCCGTGTAATTGCTACCATCATCTTTCAACTTTTCTTTCTCAAGGAATGCATTAAAATTCAACAGAACAACATCACTGGCCATCTATCTACAACAACATAGACATGCAAAATACTACCCGATACTAAGTTCATGATAAATTAAAGTTCAGTTAATCAAATTATTAAAGAACTCCCACTTAGATAGACACCCCTCCAATCATCTAAGTGATCACGTGATCCATATCAACTAAACCATGTCCGATCATCACGTGAGATGGAGTAGTTTTCAATGGTGAACATCACTATGTTGATCATATCTACTATATGATTCACGCTCGACCTTTCGGTCTCAAGTTTAACCCGAGTATTCTGCATGTGC